>CM056052.1:534919089-535414048 GCA_029574335.1 Rana kukunoris | reverse complement strand
CCCCCCCTACACAGTCCCCCCCCCCCAATGCTACACAGTCACCCCCCCCAATGCTACACAGTCACCCCCCCCCCCCATGCTACACAGTCACACCCCCCATGCTACACAGTCACCTCTCCCCCACCCATGCTACACAGTCACCTCCACCCATGCTACACAGTCACCTCCCCTCCACCCATGCTACACAGTCACCTCCCCTCCACCATGCTACACAGTCACCTCCCCTCCACCCATGCTACAGTCACCTCTCCCCCCCCATGCTACACAGTCACCCCCCCCCCATGCTACACAGTCACCCCCCCATGCTACACAGTCACCTCCTCTCCCCCATGCTACACAGTCACCTCTCTCCCCCCCATGCTACACAGTCACCTCCCCTCCCAGTTGCTACACAGTCACTGCCCCCCCCATGCTCACACATCCCCCCATGCTACACAGTCACCTCTCTCCCCCAGCTACCTTACCCACCTCTCGCTACACAGTCACCCCCCACCCCCCCACCTGCACACCACCCCACCCCACCCCCCCCATGCTACACAGTCACCTCCCCCCCAATTGCACACCACCCCACCCACCCACCCATCTCCCCCACCATTGCTACACAGTCACCCCCCCCCCCATGCTACACAACCCCACCCACCTCTCCCCCACCCATGCTACACAGTCACCTCCCCCCAACCCCACTACACCCCCCCCCCCCTCCACCCCATGCTACAGTCACCCTCCCCACCCCCCCAGTCACCCCCACCCATGCTACACACACCACCCCACACCACACCCTCCCCCCCAACCCACCCCCCCCACCCATGCTACACAGTCACCACTCCACAAGCTCAACCCGCACTCCCCCATGCTACACAGTCACCCTCCCCCCCCTACACAGTCCCCCTTCCTCACCCCCCCATGCTACACAGTCACCTCCCACCCCATTGCCTACTACACAGTCACCGGCCCCCCCCCAACCCTCCCCCACCCATGCTACACACACCCACACACAGCCCCCCCCCATGCTACACAGTCACCTCCCCACCCAATGCTACACAGTCACCCCCCCCCCAATGCTACACAGTCACCTCTCTCATTGCTACACAGTCACCCCCCCCCATTGCTACACAGTCACCCCCCCCCATTGCTACACAGTCACTCCTGCTCCCCCCCCCAATGCTCAGTCACCCCCCCCCAATGCTACACATCACCCCCCCCAATGCTACACAGTCACCTCTCTCCCCCCATTGCTACACAGTCACCTCTCTCCCCCCATGCTACACAGTCACCTCCCCCCATGCTACACAGTCACCTCCCCCATTGCTACACAGTCACCCCCCCCATGCTACACAGTCACCTCTCCCCCAATGCTACACAGTCACCCCCCCCCAATTTGCTACACAGTCACCTCTCCCCCCCCAATGCTGCTACACAGTCACCTCTCCCCAATGCTACACAGTCACCCCTCCCCCATCTTATTCACGCACAGGGAGAGACACATCAGTGTTGAACAGAGGGCGGGAAATACTGAAGTTAAATTTTCATAATACCAATGCTAATGATTGGTTGCTAGGACCACCTAGCAACCAATCACCTGCTAGTTTACTCCAGAACTCCCCATATTCTATTCAGGCTGCTCCGCTGTCTCTCTAACCTGCTGTACCAGAGAGAGAGAGACAGCGTGTTTTTCCTGCTCCTGTCTGGTGGCGTGTCACCCGGGCAGTTGTACAGTCTACACCCAGCCCGAGTACCCTGTCACACAGCCATCACCTGAGCATTGCCCATAGTGTGTGTGGCACCTGGAGGCGGACCGCCACCCCCTCATAGGTACCCCACAGCCTGCAGCAAAAATAGCACTGAATACCTCTCTCACAGCACGCTGCTTCCTGCCGACCCCTCCTCTCCTCTCGTCCGTCCTAGGTGATGTTATCTACAAGCACCTTGGGTGAACGAGAGGGAAGGAGGAGCTGGCAAGGAGAAGCGCGCTGTGAGAGGTATTATCACAGCCGCGTCCTGCTGAATGATTCCCTGCGCGAGTGCGCGATGTATGTTTTACCGAATGCAGATGCTCTCACGGGCCCCCTAGCGGCACGGGCCCTCGGTCCGTGCCCGAATGACCGAATGGTCAGTCCGCCCCTGGTGCCATCTGTGGGCATTTGTACTTTCCTGGCTTGTTAGGGTCTCAATGAGAGAGGCTTTTAGTACATCAGGTATGATCAGATGTAATATAATTTTTTGTGATTTGCACCATAGATTGTAGACTCTAAAACTTTCACACAGACCAAATAATTTCCAAAAACTTTGGGTTATTTTTATCAAAGACATGTAGCAGTATGAATTGTGGCCAAAATGTATGAATTTTTTTTTATAATTTGCAGAATTTTATCACAGAAACTAAGAAAAAATCATTTTTTTTCCAAATTTTCGGTATTTTTTTATTAATAGCGCAAAAAATAGAAAACCCAGAGGTGATCAAATACCACCAAAAGAAAGCTCTATTTGTGGGGAAAAAAAGGACAAAAAAATCATTTGGGTACAGTGTTGCATGACTGAGTAATTGTCATTCAAAGTGTAGGAGCGCTGAAAGCTGAAAATTGGTCTGGTCAGAAAGGTGTTTAAGTGCCCAGTATGGAAGTGGTTAATAAGTGAAAGTAAGGGGGATGCACTGGAATAGGGGGCGCTTTAAAATGTTGAGTCATATACATGTCTGTACCATTTTGTGTAGAGAGTGTACTCACTCACTGGTCTGGGGTAGTCATCCTCATATAGGCATGCATTGTGAAAGAGCTTTAATGTTATTGTACTGAAGGAATCTGAACAAAATAATTATTGTCATGAAACTTCATTATGTAGTTATAGCTTGCTCTGGTCACTGGTCTAACAGTTCACATATTGCCTGTGGATATTTTATAAGGCTGCAGGGATGAGCAGTTTTCTGACTATCTTATACCAGGGAGAATATTCTGTATAAAGAATGTACAAACTTGTATTCCTATGGATATTATTCATGGATTCATGGTATAGCATGATGGCTACCTTTCTGTGCAATACATGCTAAACTCTCAGATGACAAAGCCTGGCTCTGCTAACCACCGAGACCCACATTGTTTTTGCCACTAGTATATATATATATTTGGCACATCCCGGTATATAACAGAGCTGTTGTTCCAAACTCTTGTTAATAGCGGGACTCAATAGGTAGACCTTCTTAATAATGATTTATTATTAGACAGTCAAGTACAGATGACCCATATCTATACCAGCACAGCAGCTATCACTAATAGGGGAAAAAATGGCGTCCAATTTCTCCCCTGTGTGTTGCCGTTCCCCAAAATTGGACACTATTTTTATTTTAATTGCAAAAACCAAATTGCTTTCTTCTCTAAGAGCTAAAATAATGTGCTGAATTCTTGCTTTTTTTTAAGTTCCATATATCAGACTCTTCACCTAAATCACATAAGAATTGCTAAAACTATATTCAATTAAGTCTGAAGTGTAAATTCTGCATTTTTAGTATGATATTCCAGATAATTGCAGAGACATGTCTTATTTGTATATAGAATTTATTTCCCTGGTGCGGCTAAGCAATTAAACAGTAAAACCGTCTACAACATTAATGTGCAAATGTTTATGTTTATAACAGTGCATAACAATTTTAGGAGACAAAGCCTGTCATGGTTGACTTCTCTTTGCATACGTTACTTAACACCCAGGCAACAGTTAGAACAAAATTCCTTTGTTTGATTTTGCTTATCCAACTCCAAAATAATTGCAATTTATTGGTGTCAACAGAAAAAGAAATGCAACATTTGAATTAATATACTCATAGGTAGCATCAGTGAGCTTGATGCATATTAAAGGAAAAATTATTTCTGAAAATTGTATTTCAAAATCAAATGGTCCAGAGGGCCAGTTTGTTAAAATGCAGGGATTGCTGTAGAGTCTTTAGGTCATCTATTTTCAACCAGGGTTTTGAGAAACCCTGGGGTTCTCCAAAAAGTTGTTAGGGGTTCCTTAAAGGGGTTGTAAAGTCAGGACGCCCACTAACACACAGCTCCTTTCTCTATCTGCAACGTAGAGAGTGTCCTGACTCTCCTGTAGTCATAGGGAGGGGACAAGCACGACACTCCACACCAGGGAATAAGCCTTGCATTACTGTGTGGAGTTACAGACAGAAAAACAGGAAGTGAGGATTTCTCAGAAGAAATAAGGACATTTAAAAGCAAAATGGAAGGATGAGGTAAGTGAAGGAGGACTGCACTAAGGCAAAGGAAGATATTTAGGAAAGAAAATTGTACCTTTACAACCCCTTTATGTCCCAATTCATAGTGCCGGCAGAGTTCAGGGGCCAATCCTACTTGGTAGAGCAGCTGCATGGCTAGAGATGTAAAATTTCTGGAAATTTTGAAGCCATGGGAAAAAAAAATTCTCAATTTCTTCCTAAAAAAAAGGAAATATTCTGAAAAATAAAAAAAATAAAAAATCAGTGTGGAGTCGTTTTACAAATTGAAAGTCATTTTGTACCACTGGGAAATGCAGTGTATATACAAGTATTCTTCTTGAAATAAAAGTACAGTTTAATCAATAAATAAACTAAACTTGGACTATACTGTGTATTTTTTTTCTGAGGCAGTGGGAGAAGACTGGGCCCCCACTGGTAAAAGAGCTGAAAGAAGACAGCGGTGGTGCTTGGCAGAAGAGAGAAGTCGGAAGACCCTCAAAGTCGGAAGAAGACCCCCGGAGCTGCCTAATAAACTACTTTAAAAACCTGTGTAGTGTTTTTTATTGACATTTTTCTTCCACCAGGTAAATGGGTAGGGGTACGACGTACCCCATCCTTATTCACATAGGTTAAGGGGCCGGAATCTGGGGGCCCCCTTATTAAAGGGGGCTCCCAGATTCCGATAAGTTTCCCGCCCACAGACCCCGACAACCAATGGCCAGGGATGTCGGGAAGAGGCCCTTGTCCCCATCAAGCACCAAGCCCCCATGTTGAGGGCATGTGGCCTGGTACGGTGTAGGAGTGGGGGCGTTTGCTCGCCTCCCTTCCTGACCTCCCCTGCCGGGCTGTGTGCTCAGATAAGGGTCTGGTATGGATACTGGGGAAACTCCCATGCCCTTTTTTTTCAGTGTGGGGGATTCCCCTTAAGATCCATACCAGACCAAAGGGCCTGGTGATTCTCCGCACACGAGTCGCCCCGCAAGTCGGATCATCTTGATGCGACTTCTAGTGCGACCTCTATTCAAATCAATGGGCTCCCATAGGGAACCATTGATTTTGAATAGAGATAGAAACATGCATTGAATTCAATGCAAAACGCTGAATAAATCACAGAAAAAACGCCACTTTTTTCCTGCCGTCTGTACTAGCTTTACAGCCCGTTTTTTAAAATGTCAGTGGGCATGAGGCCTTATAGTTAATCCTTGTGTTTCTAATAATAATATTTTCTACTACATTTCTTTAAATGTTTATTAACTGTGACCATCTATAGGCTGTGCACGGGTAGAGTTAGGTGACTAAAAAGTTTAATTTTCATTGACCACCACTACATTAGTCACTAGGAACATTAGATAACATCTTGCTACCCTACCTTAGAAATCACCCACCACTTCATCTAATTAGGTATTCAATCATATTGCTCAGAATATATAGAAAATGGTGAAGCGCTTAAAAAAAGTCCAACATGAACTCAAAATATATTGCTGGCACAGACTCAACTAGCAAAAACATATAAATATAGTCCACTTTTAAAAAGTCCGAAATAAGCCAAAGGGATGTGTCTTGAGGTATGAAATAAGTGAAGAGACCACTACCGTCCCCCAAACACACTGCTTCTTACCCATAGGTAGATGTTAACAAGTATGGATATAAATCACTGACAGCTCCTCAGCGGCACGGGGATGACTCTGTATTTCCTCTGTATTTCCTTCACAGTCTCAATACCCAGTTAAGAGAAAAAAGAGACTCCTCATAGTGCAGACATCCAAATGTTAGTCTATTGATAAAAAGCTAAAACATTTTGAACTCACATTTCAGCGGGTCAATATAGGCATTGTAGGAAACGTCCAGCGTTTCCATCCCACAAAATGGCCGCCGCGTCCCAGCATGCAAGTCCTGTCACACGTCTCCACGTCACACATAGTCCCGTAGTAAACCATGGGCATTTAAAAAAAAACTGTAAGGCAACTGCATAATGTGCTAGTATGCATTGCATACTAGCAGATTATCAAATACTTACCTTCAAACAAAGCCCTCCAGCAGCATGCTGTCACTGCTGAGAGGGCTTCCATCTTCCCTCTGTCTTTCTTCTGGGTTTGCTCCCTCAGGCTGTATGAGCGATTGTAGCTGTGATAATGTCACTCACACGCATGCACGGCAGGGGAGGGCTGGCAATCTTAGGCCTGGGGGGCAGGTCCAGTCAATTGGCCCATTGAACTGCCGAATCAGCTCACCATCCATGGCCCATCTGGTTTTTCAATGCAGCCTCACCAGTGCAGCCAACAATGCAGCCTGATCACTGGGGCAGGTTACATGGGGTGTATGGGGGGGGTCAGCTATGGGTGTCAGGGTCTCTCACCACAGTGATCTCAGCAGGTCCTTGCACGCCACGGCCTCCTGGTCCTGGGGTCAAGTTGTAGCCAGCACCCAGCCCTGCGTCCCGACTCCCTGGCACACCCTGCTTTCAAGAATCCACTCTCCGGGAGTTGTAGTTTCCTCTGCGCTGCGCTGCTCTGTTTTCGACCCACCAGGAGTTTGAGTGTGGACTACAACTACCAGAATGCAACAGCTAGTGGTCGGCCGCCGTGGCCATGCCCCCAGCCCAACCTCCTAGACCAGAATAAAAAAGAAAATGGTATCGGACAGCGGCTGCCAGCCACAAGTCAGGGTGGCCTGGGAGGCAATTGCCTTCCTGCCCCCCGGCCCAGCCCTCCCCTGATGCACGGTGTGGTAGAAGAATTCCCTTGGGCTTTGTACACAAATCCACACTGCGCCAAAATGTACACTTCTAGCGTCTCAATGCACACAAAGCACCAAACAAGTCCTTTGTGCTTAAAAGCATGTTTGCACCAAGCTCTTTGTACAAGGAATGTGAAGTACTTCTAGGCACCAGGAAGAATCAAACAATAATGCTGCTTCTAACTGGAATCTCAAGCTTCTGCCCAGAGCACAGGAAACTCAGTTTCTTTTATTCATTGGAAACAAAAGAATAACAAAGCAGGGAGTGATGGCCCCAACAGCCAATCACTTGCCTTAATACAAAATCACATGACAGGAAATGACAAACAGAAACGGGGAGGGCACTCAAAGAAAGGCAGGGGGAGGAAGTACACACACACACGCCATCTTAGCCAGCATGGATCCCATTCAGACATTGTTCAAAGTCAAACAAAATCTGAATTAAGATCATTCTACTTGTTCTTATAGGCTAGAAACAATCTGCGGGGACATTGCTACTGCTGTTGTCAATATACGGTACAAGTACACCAACAAGGAAGATATCAATGTTCTCTCACACAGATATGTATCCATAAGGGGATAACGAAGTCCGCAAGAGAGATATAATAGGTTTCTCTCGTTATGCGGATTTCTTCTCTAATGTGTATAGTCATTGGAAAGCAAGCAGTCCAGCGCATTGCGCTTGATATCTACAAACCAATAAAGGCCCACACACTAATAATGCACGCATTGTAAACACAGATATTTAGAAATGTTATGTTGTTTTTCTATTTTTTAGCATATCCATTTTAGGATAATTAATCTTATCTTAATGTGTGTGGTCACGTTAAAGGATCGGACACTAGTAGATAGGCAACATTTGGATATATTTTTTTTATAAATATCTCTCTCTTTTTTATTTTATTTCTCAAGTGAGATAAACAAGGAAGGTGTTCTGTGGATTGAACGGAGAAATGCCATCTCTGTCTGCTAAACAGACACACACCTTGGAGTCTCTACAATTCAGTCCCATATAGAGTGTTATCCTTACATATATAAAACATCTCACTCTTTAGTAGTGATGAGCGGAATACACCATATTCGATTTCGCGACATTTCGCGAATATATAGAAGAATATTCGCGAATATTCGTTAATATCGAATATTCGTGATATTTTATCAATGCGAATGCGAAATTGATTGCGAAATTTTAGTCAACACGCGAAAACGGAGATCATTTCCTGGATTACTAAACTAATAGGCACTAAACACTAACTCTACTTACACAAACTTATATGACTAAACTAAAGCTAATTTTTTTTTTTTATATACACAAAACACAGAAGGGCAGAGAACGCATTCGCGAATATTCGACAACATAAAAGGATCGCCTCAGCTACTCGGCCCAGGGTCTCTAATCATACCAGCAATGCTTTTAGACGTCGATGGAGATTACTAGGATGTGATCTGTTTTTAAAAAAAAATTGAAAAAATACGAATATTCGCAATAGCGAATATTCACCGCGATATTCGATTTATTCGCGAATACTCGAATATGCAATATTCGTAACGAATATTCGCAATGCGAATATTCGTGAGCAACACTACACTTTAGATGTATTTTTAAATAAATTAGGATTTTAATCTACATTTAAATACAATATGGGCAACGATCCCTATCTAAAGATGGCGGATCCACGTCCTTGATCCCCGAGTGTCAGAGCTGGGCGCTCCTGTAACGCTGTAATTGAATAAGAAGTGGCGAGTCATCGCTCCGCTCGTGCCCCTGGAAGAAGTCAATCTTGTGATGAAATGGTGTAGGGAGGAGCGGCGTGCTGACGTCACCACTGTATACCTAACGACCATCCGGAAGGACGGGCGGAAAGTGAGAGCCGGCTGGCTACACTTAACAATACACGCTATATTATTCTACAGTTATGTGAGTGCATCTTTATTTTAATAAATTGCTTTTTATCATACGGTACTACGCTATGTTGGCATCCTTGTTTTTCCTTTTGGGCTGAATCTGTGCGGGGTCACCTGATTGAGACCCATCTGTGAACCTAAAGGTGGAGAAGTACACACAGGAATTCCTAGGGAACTGCAGGGCTAATATGCCACATGCGCTTGTGATCTCAATCATAAGGCCGCGTACACACGATGAGACATGTCCGCTCAAACATGTCCGACGGAGTGTTTCCAGCGGACATGTCTCATCGAATTTTGGTGTGTACACACCATCGGACGAAAATCCCCTCGGCTGAGAACGCGGTGACGTCGCGGTGACGTTGACGCCACCACATCACCACTCCAGGAAGTAAAATACTTCCACGCATGCGTCGAATCCATTCGACGTATGCGCTGAGATTTCTGTCAGCTGGTTAGTGTACTAACCAGCGGATATATCCGACGGACATGTCTCCGGCGGACAAATTTCAAAGCATGCCTTGAAATTTGTCCGCTGGGAAAACATGTCTGCTAGCCCGTACACACGATCGGATATGTCTGCTGAAACGGTCCGTCGATCGTTGTCAGTCATTAATAGTGTTGAGCGGAATACGCCATATTCGATTTTGCGATATTTCACGAATATATAGAAGAATATTCGTGAAATGTTCGTTAATATCGAATATTCGTGATATTTTATAAAAAAATAAAATTTGCGAAATTTCGCTAATGCGAATGCGAAATTGATTGCGAAATTCTCGTCCGCGCATGCGCATGCGCGCGAACAACACGCGAAAACGGAGATCATTTCCTGGATTACTAAACTAATATGCACTAAACACTAACTCTACTTACACAAACTTATATAAGTAAACTAAAGCTATTTTTTTTTTTTTTTACACTGACTGACAAGGACAAAGACGAGGACTACAAATAATAAACTAATATGCACTAAACACTAACTCTACTTACACAAACTTATATGAATAAACTAAAGCTATTTTTTTTTTTATATACACAAAACACAGAGACTAAACACACACTAAACTAAGCTACCTTAAAGAAATGTACACTTACACTAACTACACAGAAATCTATCTAACACTAAGCTACACTAACCTGGACAAAACAACACAAATCTGAGCTTTTAGAAAAGCTGTTGGGTCTTTTGCTTTGAAAAAAGCATTTGGTTTTAGAAGCAGGAAACTCAGAACTGAAAGCACTATAGGAAGCACAATGCTAAGCTCTAAGATCGCAATACACAGGAAAAACGCACAGAAACACTCCACTCTCTCTAGCCACCTTGTGAATCTGCACTGAAATACTGCTGGGAGTGATCTTATATAATGGTCGTGCAGGCAGGTTCCTATTGGTTGCTATGGAGGGTGCTAACCTCTGACAACTGTGGTAGGAGAACTCTGATTGGCTCTGATGCAAAAGAAGGGCAGAGAAAGTATTCGCGAATATTCGTAATACGAATATTCGCATTGCGAATATTCGGCAACATAAAAGGATCGCCTCAGCTACTCGGCCCAGGGTCTCTAATAATACCAGCAATGCTTTAAGACGTCGATGGAGATCACTAGGATGTGATCTGTTTTAAAAATAAATTTGAAAAAATACGAATATTCGCAATAGCGAATATTCACCGCGATATTCGAGTTATTCGCGAATACTCCAATATGCAATATTCGTAACGAATATTCGCAATGCGAATATTCTTGAGCAACACTAGTCGTTAAGCAGATACGATTTAAGAGGTGGAGGTTTCTTCTATTCTGCTATCAGACACGGTTTCCTGGACTATTCTTGGCACCTATTTGATATATCTGAGATCCACCTGGGAATTCAACACCTTATGAACTTTTGAATATCACAATAACTACTATCAGGCGGCGTACACACGACCGAGGTTCTCGCTAGAAACCAGCGAGAACCTCGCTGGAAACTGCATTCCAGCGAGAACCTCGGCCGTGTGTACGCTCTCGGCGAGCATCCCGTTGGGAATGCCGTCGAGCAGAAATAGAGAGCATGTTCTCTATTTGCTCGACGGCCCGCCTGGATGAATGGCTGGTTGCCATTCCCGACGGGCGGGTCGCCGAATCTGACGGCCGGCAGAGAACCTCGACGGGCGGAACGATGTGTTCTGCCCGTCGAGGTTCTCTGCCGTGTGTACGCGGCTTTAGACTTTGGTGGTCTGCATAGATGTTATTATTGTGTGCACATGTTTTTATATGTGTCATGCTTATTTATTGATTAATTCTTGGTATCACATAGGCTATATTAATTTCTGATTAGCACCTTCAATTGGTTACATATTATATGTGCATATGGTATTATTGATCACGTATATTTTTAATCGATCAATTAATTCACGCAGCGCAGCTTATTTTTAGTTACACAGAGAACACGTCTCCAATACCATGAGAAGGTTTTCATACTGACCGTTTTTACTGCTGGTCTCGATTCAACCCAAGTGCGCTCTGCTAGAGCGCTCCTCGATTAAATATCAGACACAGGGAGACAGATGACAATCTATTAAACACACATTCTAGAATAAAATGTCCACATGTATAACATTTTTCACAACAACGGTATACCAGACCTTCAGAGCACATGCGCCGGTGCACTGATTGCATCCAGGGTGAATATCTCCTAAATGTGCACCGTCTACAGGTTTAGACAGGTTTAGCGGTGACTACTACTGCTTTAACCCCTTCCAAGCCTAGGCCAGCCATGGCTAACTAACTTACAGTAGGTAACATTCCTACAAGAGGGGCAGAGGAATTTGGTTAAAAAAAAAAAAAAGGGACAACCCCAGCAAATGAGGGGGTAGTGGGGTGGTAAACAAAGGTCAACCTACATAACCTTTGGGAGTCCCAAATTGCCTTGGGGGTAGGAGATTGTTACATAAGATTTTAGTATTTGTGTATGTTAAAGTGATTGTAAAGTCTCTGGCCCAGATTCAGGTACATCTGCGCATTACTGGACCGGCGTAGCGCACCGCCTTTACGTTAGACTTGCGCAATTTTGCGGCATAATCCCCCTATTCTCGTAGCTTTTGCGCAGGAAATTGCGCATGCATAACGTTTTTCCCGAGGCGTAAGGAGGAGTAATACAAATTGGGAAGGACGTGGGCGTGTTACATTGAAATGAGCCATGACCCCATGCAAATGAAGGGCCGGCCGGCTCGCGCATGCGCGCTTGAAGGAGACCATGGTCAGCTCCGCTGTGCGCATGCTCACAACTCGGGAGCGGCGCAATCAGTGAAATTGGAAATGGACTAGGGCAACGTTGTGAACTACGCAAACAGCATAAATAGACACACACAAACGCACTTGCATTGCAAAAGTACATCCCTTTGTCCCTTCCCATTTAACCAAGTGCTTTTGTCCTGTTGTTCGTTGCGGTGTGTTTTGTAGTTGTCAGATTAGTGTTCTGTGTGATCAAGTGTTTGTTAGTAGATCTTTGAAAGTGTTTTTTGATAAGTGTTTGAGAGACTGTTTGTTTGATTGATATATTTCTATTCGTTTGTTTTCCTGCTGTATTTTTTTTTTTTTGTGACTGTTTCTTGCTGAGTAGTTTTCTCTTTGTGTGTGTTCTTGCTTGATTGGTTGTGCGTGTTTGTGTGAGTGAATTTTGCTGACTGGGAGTGAGTTTTTTGGGAAGTATGACAGAGAGAAAGAGAAAGCTCAATTTTACAGTTGGGGAAAAACAAATTCTTGCCCGGGCCATTAGCGAGTATGGGCGTTTCCTCCACGGCCCAGACAGTGCCAACACCACCCCGGCCAGGAGGAGGGAGATTTTGGATAGGATCACTGAGCAGGTCAATTCAGCGGGGCAGGGGGAGACACGGACCCGGTCTGGGATTGACAAAAAAATCAATGACCTCCGGCGTCTGGTCAAACAGAAGCTGGCCAGAATGCATGCCCATGCCAGGGGCACAGGAGGGGGCCCACCATGCCGTATTAGGCTGACAGCGGAGGAGCGTGCGGTGGCCCCGACCTTTCATCGGCATGAAGTTGAGGGCCTGCCCGGCTTTGACTCAAGTCCGGAGCCCGTGGTGCCAGGTAAGTATTTTTTTTAATATCAGGTGTGTAGCATGTGTGGGGGAGGGGGTGAAAGGGAATATGTGGCAAGTGTGTGGATCCTCCAACCTGTGAATGTTTTGTGTCATCCACAGATGTGCAGGAGGGTGCAGGGCCATCTGGCCTGACCGCACCAACCCCAGGACAGCAGCCTAATGAGGCCCCCCCAACAAGGCCGGAGTCCGCGGAGGAGGTTCAAGAGGAGGAGGAGAATCATGAGGAGGAGGAGAATCATGAGGAGGAGGAGTCCATGTCAGGCACTGGACGTTTGGTTTTTGAGGACTCTTCCCCTCTGGCTGGCAGCAGGCAGCCCTCCCTAAGGGGGACCCCCCCCTCCTCCCCCAACATGGCTCCCCTCACAAGGGCCTCCCCTTCTCCCCAGCCACAAGCATCAGCTAGAGGCAGGATTTCATCCCAGAACACCAGGGGGTGGCCGATCTCCTGCCCGCCACTCTGAGAAGGGACCAGTTCCTCTAGACCCGCCATCTGGGACAGGTCAGCCAGACATTGGTGCGGATGGAGGAGAGCCTGTCCTCCATCAAGGATACGCTGGGGAACCTGGACTCCCACTCCCGGGCTTTCACAACCTGCCTAAACGAACTGCAGACGACATCAGCAGGCGTTGGGCAGGATGTGAGGGCCCTTACCCAGGCTATCCAGGCCAACACGGCAACACTTGGTGCTGCCCTGGACAGAATAGCCGTGGCCTTGGAGGGCAGGCCGCCAGGTGGGCAGAGATCAGGGGCTGCTCCTCCTTCCCCGGTTTTACCCCTCCCATGAGTCTCCCCTGAGAAGCCGAGGCCGGGGCCGTGGCCGGGGGCGCCCCAGGCGTGGCTCACGCAAGGGGCAATTATTTGTTTTTTCCCCTTTTTTTTTTGCTGGAAAATTTTTGCTTTTGCAGGTAATTTTTTTTTTTTTGGGGGTTGTGAATGCTGTTTGAATGTGGGGGTGACATTCCTGCCGGAAAAGGGGTGTCACCCTCAATTTTGGTGGAGTAGGGTTCCCCAGGACCAGGGAGAAGTGATCCCCAGGTCCGTGTGAATGGTGTATGAATGTACAGTGACATAATTGGAGCCTTGGCGTGGCGTTGCTGCTCACAAGTCCAGCATGGTGGACTGGTGCCAATCCAATTTGATGTGGATGTGATGTGTCTGTGCTAGGGACCACAGTGGTGTGCATGCATGCATTCTCATTGTGCCATGATTAATGTGTGTGTTTAACGTGCAAAGATGCCCAATGTGAGCTGTCTCCTGGCTGCTCTTCCCTCAGAAGACGGGGTAGCCTCGGTTAGGGGGGGATTGTCTGGTTCAGGGGTCAGGTCATCACGTAGGTCAATCTGCAGGCCCTTTCTTACTGCGAAGTTGTGCAGCATGCAACATGCACCGATGATCTGGCACACAAAGTTTGGGGAATACAAGAGGGTACCCCCAGACATATCCAGGCATCGGAAACGTGACTTTAGTAGGCCAAAGGTGCGCTCCACCACTGCTCGTGTTTGGGCATGTGCTTGATTGTATCTTTCCTCTCCTGGGGTTTGGGGGTTCCAGATAGGAGTCATGAGATGGGGTCCCAGTGGATATGCAGAGTCACCTGTAAGGGAAAAGACAGGAGGATGTTAGTCATGCATGTGCCACTTGTGATGTGTGCATCATGGGAGGGGATAGTCATGCCTGACTCCCATGTCACTCACCAACCAGCCAGGTGTCCCCATACACGTTCTGTTCGAATTCCATTCGGATGTGGCATTGATTGTATATGTAGCTGTCATGGCTGGACCCTGGGTGTTTGGCATGGACGTGCCATATGAGGCCTTGGGCATCGACTATCACCTGTACATTGATGGAATGCCAATGCTTCCGATTGCGGTACATGTGCTCTGTCTCCTGGGGGGGCTGGAGTGCCACATGTGTGCAATCAATGGCCCCCACAGTGCGTGGGAATCTGGCAATTCTGTAGAAATCTGTCATTGCCTTCAGCCGCAGGTCCTCAGTGGTGGGTTTGATGATTTGGTTGGCCATGCGTCTGAGGATTGCAGGGACAACCTGGTGCACACATCTGCTCATGGAGGATTGTGACATCCCAGCCACCACTCCACTTGTACGCTGAAAGGAGCCACTGGCAAGGACATGGAGTGTTGCCATGACCTTGACCAGTGGCTGCACTGCATGTGAGCGTTGTGTTGGGCTGGTGATGTCCTCCTGCAGGGTTGTGGTTAATTCCAGGATGACATGAGGGGGGAATCTGAAGATGCGAAACACCTCAGAATCACTCATGCCAAACAGGTCTATGCGGGTGCGGTATATCCTCTCCCGTGCCATCCTCCGTGCCCTCATTCTTCTTTGTTCATCTAAAGTCAGTAGTATAGCTATGCGCGACGATGCCCCTGGCATGTTGGCATACAGATTGTTGTGCAACACGTGTGACTGCTGAGCTCCTCACTAACAGTGTTGCTTTTGCGCGGACGGATGCGCCAGTCTAACGAAATTACGCGGGACAAAAAAAAGTAGATTTTTTGCGTATCTCGTTCTGGGGATGCCGTGCATCGAAACGCACGCGCACATTTCGACTTACGCACGCGCATCTCCTGTTGCGCAGGCGTAATCGCTCTGTGAATCTGGGCCTCTGTTTTTTTCTATTAAAATAACACACATGTTATACTTACCTCCCCTGTGCAATGGATTTGCACATGGAAGCCCCAATCCTCCTCTTCTTGGGTCCCTGGCTGGAGTTCCTAAACCCCTCCCTCCTGTTCAGTGCCCCCACAGCAAGCAGCTTGCTATAGGAGCACCCAAGCCGAGCTGCAGATCTGTGTGTCCATTTAGACACAGAGCCACGGCCCAGCCCGGCCCTGTCCCCTCTCGCTCCTGTTTGGCTAATTGACAATGGCGCTGCTACTGTGTCTCAGCCAATCAGGAGGGAGAGTCCCGGACTGACGGGGCACCTGTATAGTGTGGCACTCACTTTATTGTAATTTATGTTTTTTTTAGATATTTGTTTCACCTATCGACCCAGGCAGATATCTGAAATATTTGGTAGTCTATATAGACAATTTTTTATGCATATAGAGTGTATTATAGTCACATTATCTATCTTCCTTTCCCCTCCCCCCTTTTCTCCATTACCCAGCGCAGACACCATCACCATTTTTCATTTAATAGCGAATATTGATTCGCTAGCGTCACAAGTGGGTGGGTTCACCCCAGCCCAACCTGTTTTAAGCCAATTAAAGTCTCAGGCTCTAATCATGTGGCTTGAAAAAAAAAACTCATAGAAACCTATGAGTCTGATGCCCTGCATGCAAACTAAGGGGGCGGCGCCCCTGCTCCCCTTATGGACCGGCCTCTCAGCACAGAGCACTTCCCATTCATTTACTGTCCAGTGCAGCTGAGGCTGCAGAGAAAGTCATGTGTGTTTGAGCTTTGGGGTGCACACCCTAATGCAATATGTTGCACACACCTATGGGCTCTGGTAAGTATTAGGGAGGCTGCTGCACACAGAAGACTTTGTATTTTAATGCATAGAATGCATTAAGATAAAAAAAAATGTCTGCCTTTACAAACGCTTTAAATATTATCTAATAATGTAAACTTTTATTTACTTACTGATCAAAACCTAAGGTGTGTCACCACTTTATCATTACTGATTTGTAATCATTAGTGTAATTATGTGTCCTTGCAGCAATATGTTCTTTGGCGCATTTTAGTGATATTTTTGCGTGTTTGTAATGAATAATCCATAGTGTCCAATGATAAATGTGTGTTATAAAGTATGAGCTTTTTACGTGACATCCATCAACTTGCCAGTGAACATTGTTGCGCTGACTATTATGCTGTCTGGGGCCTCAGGGTATTACATGGTAAGCATCATTACCAAAGCACGGAAGACCACAACACAATAAGTATATAAGGTGTCGGTGTAATTATATTGCTCCCACATCTGTTTTTTATGACTAGTTTATTTAATTTATATTTATTTTTATTTTTTTATTACAAAGTGATTTGAGTTGTATAGGGAAAAAGATCTATAGCACCAATGGGCTTATTTCCAAAGCTTGTTGTTTTAACGGCTGTTTAGGAAACCCAATGTAAAGATCTCTTTCCTATAATGGTGAATGAGACAAGAAGGCAACATCAATAGAGTGTAAAGTTCTTATTAAAAAATGAAAAATGAAAATTAAAAACTCTGTTGCACCTAGAAATACATAATCCAGTTTATAAATGTAGCACTACCCCCGGAGGAGCTGCTGGTTATTTTGGGTGGCATGTTACCTCTATCTTCTCGCTGTCCAGGGTGAAAAGAGAGTCCGAAGAATTCCAATGTCCACACAATGCACTTCTCTTTCTAGGATTCATTTGCAGAACTTAGTAGAAAATAAGTAAGAGATGGAAAAAAAATCCTGGACCGCCGCACTCCTCAAAAAATTATGTCTTTATTTAGAGCATAAAAAACAAAAAATCTAATGGAAAAACAACCAAAGTTGATGCAGTCAAAGAAGAAGAAGTGGGCAAAAGGAAAAGGCTGACATGTTTCACATCGTGCGATGCTTACTCGTAGCTAGAAAATAAGTAAGTGGGGGGTGGAAGGGTAGGTAGGTTCAGGTGTATAGTCACAAGTACGGAAACACTCCTGCTTCCAGCAAACAGTTTCTCGTCGTCACTCTAGGCAGAGTGGGTATTGCTCACCCGCATAGGTCCCTCTCACTGGCCTAGCAGCCCAGATGGCGCACGGAATAAAGTGCAGTCTCTGCCACAGACCTTCCTTTATGAGGAGACACTTTTGGTCCAGAATCCCCTGACACAGGATTCAGGACCCAGAACTCTCCAGCTTAACTTTGGTAGAATTTTAGATCCGACAGCCGACCACCATCAAGCCTCTTAGTGCACAGTAGAAATGTGCAGACTGGAATATTTTGTTTAGTTTTTTCGTTTTCGTTTGGAAAATAAATTTATTTAGTTACTCCCGAAAATCGTTTTGATTTATTTCGTTTTTCGTTGGGGAATAGCTTTCGTCCGAAAATCCAATAATATTTGGTTTCTGTCGAATGGTCAAAAGAATATTCAACGGAACGTCTAAACTTTACGTCGAATCGTACATTTCCGTTCGAATATTCCGCCTACAAGAATTCTAATGTTGTATGACTAGTAATAATGTCGAATCTATTTTCTCATAAATCGAAATCTATTCTCTGTAATGTCTAATCTATTATTTCTATAGTGTCGAATCTTTTCTCTATGATGTCGAATCTTTTCCCTATAATGTCAAATCTTTTTCCTATAATGTCAAATCTTTTTCCTATAATGGTGAATCTTTTCCCTATAATGTCGAATCTCTCTATATTGAATTTTTACCGCAACGAAAATGAAAATAAAGCATTATTTATGTCGGATCTTTCGGTTTTCGTTTCTTGCGCTTTCGTTATCGTTTGTTAAAACGATAACGAAAAAACAAGATTTTCGGACGAAAATGCATTCTAATGAAAACAAATGCACATGTCTAGTGCACGGTGCATCCTTCGATTAAGTTTCCAGGCCTTCTCCCAAGGTACCAGTCTCTTGCATGGCCCTCTCCAGGATAGGTCCTCCCCTGGCTTCCTTCATCAGGTGGCTTCCTCCCACAGGAAGGACAGCACAGTATCACCTTTGCAAAAGTGCAGGCCCCAGTCTGACTACTGGGCCTATTAGGCGAAGCAGCGACCCCGGACCAACATGGTCCCGGAGTCAGGATTCAGGAACGCGCACCTCAGGCCAGGCGGGCAATGAGGCGCAAACAATGAACCCATGCCAATGGCGTCTGTCCCTTAAGTATACACGCCCAGCATGACCAGCGGGGCGTCCACTCCCGCTGATTCACTGCTGAGGGGGACACCCAATACACCCTGACCTTGCTGCTGCCACCCTTGGCATGGGGTGGTAATGACACCCCCAGGCGAGCAATGGTGGATACTCCCAGCACAGCCATGGCTGAAACAGAGGCTAAATTGCACTTAATCACAATAGTCTGAGCCAATTAACAGCTCAAACCCCCACTAAATTTACAGCAGCACCTGGAGCAGGGCGCTACATAAAATATGTCCACTTTTGTTGAGCAAGAAAAAGGAACAATCCCCTCTGGGTGATCAATGTACATCACAAAGATTTGAACAAACAGATTCCTACCTGTTTCTGCTCTGAAAAAAAAAAGCTGCTTGCTGTGTGCAGAGTGAATCTGAATATGAGTGACTTTTTCATTATTAACCATATCCCACCCAGCCACTGCATATATATGGCTGAGTGGGTGCTCTCTCCTTCTGAGTGGACGTTCAGGAACATCCCTCAGAAGGAGGGGGATCATGTGTGAGCGTTCCTGCGCAGATGCGCGATTCTGATGCGCTCGTGTCACCCAGACACGGCACATCTCTGATTGGTAGGAGGGCTTTGTCATTGGCCGTCCCGATCACATGATGGCCGTGTTCTATCACAGCCGTCGTGATGTAAATAGAGAGCCAGTTGCTAGGCGATTGGCTCTCCTCTCCTCATGCGGAAGTTGTCAGTGAGGAGAGGAGAGCGGATCGCTGCACCCGGCTGGTGATCAGTGAGTATGAGCTGTTTTTTACAGCTTTTTACACATTGATCACCAGCCTAGTGTTCACACACATGTCCCCACACAAGTGTCTGCTCTC
Organism: Rana kukunoris; assembly: GCA_029574335.1. Classification (NCBI taxonomy): domain Eukaryota; kingdom Metazoa; phylum Chordata; class Amphibia; order Anura; family Ranidae; genus Rana; species Rana kukunoris. The sequence goes on along the minus strand of CM056052.1, from coordinate 535,394,433 downwards.
ACTGGGTGCTTCACAGACAGACAGGGTCTTCCAACTCCCTGTCAGAGGACCAGCGCTTCTCCCTCTCCCTGTTTGGATGCCCTCTTTCATCTTGCCTTGCAGCTTCACCCCCCGGGAGCGGGTTAAGGTAAGCCGCTAAATCGCAGGGCCACTATAGGGCTTCCTCCGCCCCCTCCTGGAACCGTTTGCGGCCATCCTTTTTAGGACAAGCCGCGGCGGCGCTGACGGCGGCCTAAACACAGTGAGCGGCGTTTCGATATCCCCCCCCCCCACATCGCTAATCCCACCAGCAGCTCCAGCCATCCATTATCACCCGCAACCCCAGCCCAGCCGTATGGACCGATTCGCGGTGGATGCGTTAGGAAAGTCTGCGGCTTCAACCGTGGCCTGGCGGCGCGCCGCACACTACACCCATTAAACCCCCCTCAACCCCCGTGACCCAGGAGGATCCCTAGTACCCCCCAGTTAACCCTGAGCCTCCTGTGGCAGACGCTGCAGACCCCCAGACTCTTAGCCCCTGGCTTGGGCCGGATCCCAGCTGGTGGCCATCTTGGTACACCTAGACTTGGTGTAATTTCTTATCCTGACTTCAGGCTAGTCTGGAAGCGAGACTCTTCCCCAGGGCTAGAACTGCATCCCAGCAGCTACCGGCGCATTCTTCCTAGGAGTAGGACGTGTGGCCCATGGGATGTAGATAGGTAGGGCCCCCTCTCCCCCCCTCGCTTTTGTCGCCGCGGCCGAGTGGCCCCCCCGCACCTCCCCTCCAGGTACCAGCCTGCTACCCCCCTGTAATTGGGTCACCTACCACTCTCTCCTGACTCAAGCCACAACGCAATAACTACCAGTTGGTAATCCCCCCATGCCCCCCCCTCCTCGAGGTCACCACCTTGGCTCTTTGCAGCCTGATCGGTGGCCATCTTGCTACACCCAGCACCACTCCCCTTTCTCAATACCATTTCAACTTGATCCAGGGTTCGCCCGATCGCCTCTTAAGGGGTCAGGAAGATTTTTTTTCCCTGTCGTAGCATATTGGCGTAGCACGGCCAGGGTTTTTTTGCCTTCCTCTGGACCAAGCCAGGATCGAGGATTAAGTTAATCCTTGAAAATCCTCCCCTCCCTCCTCCCCCTGGTGTTTGGCGACTATGGTTAATCTGCAATACTCTGCAGAAACCATTGAGGATCTGAGGTGATTTGCCGCAATACTACCAGCCATCACTAAAAAAAGCCCTAAGAACTGAGCGACTTTTGAGAATCGATCGACTATCAAAAATCTCAGCCGTTTACCCCAGCCTAAGCACATATCATGTGCTTTGATCAACACAAGATCGGCAGTAAAACACTGACTAGAAATCCATGATTTCATCCTACAATACGATCTAGACTGCCTCTTTATTACATAGAGCTGGCTCACAGCCAACTGTAACACCATTCTAGGAGAATTGGTGCCAGAAAACTATCGTATTATAACTGAAAACAGAATAGGGCAAAGAGGAGGAGGACTGGCGGTGATCCATAAGACTCTTCTTGCGATCACTAAACCAGTCCTTCAAAACCCTCTTCCATTCATGGAAACCCTAACTCTACAACTCCAAACAAACTCCCAGTTGACCATCCGGATTCTACTCTGCTATAGGCCCAAAATCGCAGCTTCTACCATCATTGACTGACTTTATTTCCACCTATACCCTTAACAGCAAACACCTTTTGCTGCTCGGGGACTTCAACCTCTGGGCCAACTCCCCGCAAGACCCCGTTGCCGACGCCTGCATTGACCACCTGGAAGGATTAGGGCTACAACAACTAGTATGTGGGCCCACACATGCTTCAGGTCACACACTCGATCTTATTTTCAGACAAGATCTGGAAATAAAAATCTTGGAAAATGAACCGTTGCCATGGACAGATCACCATGCAATTAAATTCATTATTTCCGAATTCCCCCCCCCTTAACAAAAACATCAAATCCAGTGACAACACACTGGACTAGATGTCAGAAGAAGCTCCACTCGGAACTCTTCAAAGCCACGTTAAGGAAAAAAATAAAAACAATTCAGCCGCATCAAACGGCTGAAGAAACACTGGATACCATAAACACAGCCCTATTACAGTCAGCCGACTTAATAGCGCCAAAACTTAAAACCTGCATCCGGAAAAATAACTCCAGCTGGTTCAACAACCAACTGGTGTTACTGAAGCAAGAGCGCAGAAGGGCGGAAGCCGCCTGGAAAAGAAGCTCTTTAGATGAGAACCTCTCCATCTACAAGGCAACCACAAGAAAATACTGCAAAGAAATCTTCAAAGCCAAGAAAAACTATTTTTCTGAGGCTATCAACAGTGCCCTTAATCGCCCCAGCGAACTCTTCAAGCTGGTCACTCAGACCATGAATCCAGGCTGTCTTAAAGTGCCCAATTCGGACACACAAGAATTTTGCAATTAATTATCGGATTATTTCATTAATAAAATCGAGGGAATTCGGCAAAGCATTCAGCAGAACAATTTCCACCGTAGCCCCCCCCCCCCCCCGTAATTATTTACACAACACCTGCAGTAATTCACCACAACCAGGTAAGTTCACGCTGGAACCCATCCCTATCCATGCCACTAAAAATATCATCGGTACTTTGCGTAACAGCACTGCACCGAATGATATCATCCCCACCAAACTGCTGAAGGAATGCGCCAACATCCTGGCACCTCCTATCACGCAGCTTATTAACCAATCTTTCAGGGAAGGCATAGTGCCCACCCAGTTGAAGGAGGGCATAATTCGACCCATCTTGAAGAAACCCACCCTGGACCCCAAGGATCCACTCCACCGCCGTTCCATAACAGGCCTAAATGTACTCTCAAAAGTAATGGAAAAAGTAGTGGTACAACAGCTACAAGAGCATCTAGATACCCACAACCTACTTGATCCATTTCAATCGGGATTCCGGCCCGGACACGGGACGGAAACAGCATTGCTCAAGATATGGGACGACGCTCTCGAGGCCACAGACGAAGGAGAATCTTGTCTTCTGGTTCTGTTGGACCTAAGCGCAGCCTTCGACACAGTAGACCACAAGCTTTTATTGACTCGGCTAGCTGAAGTAGCCAAAGTCGCAGAAGGCGATTTATCTTGGTTCTCCTCTTTTTTTGGAAAACCGATCGCAAATAGTGAAGTTAGGACCTTTCACTTCTGAAAAACGCACATTATCGTGCGGAGTCACTCAAGGATCCCCTCTGTCGCCGATGTTATTCAACATCTATCTTCGTCCTCTTTTTGAAATCATCAGCAGCCAAAAACTGCTCTATCACTCATATGCAGACGACACGCAACTGTATTTCCGCATTTGCAATAAAAAGGATCACCACCTCAATCTAGAGACATGCCTCTCTCTGATAGAGGACTGGATGACAAAGAGTTATCTTAAACTCAACGGAGTGAAAACAGAACTTTTCCTGTTTCACGCCAAGCGTAGGAATCAACTGGCAACAACTTGGATACCCCCGCCCATTCTGGGCAAAATCATCACCCCTAGCGCCAAAGTCAAAAGTCTCAGGGTCATCTTCAACTCCTACATGACAATGGACGCACAAATAGGGTCAGTAGTCAGCCAACATTTTAAAATTCCACTGTGGGACATTTTTGTTGAGCGGGGGTGGGGGGAGGTGGGGGGTGGATGCCGCCAGATCAAAATTGTTGAGCAGGGGGGTGCCGCCGTTTAGATTAAAGTTGTTGAGCGGGGGGGGTGCGGTTCAGATGAAAATTGTTGAGCGGGGGGGTGCCGCCGATCGGATTAAAGTTGTTGAGCGGGGGGGGGCGCCGATCAGATTAAAGTTGTTGAGGGGGAGGATTCGTGCTACATACCTCCGGATTAAAGTTGATGAGCGGGGGGGGGGGGGGGGTTGGTTGCCGCAGAATCGGATCCAAGTTGGTTCAAACTACAACTCCCAGAATGCACTGCAGCCAATCAGCGGGATTCTAAGTGCATTTCCGGGACAGCCGGAAAGCCCTCCCTTTGCGGGAAAATCCCGCCCATTCCGGGACGGTTTGGGGATGGCACCTTCTTGTTCCAACATGACTGCACACCAGTGCACAAAGCAAGGTCCATAAAGACATGGATGAGCGATTTTGGGGTGGAGGAACTTGACTGGACTGCACCGAGTCCTGACTTCAACCCAATAGAACACCTTTGGGATGAATTAGAGCAGAGACTGCGAGCCAGGCCTTCACTCTAACATCAGTGCCTGACCTCACAAATGCTCTTCTGGAAGAACGGTCAAACATTCCCATAGACACCCTCCTAAACCTTGTGGACAACCTTCTCAGAAGAATGAAGCTGTTATAGCTGCAAAGGGTGGGCCAACTCAATATTGAACCATATAGACTAAGACTGGGATGCCAATAAAGTTTGTGTGTGTGTAAAGGCAGGTGTCCCAAAACGTTTGACTATATATGTATATCCTAGTTATGTATCATCACTCCTTCTATTGCACTATTAAGCAAGTATAGGCCGCCCTTATCATTATTTCAACAGATGTCAGTACTATGTTTAGCTGTGTGTTCCCAGGTCCTCTACTGAGAAAGTGGTATTTTTCTTTCAGGTTGTCATGGAAACTACAAATTATTTACTGCAGAGTTTGCAGGACTTTGCTAAGTCAAGAGTTTGCTAGTCGACTTAAACCATTTTTTTTTTTCAAAATGCCTGATGCGTTTTAAAAGGTATTGGTATTGTTATCTCGCAAAAATATCAAACCGATAAATTGCGTTGCTCAGGCTGCTGTGAATTAAGCATTTTTGGATTTAATTTGTAAGATAATTGTGCCCACCGAGGAAGCGATGAGCATGACTGCAGGCAAATACATCATTCTGTGTCACCCATAGCAGAAAATTAGATATTTCATTTGATTAGTGCAAAAAGAAAATAATAGCGGCATCACACCTGCTGATTAAAGACGTAAGGCGTCGCATAACAATGGCTTTTTCAGACCGCGGTAAAACCGCCTCTACAATCAGTCCGAGAGGCTCGAAGATTAGTACAGGCTTGTTGAGTGACAGCGAATGAAGCCTATTATAGAAAGAAAGAAAAAAATGTACAACTTTGACATCAATTAATATTAAAGATGGCTAACGTTTGCACGTCCCCCTCCAACCTTAAAGGGGTTGTAAAGGTAAAAAAAAATCCCTAAATAGCTTCCTTTACCTTAGTGCAGTCCTCCTTCACTTACCTCATCCTTCCATTTTGCTTTTAAATGTCCTTATTTCTTCTGAGAAATCCTCACTTCCTGTTTTTCTGTCTGTAATTACACACCGTACTGCAAGGCTTTCTCCCTGGTGTGGAGAAAGCCTCTTGAGGGGGTGAGCAGGAGTGACAGGATGCCCACTAACACACAGCTTCTTTCTCTATCTGCAAAGTAGAGAGCGTCCTGACCCTCCTGCTTACCCCCTCCCCCCTCAAGAGGCTTTCTCGCATTACTGTGTGGAGTTACAGACAGAAGAACAGGAAGTGAGGATTTCTCAGAAGAAATAAGGACATTTAAAAGCAAAATGGAAGGATTAGGTAAGTGAAGGAGGACTGTTACCTTTGGTGCTTGGGGTGATGGTTTGTCCCAAAATGGGCGGTGGTGTCCATGTTGTCATGGCAAGACTCTTTTGGCTGGCGTGAAGCAGAAAAAGTTCTGTTTTTGAGCCATTGAGTTTGAGGTAACTCTTTGTCATCCAATCTTCTAACAAAGGGAGGCATTTCTCTAGTCCGAGATAATGATCCTATTTGTTGCTGATACGAAAGTAGAGTTGGGTGTCATCGCGAGGAAGTCCTAACTCCAAATTTTGAAAACCTCCATAGTAGAAGCACATAATGGATAGGCAGAGGGCAGGTGAACCTGTAGGGAGCTCATCCTTCCTTAAAAGCACAGGGGTGTACTGGTCAGTGTGCAGTGTGTCCCCACACCAGTACATACAAATGGCCACTGCCCTACCTATAACTGGCCTTTAAGGAGGGGTGGGCTCCCTCCAAGCTGGTTGGTAAATTGAGCTAGGAATTTCTTTGGCGTTGTTTTTCATTAAATATAGCACCAGGCCTCCTGAGTAAATCAAAAGTAGTAACCTGTAAAAGCTTTTAGAGCATTTCCTATGGATAATAAAATTTACATTGTTTGGCGCCATTGCACAGGTGTCTGAAATTTAATATAAAGTACTAGAAGTATTCTGATAAATATGGATAAAAAATATTAGTGCGCTTAGTCTAAAAATACTGAAATAACACAGTGAGCTGCTACACAAGAATGCGACTGTGATTCTAAAGTGACTGGAAGTAAAAATGTAGCGCTACGTGAAAAATAGTGAAATATCCCTCTGTCACTAAGTGAAATGTACCCCACTGGGTAAAAAGTGGAAAAATATTAAGATAATAAGTCTGCATCACAAAAGAGAAATAATACATGTGAAAATGTCCATCAAAAGTAAAATGAAGGGCGACGGTGAAAATTGATGTGTAAACCGTCTAGATCATCACATGGAAATTCCTTTCAGGTAGGTAAGATAAGACTTAATACGTTTAGCGCAGTGCTTTAAGTGGGCCGGAACGCGGCGGTACTCAGTACCGCCACTTCCAAAAATGGCCCTGGAGAGTACCAGCACCTCTCCGTGCACCCAGTACGTGGGTTTCCCGTACCGGAACGCACTGGCGTAGCGGGGGGTGGGGGCTCCTGCACCGGGCGAAAAATTGCAGGGGGGCAAAATCCTGCCGTCTGCAGAATGCGCTATGAGTTTTTTTCAGCCCTTCCGCCTGGTTGGCTGGTGGAACTGTCTGTCTCCCTTGATGTGGGAGTGGCGGGAAACACCAGCCAACTAGGCAGAAGGGCTAAAAAAAAACAGATAACGGCGCAGGAGATTGGCGGGCGGTGGAGTGGGAGGCGCTGTACCTCTGTGCTGCGCTGATTGGCCTGGAAGTTGGGACATGTGTTTACAGCGCGGCGGCGGCGGCAAGTTTCTCCATCTCCAGCAAGGTAAGCAAAACACTCTCCTGTACCACAGGGGAGAGAGAGAAGGGGGGGGTCGGTGTAAATCTAAAGGGGTGCACTGCCTGATCCCCACCTATCCACCTCAGAGCCTGTCATTTTAGTAAGACTGCTGGGACTTGTAGTTCTCCATCTTCTCCTGGGGCTCATGGAGATTGGAGAACTACAAGTCCCAGCAGGTTATACATACAATAAGGCTCTGAGGTGGATGGGTGTGGATTGCATGCACCTAAGCCCCAGGAGAAGATGGAGAACTACAAGTCCCAGCAGGTTATAATATAAGGCTCCGAGGTGGATGGATGTCCTGGACAGTGACAATTGGTGGCACAGTGGTGACAATTGGTGGCACAGTGGTGACAATTGATGACACAGTGGCTGCATTTGATGGCATGGCGCCCTGTGATTGGGCGTGAGTGGTCATGCATTAGCCCCGGGGGGGGGGGGGCGAAAAAAAACGTTCTGCCCCGGGGGGCGAAAAAAAACGTTCTGCCCCGGGGGGGGGGGGGGGGGCGGCACCGGCGCCTAATAGAGTACCGGCACCTCTTTTGGCCCACTTAAAGCACTGGTTTAGCGGAACAGGTGGATCCAACTGTCGTAAACAGCGGATCAGTCAGGAATGAACAATCCCAGTAGACTCAGCTTGTCTGAAGGCTCTGACTGGTGACAACCACAAACGTAGCCCATGGACCACGTTTGGAAACTCTCTGTAGATGTTATCCTGGACACAGAGCTCACAGGGGTCCACACTGTTTTTGGATGATGTTAGACAACCTCGGATGGGTAAACCCCTTTGGGGGTGAATGAAAGGCACAATGGATAAGCTCAAAAAACGTAATCAGCCAGGACATGGAGGAAGAAAGAAAAACGGTGCTCCAATAGTGCAGGTCAAAAATTGTGGAGTTTAATTAATAAAAACCAACAAAGCATTAAAAGTGATCACAACAAACAATTAGTAGAAGCAATATGGGGAGCGTTGTTCCAAGACCGATGCGTTTCGCCCGACAAGGACTTCTACTGCCCCAGTAGAAGTCCTAGTCGGATGAAACGCGCCGGGCTTGGTACACCGTTTTTCTTTCTTCTTCCATGTCTCCGACAGTTGGATCCACTTGTTCCGATGAGCGTATTAAGTCTTATCTTACCTACCTGAAAGGAATTTCCATGTGATGATCTACACGTCAATTTTCACTGTCACCCTTCATTTTATTTTTAATGGACATTTTCACATGTATTGTTTCTCTTTTGTGATGTGGACTTATTTTCTTAATATTTTTCCACTTTTTACCCAGTGGGGTACATTTAACTTAGTGACATAGGGATATTTCTCTATTTTTCACTCATCTCTACATTTTAACTTCCATTCCAATAAATAGCCAATTCAATAAATTAAAGTGTTCCATGTGTCAATACATATATATCATAAAGTGCTAAATTGTCCTAACAAATTTCAAAATCAGTCTACATATATATATATATATATATATATATATATATATATGTGTGTGTGTGTGTGTGTGTGTGTGTGTGTGTTTGTGTGTGTAAAAGTTGTTGTGCTTTATAATACTTATTCCAAAGGGAAGCTCTGCATTTTTTCCAATTTTATGGCCACACTACATTATACAAATAAGAATAAATGAAAATAAAAGTAAATAAAATAAATAAATAAAATAAATACCGTATATATACAAATGCTGGATTATGAGGGAATTGCCAAATAATCACTTATTGTGAGACTTTTAAAGGAGGGCTCTATAAATGTAATTGTTCCATCCCTGCACGCTCTCCTATTTATATCCTAAAGGGGAACTGCTCATTATTACAATTACTGCAGTACTACAGTATAATACATTTTTATCAAAACTTTTTTAAGGAGGAACTCCAGCACTGGTCTCCAATAACTTATAGGGGAACCCCAGATAACCTTAAACGTTAAAAATCTGTGAAAAAACAATTTAAGTTTATATCGACATTGAGCCCCCCCGGGACCAAAGTTTCTAATTCCTAAATCCATTGCGTCTCATTTTTGGACACTTCTATTTTGTTGTTATTACCTCTCCAGTGCTTATTGATTTTATCTATGCCATAGAATGTCAACCGTCTTGGGTCTCTCCCATTGTATTCATCAAAGTGGCAAGATAAATGATGTCCTCTGAAACCTTTATTATTATTATCAATATGTTCGCCTATCCTCTTGAAGAGACGTCTTGTGGGAGTCGTCTTGTGGTTCTCCCCACATATTGCAACTTACATGGACATTCGATGACAAGTGACCGGGGCCCTGAAGGTTCTAGTTACGTCTTTGTTCAAGGTGACTACTGCCTAGCTGCAGTACATTTTAATCAGGAATACTCTTGTTTGTAGCACAATCCTTACATACTGTATATGGTTTTGATTTTGACTATAGTTCTTATTTAAAGGTAGGAATAACAAGGATGTATTTCTGGACAGCCACACACTCTTGAACAATAGTTGCCTTTATTTAAAATAGGCACAGCACTACAAGTTACAGCAATTGAACCTCGGACACTGACGCGTTTCACACTATATCTAGTGTTTAGTCATAGCTGCACCTGGACCTGGGATCTCTGTGGGTGGATTATTGCCAAGGTCTCCACCTGGAGCGGCCATCTTTCCTTCCTCTCCTATTTAAAGGTCACTGTATTTTGAGTACAGTTATCCTTAAAAGACCACCTCCCCCGCACCTCTTGTAAGTCTTACATTTACCTGGGTCTGATCTTTCAAGATCTTTGCTAAGCACTGAAGAGCCTTCTTTCTAAGTCTCCCAGCAAGGCTGTTCTTCCTCCCTGCATGCATACTGCAATCTCCTTTCATTCCTCTGGAAAGCTGTCCATTATTCATCCCAACAGTAGACTTTGCTAAGAAATAAATGAAGATTGTAGTGTATGGAAGAACCTGGCTGTGGAACTTTTAAAGAGGATGTTGTGTGGCATCCTGTGGGGCAACACAGCAAAGATCTCAAAAAAGAATTGTGCCCTGCTAAGTATAAGTGTCAATTAACATGAATGAATGCAACATTTTTGTGTGTTTTTTTAAAAGGAGATAGGAAGACAGATCCACCTAATTATGGGACTAATTAAGCACTGGGTTACTTCTAAAGAGATGTTGAGTGATGTTCTGCAACGACTTGAATGGATTGTTCTGTCACCTAGTTGGAGAAGATTAGAAAGGTTTCCGTTTTTTTATTTTTTATTCTTTTGTTCATTGCCTTCATTTTTGGAGTTAAGACAAAGCTTTATTTGTCTAAACATGACTTGCCATTATTTTATTGCTGTGCTGGGAGGATAAAAAGAGGAAAAGCGATGCATAGTATAAGTTTGAGTTCTCATTTTATAGCGAAGGTTGTTGGTCCTGGTGTCCACTCCGTTATGGGGTGGGGTGTCAAACTCATGTAGCACTGCTCCCGCAGGAACTACTGGAATACTTGTCTCTGGGCTTCCCCCTGATTACCCAGCAGCCAGTTACACAGTATTTCACCAGGTGCACACAGTCTTGCGCTCATTGTCTCCAATGACCAGTCTAGGGTAGGGTGACCAGACATCCCCAGTTTCAGGGGACAGTCCCCTGATTGAGGACACTGTCCCCGGACCAAGTCTGTCCCTGGTTTTGTCCCCAGATTGGATTTAATAGGGGGCAGGGGCAATTTCAAAGACAGTCAGTGCAGAATTAAAATAAAAAAAATAGAATTAAACACCCCCACTCCGCCGTGCCTACTAGCATGGGGGGGTTGTATTTTTTTCATTATCTGTGCCCCTTCCTAATGATCATTTGCTGGTCGGAGCGGAGGGAATATTTCTTCAGTTTCGGGCGCATGCCCATTCAGCTCCACTCGCATGTTCTTCTGCCTTGGCTCAAATCCTGCCCAGCCACTTGCTTATCTCCTTGCCTTCCCTGGAGAAGTGATCTTCCTCCGCTCCCCACCCAGTAGTAGCCGGGGCCCGGAGTGAAAGACTTGAGAGGCTGTTAGGCGGGCAGCGACAGGCAGAAAGTCGCTGATTGTTGCCATTACTAGTAAAAAAAAAATATGTCCCCGGATTTCATTTAAAAAATCTGGTCACCTTAGTCTAGGGGATTTGTTTTTGTTTTATTTGGAGAACTTGGATAGGAGAAGGGAATTAATTGGATACTCCAAATTAACTATGCACAGGTTAGGACAACTCTCTCTGTAAAACTGTGGAAGTAGATGATCCGCTGAACCATACAGGGTCTGTATGGAAGAATAAGTCCCTCTGTAGCAGAAAGGACTCAGTGGACTTTGTCATTAGACTCAAGTCTTCAAGACACTAGCCAGTGTCTCCAGATCCATAGACTTTCCCCCTCAGTCAGCTTGCACAGGAACCCTGGATTGTAGCTTGCAGGATTCAGGCCCTCCACGCTAGAAAGAGGCAGCTGCATCCTCCCCACCTGAACCTCTCTCCTCAGAGGTGGGCTGGACTGGATCCCCTGAGCGCATGTGCTTCTCAGACTTAAATACAGGCACCCAGCATTCCTTGGGGCACATCCAATTCTAATTGGCCAGGGCTGTTGTATCTTTATCCATGCTCTCATCTGTGAGGGTTTCCTCCTACTTCAATAAAGACATTGTTTACCGGAGTTCGGCAATCCAGGATTTCTTTTCAATCCCATGCATTTGTGCAGAGCCAGCACCTGTCGGCCTCAGTAGGGTGGGAGCCACTCAAGGGATCAGCAGCTTTTTCAGAGCGGTATCACCTCTTCATTTCCTCCCACTCTCCATTATGCCTTCTTGCTATTGGATCAGTGCAAACCATCAAGACAGTATGAGCCGCACCCAGAGCACCCTGAGCAGACCTCACTCATCAATCACTGCTGTATATATACACATCATTTTTTACTCATCCTGAGTAACTAACAGTGGGAATATCCTCTCCGCAGAGGTGACTTTCCCACCTGACATGCATCTATTGCTAACATTCACGTACAAGCATTTCTGTAAATCCTCCCTCTAAGGGCAACTCTTAACGCATTGTATTCCTGCAAGAGACAAAACAGACAGACATCCTACCAATCTAACTGGCTAGGCATGTTCAACAATACTGGACTTTAGCAATCAGACTGAAATATGTCAGGCCTTGGCCTTCTGCCATTTTCCTGGGGGGCCCAGTGGGGTTGTTGGCCGCAGGGCTCTGAGCTGAAAGCGTCTCTCTCATACAGCTCTGCAGTGACAGTTCCCTCTCCCTCCACCCTCGCACGGATGGGAGAGGAGAGAAGCGAGTGTGAAGCTAAGCAGATGATAGGTGACACTAATGGGCAGCATGGATAGTCCGCACTGATGGGCACTGATAGCAACAATGATGGGCACTGATAGGCAGCACCGATAGGCAGCACTGATGGACACAATTGATGATCACTGATAGTGACAACGATAGGCAGCAATGATGGGCAATGATGAAGCTGCACTAATAATTAGGGTACTGATGATCAGTGCCCTGATTATCAGCGTAAACAATGTACTGAGAGTTTTGACAGATAACAGCTCTCCTTTCCTCACACAGACACAGCGTGGGAGGAAAGGACTTCCAATAACAGGCAAGTCTGTTTACATGTCAGCTAATCACAATCGAAAGGGTTGCTATGATTGGCCCTTTACCATGATCTGTGATCACAGCAGAAACAAAGCTCGCTGGACGCACGCCCTAGAGGGCATACGGGAACAGGTTTCTGGGAAGATGTCCATGGTTAATTAAACAGATTGCTGCTTCAGGTGAGTATAATAATCCACCAAAAAGGAAGGGCTGGATGCTAACTCCGGCATGCAACCATGAACAAGAAGACCAAGTGAAAAAAATGAGCTGCACACCAACATCCGTCCAACAGGTTTATTGAAAGACTGCCACCAGGACTAAAACAACGGACCAAGGGGTAACAACTAGTGTTGAGCAGAATATGCCATATTCGATTTCGCGATATATCTCGAATATATAGTCGAATATTCGAGATATATTCGTTAAATGCGAATATTCGCAATTTTTTTTGGAAATGAAATGATTGCGAAATTTCGCTATTGCGAATGCGAATGCGAATTGCGAATGCGAATGAAATTTCGAGAAATGCGGAAGGAGCACTCTGATTGGCTCAGAATATTCGTGATATATTACAATACAAAATAATTGCGAATATTCGGCAAATGCGGAAGGAGCACTCTGATTGGCTCAGAATATTCGTGATATTTTATAATACAAAATAATTGCGAAATTTCGAGAAATGCGGAATGGAGCACTCTGATTGGCTCAGAATATTTGTGATATATTACAATACAAAATAATTGCCAATATTCGGCAAATGCGGAAGGAGCACTCTGATTGGCTCAGAATATTCTTGATATTTTATCGTAATTTCCCAAAAATGCGAATGAGAAATTGATTGCGGAATTTCGACAGTAACACTCTGAAATCGAATATATGTGTTATTTTAGCTAAAAACAATATTGCGAATTTCTCGAAAATAATCGCGCGATATCGCTATTGCCGAATAATCGCATTGCGATTTTTCGGCAATATAAAATGATCGCTGCAGCTACTCGGCCCAAGGTCTCTAATCATACCAGCAATGCTTTTAGACGTCGATGGGGATCTCTAGGATGTGATCTGTTCTAAAAAAAAATTGAAAAAATACGAATATTCGAAATAGCGAATATTCACCGCAAAATTCGGAATATATCCCGAATACTCGAATATGCCATATTCGAGCCGAATATTCGCAATACAAATATTCGTGAGCAACACTAGTAACAACGTTTGACACATACATTGTACTTCTTCAAAACCCAGATGTCCATGGGTGCCCTCCCAGAACTGGAAGCTCAGGGCTTGGATGGAAGGCGTGGGGCTTGGGCGGCCCTTAAAGTGGTACTAAAGGTTCACGTTTTAAACAGAAAAAATAACAAACATGTCATACTTACCTCCACTGTGCATTTAGTTTTGCCCGATCGTCCTCTTTTGGGGTCCCACGGTGGTTCTCGCGGCTCCTCCCCACATTGCATAACCCCCTCTGGGAAGCTCTCTCCTGAGGGGGTTACCTTGCAGGCACGCTCCTGTGTCATACACTCGGCGTACATAGCCGCTGTGTGTATGACTCTACCCGCCATCGGCAGCCAAGTCATTGGATTTGATTGACAGCAGTGGGAGCCAATGGCTGCGCTGCTATTAATCTATCCAATAAAATGCCAAGAAGCCGTGGGAAGTTCGGGGCTCAGCTAAGTAAAACGGGGGCTCGGGGAGGCTGGACAGTGCAAGGTGTTTTTTCACCTTAATGCATAGGATGTAATAAGGTGAAAAAACACAAAGGTTTACAACCCCTTTAACCGCTTAAGGACCGCTCCCCCTTTATATAGAATGGCAAGGACAGGCATTATCACATACCTGTTAGTGGCCCTTCAAATGTCTGCCGTGCACTTGCAACCCTGCCGCATTTCCCTGTGAGTCAGACCGCGGGGTCCCGCGGACTCCATCGCTGCTGGGATCCCTGTGATCGCCTCACGGCTCATTCTGCCTAGTGAGAATGACACTGATCACAGCTCGGTGTACTCGGAGCGGAGATCAGTGTCATGTGACATAGAGCCCATCCCCCCTACAATTAGAAACACAATGCAGGGAACACTTAACCCCTAAAGCGCCACCTAGTGTTCAACCCCTTCACTGCCATTGTCATTTTCACAGTAACCAGTGCATTTTTATAGCACTGATCGCTGTGAAATTGACAATTGGTCCCAAAAATGTGTCAAAAGTGTCCGATGTGTCCGCCATAATGTGGCAGTCACGAAAAAAATCACTGATCGCCGCCATTACTAGTAAAAAAATAAATAATAAAAATGCCATAAAACGACCCCCTATTTTGTAAACGGTATAACTTTTGCACAAACCAATCAATAAATGCTTGTTGCGATTTTTTTTACCAAAAGTACATAGAAGAATACGTATTGGCCTAAACTGAGGAAAAATAAATATTTTTACATATTTTTGGGGGATATTTATTATAGCAAAAAGTAAAAAATATTAAAAAAAATTCAAAATTGTTGCTCTATTTTTGTTTATAGCGCAAAAAATAAAAACCGCAGAGGTGATCAAATACCACCAAAAGAAAGCTCTATTTGTGGGGAAAAAAGGACGCCAATTTTGTTTGGGAGCCACGTCGCACGCCCGCGCAATTGTCAGTTAAAGCGACGCAGTGTTGATTCGCAAAAAGTGGCCTGGTCTTTGACCACCCAAATGGTCCGGGGCTGAAGTGGTTAATGGTTTCTCGCCCTTAAGGTTCTAGTTGCGCCTCTGATTAGAATGAGTAGGTCTTTGCTGCTTCAGAATCCTGACTTCAATGTTCTAGCGGCTTCTAAGTTGCCTTGTAATTTTACTGTCGGCAGCTCTGACTTCTGTTTTATATAAAAGACCAGACAGCCTAGCAAACCGAACACAAGCAATGTTTTCAATACTTCCTCCTTTTTTGGAGAAAGAAGAATTATGTTAATTTTTACTAGACGCTATATACAAGTTTTATTTCTCTCCACACTGTTAGCTGTAAACAATTAAAAAGCTGAAATGTGATGGAAAGCCACACACTGACATTTTATCGGTGAATTGTGATCTATTATTCACTATGTTAATTATAAAGAGCATTGATGCCACCCTGTGGTCTCTAGTTGAAAGAATGGATATGATCTGCAGCACTCCAATGTAATCGTGTAATCTGGTGCAAGGAAAAAAAATATGAAAATATTACGTTATTCTATCTTGTATTTAATGCAGTCAGCATGGATTTTATTTGTCATCAATTATAAAGTATTGTTCCTGTAATTGGTCCCAATTTCCAATCTTGAGCAATTAACTGCTGAGAAGCAGAAAGCATGAACATTGACAACCAATTCATTGGGAGCAACCAATTCCCAAAAAAGATTCCCCAGCCAATTATGTTTGATTGAGAAAGGCTGCGGCTTTATTGGAGTTGAAGTATATGTAAAAAAACAAAAAAAAAAAAACAGAAATAATCTGCGCTTGTGATAACAATAGTAAAATATACAGTTGCACCATTCTAGTAAGATATTGTCACAAATAAGAATGTATAAAAAATGTGTTGCTTTTAGACCACTTTCACACTGAAGGGTTTTTACAGCGTTTTAGCGTTAAAAATAGCGCTCTTAAAACGCTCATAAAACAATCTGTCCTAATCTTCTGTCCCATACAGCTATTTGACTAAGCAAAGGCAGAGGTTGCATAACACATATACCATTAATCCATTGGCAATGTTAAACCCACCAAAAAAGCATTGTCTATAAACAATATGGAGAGGGTATGGTACAGTATATGCATGGCAAGTTGTCAATGGTCTACTCTACAACAGTGGTCTGCAAACTGCAGCCTGTGGGCCATTAGAGGCCCTTTGCTTGGATTTATCCGGCCCTTGGAGAAAAAAATGTTGAGAAGAGGTCAAACTAATAGGGTGGGCCCACATCCCAATTACATGGAACAAGTGGAAATAATTCCACCCTCAATGGGACTTTAATGGCCCTATTGATTGATAAGTCAATCCCAATATGTGGAGTCAACAAAAATAGAAAAAGAAGTATAAAAGTATAGAATTTTATTTGAACATCAGATAAAAAAAATATATATATAGGTAAACAGGAATGGTGGCTGATCAACATGTGATTAAACATAAATATAGGAATTGAACAGGATTTTTAAGGTGCAACAAAATACAAAAATATATATTAAAAAAATAATTTTATTATACAAAAATAGAAAAGATATAAAAAAAAATTATACTTCTATTTTTGTATAATAACATTTATTTTTTTAATATCAATTTTTGTATTTTATTGCACCTTAAAAATCCTGTTTAATTTCTATATTTATTCTTCAAATAAGAGATGTGGTGCCTACTTAGGCCACGTACACACGACCAGACCGGTCCGATTAAACTGGTCCGACGGACCGTTTTCGTCGGACCAGGCTAAAGTGGTCTGATGGTCTGATGTGCTTACACACCATCGGACCAAAAATCCGATCAGACCAGAACGCGGTGACGTAGAACACAACAGTGGCTGAAAAAACGAAGTTCAATGCTTCCAAGCATGCGTCGACTTGATTCTGAGCATACGCGGGTTTTTGGTCCGATGCTTTGCATACTAACCATCAAACATGTCCGACGGACAGGTGTCCATCGGACAGATTTTAAAGCAAGTTTTAAAACTTTGGTCTGACGGACAACAGTCCGATAGGCCGTACACACCATCGAATTGGTCCGATGAAACTGGTCTCCAGACCAGTTTCATGGGACCGGTCTGATCGTGTGTACGCGGCCTTATAGTTGACAGATATTTCAATAATTGTCCATGTGCTTAAACATGACATGGCAACAAAGATGCAATACTCGAGGAGGGTATTACATCTTTGTTCCCATTTTATGTTCAATTAGAATTTTATACTTTTACTTTTTCTCTTTTTGTTGACTCTACGTATTGTAACTGACATATCAAACAATAGGGCCATTAAAGTCCCGTATCCAGCCCTTGTAGCACTATTCTCCACTCTGACACTAATGACGGAGTATTTTTCCTCCCACTAATACCAATGATGCGCATTGATTACCCCCACTGATGCTGGGGCATTTTCTATTTCCACTGGCCACAGTCTGGCCACTGTTCTGTCACGTTCTCCAACCCGTCAGAAATTTCCGATTTATTTAAAACCAGCAGTAATTAGAGTTTTTGTTGAATTGGTGGTTGGACACAACACTGACAACCGAAGAGTCCGGTGCAGCATAATATGAGCAGAGATTCTTACTCCGCTCCAATACTAGCCAACAAAATGGCCTCCTCTGAGGCGGCGACAAGTTTGTCCTCGTTAGCCGCTGTGCTGTCAAAACAGCTCAGTCTTCCTGTACCGGACTCTATTCTGTTGTCGGTGTTGTGTCCAACTACCAATTTGTCAAAATCTCAGATTACTAAGGTTTTAAAAAAAAAAAAAAAAACGGAAGTGACGTGGTTGGAGTTTTTGATGGGTTGGAGATATTGACAGAACACCACCCTTAAATCTGAAGGACAGTAAACTGGTCCTTTGTTTTAAAAGACTGGAGATCCCTGGTCTACAAAAAGATCTTGTTCAGTAGACCCCTTCATTATACAGGTACGTTCATCTCATCACTACTAGGGATGAGCCGAACACCCCCGCGTTCGGTTCGCACCAGAACCGTCGAACAGAACGACCGTTCGCGCGAACATGTAGAACCTCATTGAAGTCTATGGGACTCGAACATTCGAATTCAAAAGTGCTCATTTTAAAGCCCAGTATTCAAGTTATTGTTGGAAAACGTCTTTGAGAGTCCGGCTCTTGCCCCAGGGAACATGTATCAATGGAAAAAAGTAAAAAAAAAAAAACAGCCTTTTTTTAGGAGCAGGACTCCTGAAAAAAATGACCGTTTTTGAAACTTTTTTCTGTTTCAATGTTTTTATTTGAAATTTTAAAGGAGTACAAATGTTAGATGAATAAACGAGAAGGACAAGAAACATAAGTACAGCGGTCTTCCAGGATAATGGGCAAATAAGCAAATAACAGAAGCATCATAAACACATCTAAATCCGGTCCATATCGTAGTCTCAAATACTACTGTAAGGTGAATTGCCCAAACGCGACCGAGCTAACTCAAATTTAGCTCGGGGTCTATCGGTTTGTGTACTGACCGCTCTCAAGGAGCTACTAAATAACAATAAACAATGTTTAAATCAGCGAGTCATCTAATCAAATATAACCTCCGGGAGTAAAGAAAAAGAGAAAGAGGAAGGAAAGAAAGGGGAAGAGAGGAAGAGAAAAGGGAGGGGGAAAGGGGGGGAGTGGTGCGTTCCTGCTCTGTAGGGAATCTCGGTCATAACATCTGTTCAGTATGCGTTCATAAGGTATGTGATCCATGGGTCCCACACTTTGTGAAACATGGCAACTTTATCATTTAAAATAGCCGACAGTCTTTCATTTACCATTATCCAGGATAATTTTGATTTCAAAAGGTGGAAGGGGACGGAGGAGGACCTCCAAGACTTTGCTATGGAAATCCTGGCTGCTGTAAAATTAAAGGCAATCAATTTTTTCAAGTGTTTAGATGTACCCTCCACAGGACGTCCCAGCAGCGCCTGTAGGGGCGATTTGGTAAGGTTTACCTGAGTCAGAGAGTATATTAAGTTGTACGTGCGTATCCAAAATCGTCTCACCTTTTGGCACGTCCACCAAACATGGTACATTGTACCGTCTGTAGCGCAACCTCTGAAGCACCATGGGGACGCCCCGGGCACAAAAGTCGCAACTCTTGCTGGGACCATATACCACCTCATCACAACCTTATAATTAGCCTCAATCAACGAGGTGTTAGCATAGGACTTAGAGGCATGTAGTAACAATTTGTGCCACTCAGTCTTGTCTAGTGTAATATCAGCATCCTGTTCCCATTTTTGCATATAGGTCAACTTTTGAGTACTAGGGGACAACATATTATACAGTAGGGAGATAAGGCCGGAGTGTTTGTCCTGCAAAGTCGTTCCATAGGCGTGGAGGAAGAGAGATCAGAGATGCGATTTAGAGACGCCAAAAAATGAGCTATTTGAGCATTAGGAAGGATTCTGAGTCCGGAAGACCAAACCTCTCCTGCAGGACCAATTTCAACAAAGCTCCCTTATGATCGCAGAGATCAGCTATTCTCAGTAGGCCCTTATTGATCCACCATGAAAAGGCCCAGGGACGGAGACCCGGGGGGAACAAAGGGTTATTAAACAGGGACGCCATTGGCATATGTGATGATTTAAACCCATGGGCGGAGGCTAGGCGATCCCAAAGGCTCAGGGAGAGAGACAGTGACGGGCATAACACAGAAGGTCTGTCCCTGCTCTTCAGCCACATAAGATGTTTGATCTATCTGTTCGGGATCGAAGATGACTCCAATCCCATCCAGAGTGGTCTGGATCGGGAGGTATGAAACCTAATCAGGTGAGCCAATTGGGCAGAGTGGTAATATTTAAGGAGGTCGGGCATGCCCAGGCCCCCGCCCGATTTAGGGGTATATAAAGTTTTCCTGTTCACCCTAGGTCTCTTGTGGTCCCATATATAATCAATAAGTTTAGCCTGAAAGTTCTTCAAGTCTTTGCCTATTATTGAAATTGGGAGAGTCCTGAAAAGGTAAAGTACCTTGGGTAATATGGTCATCTTGACCGAATACAACCCTTACGTAAACTATTGAAGAAGGCGAAGAGATAAGGAGCCAGAACAGCCGCATACTTGCGGTAATAGTGGCCAGTGAACCCATCTGGGCCAGCTGATTTAGCCGGGTTTAGGGACTTGATGGCCGCTAAATTTTCCTCCGTTGAGAATTCTGCTTCCATCAGTTCTACGTGGTCTTTGGATAAGGTGGGAAGAGATATGTCATGTAGAAAGTCCTCAGCCAGGGCTTTGTCAAATTCTTTAGGGGTTTTATATAATTTGGAGTAAAATGTGGAGAATTCTTGGACTATCAGTTGGGGGTTCTGAGTAACCTGGCCGTCTTTTAGTCTTAATTTGGGGAGGGCAGGGTTAAAAGGCCTGGGGGTCAATTTTCTCGCTAACAGTGCATTTGGCTTATCTCCCAAAGTATAGAATCTATGGCGCTTCCATCTAAGATATTTCTCCGCCTTCGTTGTGAGGCTCAAATTTAAAGCCGTGCGTGCCACATCCATTTGGCTTCTAAAGTCAAGGTGAGGGTTGTCCCTTTGTTCCCTTGTGAGGCGACGCAACTCTCCCTCCTGCTGACGGATCATTTGTTCACGCTCTCGTTTAGCCCTCGAAGCAAGTTTTATTAGTTCGCCGCGAATGGTCACTTTGTGAGCCGCCCATAACGTCGCCGGGGAGGAGACCGATAACGAGTTATCTGTGAAGAACTATTGTATAGATTGCTCGATTTCTTTCTCTAATATAGGATCGTTCAGTAATGACTCATTTAGGCGCCATGACGACGGGCCAGATTTGGTCCAGAGGCCAGTCAAGACTACTTGGACTGAAGAGTGGTCAGACCACGACATAGGAAAAATTTTGTAGACGATACAAACGACAGCAGGGGGGAGAGCATAAACAGATGGTCTATACGCGAGTACGTCTGATGGACGTAGGAATAATACGTATAGTCCCTATCCGAAAGATGAGCGTCTCTCCATACGTCAATTAGATCATAACTATGAAGGAGGCGAGCCATCGCACTACTCTGCCTAGAATTATGTTTCAGGAAGGTTCTCCCAGAATTAGATTTATCAAGGATCCGGTCCAGAGAGACATTGCTATCCCCGCCGAAAACTACATGCCCAATCACATGGGGCATTATGGTTTCCAGCATTGTGCGGAAAAAGGACAATTGTCCTGTGTTAGGGGCATAGTATGAGAGGAAGGTAACCGCACTGTCATTAACCCTCCCCGCCACCATAATGTATCTGCCCTCCTTATCTCTAATCACAGTTGTAGGTGTGAAGGGAACCTTCTTAGCAAAACATACGGCCACCCCCTTCTTTTTATCTGGTCCATTAGACAAGTAAACTGACGGGTATTTCGCATTTAGATAGTTCGGGGCTGAGGATCTAGAGAAGCGGGTCTCCTGTAAGAGGAGAACGTCTATCCCCATTCTATGGTATTGTTGGAAGGCCTTCGTTCTCTTGACGGGTGAGTTAAAACCCTGTACATTATGTGTTAAAATGGAAAATTGCGTGAGGGGTCTATTAGCCATCATGGTTCAGTCTGTTGTACTCACGGTTTGGAAGCTTCAGGTGTTCACCTCCGGAGAACCCCTGATGAGGTGAATTTGGTTCATCTAGGCAGGAGGATGCACCGAGAAAGGGACGAGCTAGGAAAGAAGGAGGAAGGGTCAGATCATAAGGAAAGAGAAAATGCAGAAATAGCAGTAAGTCAGTCATCAAATCGTGTTCAGACAGCACAATCCATGTAGTTATCTTATCAAAGAGGAGAAAGAGCAACAAAATGATAAAAGAACAAAAAAATGAAAAAAGAAAAACATGCATCAATGTCAGCGTGTCAGCGGGAGAGTAAACTCCCTTTAACCAATGTGAAGTTATCTCCGCTCGAAATAGGGGATAAGTTCACCAGTAGTGGCATGCGTTTCCACCTCGGCCTGGCCCATTCGCAAAATGGGACAGACCGGTAGGACCACCCCACCCAACCCCATAATTGTAATAAGAGGTATGCAGCACCCGTTCGGGGTCAGAGACCACACAGGTGGAAACAGTCTCGGAAACATTACACAAACAAAACTAAATGTCCCTTCAGCCTCAGGCTCGGGTCCAGAGCAGTAAGGACCAATCTCAGGAGCCTGTCAGAAGGGTAAAGAGGAACAGATAAGAAGGGACCAGCACGTAGCAGTTGGCCTAACTCAAGTGTTTAGAGGGGATCTTCTGGCCCTGGAACGGCCTTGTTGTGACCAAAGGGGAGACACCGGTCTGTCCTCCATCCGGTATTTTATGCGATGATTGATGAGATGACTCAAAAGAGGCTTGAGGGTCCTCCTCTTCTGAATGGTTGCTTGAGAAATGTCCGCAAAGACCTGAATCGGGTGTCCCATGACAACCATGTCACCCCGTTGTCTAGCCTCCAGCATCACATTTTCCTTTATCCTGTAAAAATGAGGCTTAACTATGATGTCTCGGGGCAGGCCATCTGGCCTGGGGGCCGCCAGGGCACGATGTACTCTGTCAAGTTCTAGCTGATGAGATGAAATATCTGGAATCAGTTGGGTCATCAGGGTATGAACAGCCTCTTCCACATTCACCACGTTCTCAGGGAGACCCCGCACCCGGAAATTGTATCTCCGAGATCTGTTCTCAAGGTCCTCAATTTTTGCGTTGGCCTGGTCCAATTGGTCTTGTAGGGATGTAATCATCCTGGAGTTTTGATTTACGCGTTTGACCGTACCGTCCACTTTAGATTCGATGCTGTCCAGCCGCGCTCCAATATTTTGGAAGTCAGATTTCATCCCAGCGGTTATCAGAGAGCAGGCCTTTGTTAATTCTTGTTGAAGAAGGGCTGAGAACCTGGCCAGGAGCACAGTGTCCCCAGAGTATGAGGGAGCAAGGGCGGGAGTTGTGAGAGTCCCGAGCTGGCCTGGCTGAGGGTAACCCCAGCAAGTTCTGCCATTTGTCTGTCCATGGATGAGGCAGGGGATAGAACATTTAGCAGCATAGCACCGTCAGGGGAGTCCAACGAGGGTGAGGGCTGGAACCGTCCCTGGTCACTACGTAGGGAGGGGGTGGGCGACCCATCCAGGGACTGAGATGAGAAGGGGTCTCTATGTACCATGGCTTGGACCGAGAATCCGGTCCCAGGTGAAAGTTCTGCAGGTTCTGTATCACGATTTCCTCTCAATGCCACATGTCCCCCATCTAGCGTCAGCATAGGCATAGAGGCCTGATGTGCGTGCAGACCGCCCCCCCCCCCCGCCATCGGGGTATGGCGTGATTCCACCCAGGGCGACTGAGATCCCGGCTGAGGGCTCTCAGCTACATTGATCCCCTCTCCCCGTCTCACCGCATCCTGATCTGACCGTAGCTGGCCTCGTGTGCTGCCTTAGGTTGCGGGGAATGTTGCTGGGCCTTCGAGGCTCGAGTTCTGCGGCCGTGCTGATAGGGACAACGCTGGCTGTATTTGTTCCCGGCCGTCCTCCGCTGCATGATCCGAGCCCGATGTGCTAGGCTCTGGCTGGGGAGCGATCCGCCCGTCCGTTAGCTAAAGATAGCTTGTAGGGGCCGAGGTGGAGCAGAGCACGATCAGATCATGACCGTCCTCGGCACCTCGCGCATGCGCACTATGAAACTTTTTTCAATTGATACATGTTCCCTGGGGAAAGACCCGGGCTCTCAAAGACGTTTTCACAGGCAAACTATAGACACCCAGCAGGTACAATATTTAAAGGAATTTTTCTTTTTCTTTTTCTTTTTTAAATTTAAGCATCATTTAAAATTACTGCTCCAGGAGCAGTGATTTTAACCACTTGACCACTGGGCACTAAAACCCCTTTAATAACCAGACCAATTTTCAGCTTTCGGTGCTCTCACAGTTTGAATGACAATAACTCAGTCATACAACACTGTAACCAAATTAAATTTTTATCCTTTTTTCCCACAAATAGAGCTTTCTTTTGGTGGTATTTGATCACCTCTGCGGTTTTTATTTTTTCGCTATAAATGAAAAAAGAACGAAAATGTTGTAAAAAAATGAATTTTTCTTCATTTCTATTTTATCTATCTATCTATCTATCTATCTATCTATCTATCTATCTATCTATCTATCTATCTATCTATCTATCTATCTATCTATCTATCTTCATAAATTTGGCCTAAAATG
Organism: Rana kukunoris; assembly: GCA_029574335.1. NCBI lineage: Eukaryota > Metazoa > Chordata > Amphibia > Anura > Ranidae > Rana > Rana kukunoris. The sequence continues at coordinate 535,370,052 of CM056052.1, read as the reverse complement.
TATACTGCTACATATCTTTGGTAACAAAACAAAAAAAAATTGGATATTATTTAGTCTGGGTGAAAGTTATAGGGTCTACAAGCTATTGTACCAATTACTGAAAATGTATCAATTTGATCACATCTGATGTACTGACAGCCTCTCTCATTTCTTGAGACCCTAACATGCCAGAAAAGTACAAATACCCCCCAAATGACCCCTTTTTGGAAAGAAGACAGTCCAAGGTATTTAGAAAGAGGCATTGCGAGTTTTTTGAAGTTGTCATTTTTTCCCACAATTCTTTGCAAAATCAAGATTTTTTTTATTTTTATTTTTTTTCCACAAAATGTTCATATTAGCGGGTTGTTTCTCACACACAGCATATGCATACCACAAATTACACCCCAAAACACATTCTGCTATTCCTCCCGAGTATGGCGATACCCCATGTGTGAGACTTTTACACAGCGTGGCCACATACAGAGGCCCAACATGCAGGGAGCACCATCAGGCGTTCTGGAACACCCACACCAATTTTGACATTTCTCTCCTACATGTAAACATCATCATTTATTTGCTAGAAATATACATAGAACCCCAAAACATTATATATGTTTTTTTAGCAAAGACCCTAGAGCAGTGGTGGGCAAACTACGGCCCGCGGGCCGTATACGGCCCAGCGGACATTTTAATCCGGCCCCCAGGCGGGCGCTGGCTATGGCATTGTAGTGGCTGGCCGCTTGGCGAATTACATCGCGCAACGTCTCCTCCTGGATAGTCAGTGGCTATCTGGAGAGAGGAGACGTTATGCGATGTAATTCGCTAGCAGCTAGGGGGGGGGCTAGCTGGAGAGAGGAGCTGGCAAGAGGAGACGTTGTGCGATGTTATTCGCTAGCAGTTAGGGGGGCGGGGCTGTGGGCAAAGTACGGCTTGAGCCGTACGTGCAGGCGCAGGCAGGGAGTTGACGTCACGTCAGATGGCGTCAACTCCTATCCGCGCGCCTGTGAGGAGCGATCCATGAGCCATGGATATGAGCAGTGACTGGCGGCTGGCCTTCCTAGGTGCAGAAAAGAGATTTCATAGTCATCTATCACATCGGGACTTTCATCTGTACTGATGGTAAGTGATTTTTGCTATGCTCACAGACTGATGAATAACATCCATTACTACACTTCTCCTATATATTTTCTGTTTTCTGTGGTGTCTGTCGCTTGTCATGCTTTGTGCCCATTTTATCTTCTCTTTTTTTAGTTTCTGATATCATCAGCTGGTTTATGTAATTTTAGCAGAAAATGCACCAATTTATTGCAAACCACCAAATGGGCACAAAGCATGACAAGCGACAGACACCACAGAAAACAGAAAATAGATAGAAGTATAGAATAATGGATGTTATACATCAGTCTGTGAGGAATTCATGTGCAAGCTTGCAACATTAATCATACAATGATTTGCATTTGTATAGCTCTCACATAAAATAGATGTATCTGATGACAGGTCCTCTTTGTGTACAATGCGTAGAATGATTGTGTTATAAGGATCAGGGGACATACCTTATTGGTCTTCCCAGCCCCAAAGTCACCCCTAAAAAAATTGAAAACGGGGAGGGTCATTTGGCAATCATTGGTCACCCAGCCCCCACCCTTCTCATATTCTAGGTGCCCCCCCATAAGTGACAGGTCCTTTTCTCCGATGCCTATGGGCCTTCTCCTTCCTGTGAGTGGCAGGAGGTCGGGCCGCTGCGAGCGAGGATTTCATTATCGCCCCTCATTAGGAGATTATATCTTTAAATCTGGTGAGTCCATGCCATGTATATTACAACCCTAAGGGTTGTAATATACATGGCATGGACATGGACTCACCTGTGTATTACACCAGGAGGACCGTACCGTATATATATATATATATATATATATTTTACTTTTTAATACTGTACTGTATTAAACACTGTACTTGAATATACACATATATTTTTTTTTTTATACTGTATTGCTATGTGGTACATAATGTTATAGACAGGTACACATGGAATAGTAGAGAGGTACATAGTGTTATAGACAGGTACACATGGCGCTGTAGAAAGGTATGTAGTGTCATAAACAGTTTTGTAAAATATACAAAACTATTTTTATGCTTTTCTACCTTAAAGTGGAGGTTCCGTTTAAAAAAAAAAAAAAAAAAAAAATTAAAGTCAGCAGCTGCTAATGTCCCCCCCCCCCCCCCCCCCCCCCCCCCCCGCCGAGGCCGATCCTCGATCCTGGCAGCTCCAGGCGCCGCCATCCACAGTAAGGGAAACAGGCAGTGAAGCCATGCGACTTCACTGCCCGTTTCCTACTGTGCATGTGCGAGCGGCCCGGCGCTTTGTGAATGAGCTGGCTGCTTTCTGGGACACACACAGTTCCCAGAATGTTCCCATTCACAACAAGACAGGAGGAAGAGAATCCACCGCGGAGAATGAAGAGGCAGATTCGGCACTTCCGCATAGCAACAGCTATTTCGGGTAAGTAAAACATTTTTTTTTACATTCTATTTTTTTTTTTTGGTGCAAATTTTTTTTTCAGGGTGGAACTCCACTTTAAAGTAATCTAAACATTCAGGCCCAGATTCACGTACATCGGCGCATTATCGGTCCGGCGTAGCGCACCGCCATTACGTTAGACTTGCGCCATCTAGCCGCGCAATCCCCCGATTCACGTAGCTTTTGCGCAGGAAATTGCGCAAGCGTAAGATTTTTTCCAGAGGCGTAAGGAGGAGTAATACAAATTGGGAGGGACGTGGGCGTGTTACATTGAAATGAGCCGTGACCCCATGCAAATGAAGGGCCGGCCGGCCGGCTCGCGCATGCGCGCTTGAAGGAGACCATGGTCAGCTCCGATGTGCGCATGCTCACAACTCGGGATATTCCTGCCGGAAAAGGGGTGTCACCCTCATTTGTGGTGGAGAAGTGATCCCCAGGTCTGTATGAATGGTGTATGAATGTACAGTGACATAATTGGAGCCGTGGCATGGCGTTGCAGCTCACAAGTCCTGCATGGTGGACTGGTGCCAATCCAATGTGATGACGATGTGGTGTGTGTGTGCTAGGGACCACAGTGGTGTGCATGCATGCATTCTCATTGTGCCATGATTAATGTGTGTGTTTAACGTGCAAAGATGCATAATGTGAGCTGGCATGAGATGGGGTCATGAGATGGGGTACCAGTGCATATGCAGAGTCACCTTGAAGGGAAAAGACAGGAGGATGTTAGTCATGCATGTGCCACTTGTGAGGTGTGCATCACGGGAGGGGATAGTCATGCCTGCCACCCATGTCACTCACCAACCAGCCAGCTGTCCCCATACATGTTCTGTTCGAAATCTGTGGGGATGGGGCTCTGATTGTATATGTAGCTGTCATGGGTGTCATGGGTGGTGCCATGTGTTGGGCTGGTGATGTCCTCCTGCAAGGTTGTGGTAATTCCATGATGGCATATGAGGGGTGAATCTGAAGATGCGAGACACCTCAGAATCACTCATGCCAAAGATGTCTATGCGTGTGTGATATATCAAGTGAAGAGTGAGGGGCTTGTATCAGATAAGAATATTGTATTAGATTAATTTAAATTGTAAATTTTATATAAGCAAATAAAAAATAAAAAAAAACATCTCCCGTGCCCTCCTTAGTGCCATCCTCCGTGCCCTCCTCCTTCTTTGTTCATCTAAAGTCAGTAGTATAGCTATGTGCGATGATGCCCCTGGCATGTTGGCATACAGATTGTTGGGCAACACGTGTGACTGCTGAACTCCTCACTAACAGTGTTGCTTTATCTGACAAGTAGACTTTTTTTCATTTTTTAGACCAGCTTTTAGGTCCTCTAACTTTAGACAGGACATTTTGCTGTTGCGCACATCGCGTAGCCTGCGCAGCAACTGCGTTTTTTTGTGGATCCCCGCAACTCCCTCATTAGCATATTTGACTAGCAAATCAATGGTGTGTCTAGCGCATTTTTGCGCGGACGGATGCGTCTGTCTAATGAAATTACGCCGGACAAAAAAAAGTAGATTTCTGGCGTAATTCGTTTTCTGAATCGCGCGCATCTAAACGCACGCGCACATTTAGACTTACGCACGCGCAACACCAGTTGCGCAGGCGTAATCGCTCTGTGAATCTGGGCCAGAATGTTACAAACTTAAATTTAATCTATATTAATTCACACATACACACCGTCCATCTACTCTTGGTCCGGCCCCCGGGTCCAATGTATGAACCCATTGCGGCCCTCGAGTCAAAAAGTTTGCCCACCCCTGCCCTAGAGAATACAATGGCGATCGTTGCAACTTTTTATCGTGCATGGTATTTGCACAGCAATTTTTCTAACGCGTTTTTTTTGGAAATAAAACCGTTTTGTGCTTTAAAAAAAAACAGTAAAGTTAGCCCAATGTTTTTGCATAAAATGAAAGATGAAGTTACGCCGAGTAAATAGATACCCAACATGTCACCCTTCAATATTGCACACGCTTGTGGAATGGCGCCAAACTTGGCTACTTAAAAATCCCCATAGGCGACGTTTTAAATGTTTTTACTGGTTACATGTTTTTAGTTGGAGAAGAGGTCTAGGGCCAAAATTATTGCTCTCGCTCTAACGTTCGCAGCGATACCTCACATGTGTGGTTTGAACACCGTTTTCATATGTGGGCGGGACTTGCGTGTGCGGTCGCGTCTGTATACGAGCACACGGGGACAGGGGTGCTGTAATTTTTTTTTTTTTTTATTATTCATTTTACTTTATTTATTTTAGTTTGACACGTTTTTCCCCAAAAATAAATGTTTTGATTACTTTTATTCCTATTACAAGGAATGTAAACATCCCTTGTAATAGGAATATAGCATGACAGGTCCTCTTTACAGTGAGATATGGGGTCAATAAGACCCCACATCTCACCTCTAGGCTGGGAAGCCTGAAAAAAAAAATGATCGCAGAGTATTGCGCAGGGAGTATTGCGCGGGGGTATTGCGCGGGGGTATTGCGCAGGGGTATTGCAGAGTATTGCGCCGGGGGTATTGCAGAGTATTGTGCCGGGGGTATTGCAGAGTATTGAGCGGGGGTATTGCAGAGTATTGTGCCGGGGGTATTGCAGAGTATTGTGCCGGGGGTATTGCAGAGTATTGTGTGGGGTTATTGCAGAGTATTGAGCGGGGGTATTGCAGAGTATTGTGCGGGGGTATTGCGCAGGGGGTACTGCAGAGTATTGCGGCGGGGGTACTGCAGAGTATTGTGCGGGGGTATTGCAGAGTATTGTGCGGGGTTATTGCAGAGTATTGAGCGGGGGTATTGCAGAGTATTGTGCGGGGGTATTGCACAGGGGGTACTGCAGAGTATTGCGGCAGGGTTACTGCAGAGTATTGTGGCGGGGGTACTGCAGAGTATTGCGGTGGGGGTACTGCAGAGTATTGTGCGGGGGTATTGCAGAGTATTGTGCGGGGGTATTGCAGAGTAAGGCGCAGGTATTGCAGAGTATGGCGCAGGGGGTATTGCAGAGTATGACAGGGGGTATTGCAGAGTATTACAGGGGGTATTGCAGAGTATGACAGGGGATATTGCAGAGTATTACAGGGGGTATTGCAGAGTATTACAGGGGGTATTGCAGAGTATGACAGGGGGTATTGCAGAGTATGACAGGGGGTATTGCAGAGTATGACAGGGGGTATTTCAGAGTATGACAGGGGATATTGCAGAGTATTGCACAGGGAAGGAAGGGGTTAATGCAGGGATGGCTGAGCAGGGATGGATGGATCTGTGACTGCAATAGTCACAGATCCATCCCACAGTGCTGCTGCCATCCGCGCTCCCCCTCTCACACTGTACCGCTCGGTACAGAGAGAGGAGGGAGGAACCGGCATCTTAAAATGACGCAGGTTTGTTTACATGTGATCGCTCCGTCATTGGACGGAGCGATCACGTGGTAAACGGCCGCTATCAGCGGCAATTTACCGCGATCCGGACATTCCCGAGTGCGTGATCCCAGAGTTAAGCAACCACCTTGCCGCCGGCGGCTGGTTGCTAAGTGGTTAATAATGCTTAAATAAAAGAAAAATGAAAAATTCCTTTAAATATTGTACCTGCTGGGTGTCTATACCTGTGATAACGTCTTTAACCACTTAAGACCCGGACCAAAATGCAGGTAAAGGACCTTGCCCCTTTTTGCGATTCGGCACTGCGTCGTTTTAACTGACAATTGCGCGGTCGTGCGATGTGGCTCCCAAACAAAATTGGCGTCCTTTTTTCCCCACAAATAGAGCTTTCCTTTGGTGGTATTTGATCACCTCTGCGGTTTTTATTTTTTGCGCTATAAACAAAAATAGAGCGACAATTTTAAAAAAAATGCAATATTTTTTACTTTTTGCTATAATAAATATCCCCCAAAAATATATAAAAAAACATTTTTTTTCCTCAGTTTAGGCCGATACGTATTCTTCTACGTATTTTTGGTAAAAAAAATCGCAATAAGCGTTTATCGGTTGGTTTTCGCAAAATTTATAGCGTTTACAAAATAAGGGATAGTTTTATTGCATTTTTACTTATTTTTTTTTTTTTACTACTAATAGCGGCGATCAGCGATTTTTTTCGTGACTGCGACAATATGGCGGACACTTCGGACAATTTTTACACATTTTTGGGACAATTGTCATTTTCACAGCAAAAAATGCATTTAAATTGCATTGTTTACTGTGGAAATGACAGTTGCAGTTTGGGAGTTAACCACAGGTGGCGCTGTAGGGGATGTGTGACCTATGTGTTGTGTTTACAACTGTAGGGGGGTGTGGCTGTAGGTGTGACGTCATCGATCGCGTCCCCCTATTACAGGGATGACGCGATCGATGCTACGGCCACAGAGAAGCACGGGGAAGCCGTGTGTACACACAGGTCTCCCCGTTCTTCCGCTCCAGGGACGGATCGCCGCACTCCAGCGGCGATCGGGTCCGCGAATCCCGCGGTCCCGGTCCTGGAGCTTCGGACCGGGTCACGGACGCACGCCCGCGGGCGCGCGCCCGCTACCCACGGCTGGGTACTAAAATCAACGTATATATACGTTCATGTGCCCAACTACACTACGCCGTCGCAACTTAGAGACGCAAGTGCTGTATTCTCAAAGCACTTGCCCCTGTAATTTGCGGCGGCGTAGTGTAAATGGGCCGGCATAAGCCTGCGTAATTCAAATGCAGAGCTCATCCCTAATCACTACATACAAGGAAAATAAAAAAACAGCATTTTACAGTAGCTTGCACATGATTGGATGATAAAATCAGCAGAGCCTCCCCTCATTTCAGATATACCCCTCAGATTTATAGCGACTGCACTTCCAAGTGCACTTTCAGTGCAATTTCAAGTGCTCTTTGCAGTTTGCACTTGTAGTCTGCACTTGTAGTGCAAAGTGGATTTGCCTTTCGTAAATAACCCCCCATTATCTCACACTCAAATAATGTTTTCTATTTGAAGTATGGGGCAACACTAAATGTTGTATCTACAGTATATGGATTATTAACCCAGAACCGACACCAACACAACCTTCTCATTTTAAAAGCATTAGTAGGACATTTATGTTTATTGAACATCTTGGAATGTAGTGACTAATATTTTTTAATTACTAGAGAGTACTTGGTGTTCTGTTTCATGTCATTGTGTTCCTCGTGTTATTTTTATATATTCCAAGTAATTAAATACATTTATTTTTTTTTTGTCATTGGAATTGTTCATTGTTCTTTGGCTGGTTCATTGCCAAGTATGCATCAAGAAAACTCAGCAGTAGTTTCTATCAGTTTATAATAGATTCTTGGTTGATGTAAAAAAAAAAAAACTGTTGAAAAAAACCCCATTAACTAAGGTTTAGACTGAAGCCCTGTACACACGATTGGATATCTGATGGAATCTAATTTGATGGATTTTTTCGTTGGATTTCCGATGAAGCTGACTTTCATCAGTCGTGCCTATACACCATCAGTCAAAAATCCGATGTGCCAAAACGCGGTGACGTAAAACACGACGTGCTGAGAAAAATTAAGTTCAATGCTTCCGAGCATGCGTGTATTTTTGACCGATGGACTTCCCCACAGACGATCATTTTTTTCTATCGTTTTTTTATCAATAGGAAAAATTTAAAACATGTTCTATTTTTTTTTCACAGATGGAAAACAAACCGATGGGGCCCACACACGATCGGTTGTCCAATGAAAACGGCCAATCGGTCTGTTTTCATCGGACAAACCGATTGTGTGTACAGGGCTTTAGCATTCTGTGCGCAAATCACTTTTCAGAGGCGTTTGACATTCGTTGAGAAACGTTGAGAAACGTGATTCTTTCTTCTGCCCCGTACACACGATAGGAATTTCAGTCGGGATAAACGCAGATGGATTTTTGACGGAATTCCACTCAAGCTGTCTTGCATACACACTGTCACACCAAATTCCGACCGTCCAAATCGCGGTGACGTACAACACTCCGACGAGCCGAGAAAAATGAAGTTCAATGCTTCCGAGCATGCGTCGACTTGATTCTGAGCATCAGGGTAATCCGTCCTATAGGCTCACTAAGCAAGGCTGTGGAGGGCCCCCAAATTACTAGAGGCCCCGCTTGGTGAGAAGTCATTTTCGGCCCCTCACCCCGCTTCTCAACTCGCTGGCTGCATGGAAGAGGTAAGAGGTCAGCACCCCTGCTTCTCACTTTAATGAAAGATGTCATATTTCCGACAGCAGAACACCCCCTCCCCCCACTTCTCAACTTTAATCTTTAACCACTTAAGACCCGGACCTTTAGGCAGCTAAAGGACCCGGACAGTTTTTGCGATTCGGCACTGCTTCGCTTTAACTGACAATTGCACGGTCGTGCAAAGTGGCTCCCAGACAAAATTGGCGTCCTTTTTTTCCCCACAAATAGAGCTTTCTTTTGGTGGTATTTGATCATCTTTGCGGTTTTTACTTTTTGGGCTATAAACAAAAATAGAGCGACAATTTTGAAAAAAATTCAATATGTTCAATATGTTTTTATAATAAATATCCCACAAAAATATATCAAAAAACATTTTTTTTCCTAAGTTTAGGTAAAATGTATAGCGTTTACAAAATAGGGGATAGTTTTATTGCATTTTTATTAATTATTATTTTTTTAATAATAATGCCGGCGATCAGCGATTTTTCCGTGACTGCGACATTATGGCGGACACTTCGGACAATTTTGACACATTTTTGGGACCATTATCATTTTCACAGCAAAAAAATGCATTTAAAATGCACTGATTACTGTGAAAATGACAATTGCAGTTTGGGAGTTAACCACTAGGGGGCGCTGAAGGGGTTATGTGTGGCCTCATATGTTTTTCTAACTGTAGGGGGGTGTGGCTGTAGGTGTGATGTCATTGATTGTGATTCCCTAAGGGAACACACAATTAATGCGGGCGCCACAGTGAAGAACGGGGGAAATTAACAGAATTCCAGATAAAAACTTGCCAAATTATAAAGTCTGTTTCTCTGTTTTTGCTTTTAGTGAGAGGTTATTTACATATCTAGCTTGGACATGTTTATCATATGTTATGTTTTGTTTATCATAACATGAGGTGATCCAAAGTTCATTGTATATTACCAGGATGTGTTATGTGGGGGAGGGGTGGATTTCTCACTTTTTATACCTCGTTATGATAAACATAACATAACATATGATAAACATGTCCAAGCTAGATATGTAAATAATCTCTCACTCAAAGCACCTCTGAGGTTTTACGATATAAACAAAAAAAGAGCGACAATTTTGAAACGAAAAACAATATTTTTTTTAATTTCTGCTATAAAACATCCGATAAATAAAATTTTAAAAATGAAATTTCTTCATCAGTTTAGGCCAATATGTATTCTGCTACATATTATATGTAAAACAAATCACAATAAGCGTATATTGATTAGTTTGCCCAAAAAATATAGGCCCAGATTCAGAGAGAATTGGATTCTCGTAGCGTATCAGAAATACACTACGCCGCCGTTTTTTACCTGGCTCTACGTGGAATCCAGGTAGATTTTGTCCAGTAAACGACGGCGGCGTAGTGTATTTCTCCCGTCGCAATCCATCTAGACGAGTAGGGGGCGTGAAGGATTTAAAATAGGAGCGTTCCGGCGGCGATCGAACTGCGCATGCTCCATTCGCAAATTTCCCGCCGTGCATTGCGCGAAATCACGTCGTTACGTCATTCGTTGCTTGAGTAGCGTCGTTTACGGACATTTCTATTCCCGAACGAGTTACGCAAAAAAAAAATAATAATAATTTAAATTCGACGCGGGAACGACGGCCATACTTAACATGGGCTACGCACCGTTAGACCAGCAAAAAGCTGGTCTAACAGTACGTAAAAAAAAACAGACGTAAGCGATTGCGAAGACCGCTCGTATCTTTGTGGATCGCCGTAAAAACACATTTGCATATCCCGACGCATGAAAACAACGCGAACTCCTCCCAGCGGCCGCAAAAATATCGCAGCGTAGATCCGAAGGCTTACGAAGACGTAAGGCTCTCGGATCGAAGCCCGAAGCCGCCGTATCATGGTTTGAGGATTCAAACTAGTGATACAGCGCGCGAAATTTGAAATTACTCCTGTCTAACACCAGTTAGACAGGCGTAATTGCTTTATGAATCTGGGCCATAGCGTCTACAAACTATGGCATATTTTTATGAAATTTTAATTTTTTTGCTAGTAATCAGCGACTTATAGCAGGACTGCGACATTGCGGCGGACAAATCGGACACTAATGCCGCGTAGACGCGGTCGGAAATGCATACTTATGCCTTTGTCTTGCAGGTGGTGTTTTTTTTTCTGGGTTTTTCTTCCTCTTTAACCCCTTCCTCACCATCCATGCCAGTGTCATTCACACAGTAATCAGTGCATTTTTATAGCACTGATCGCTGTATAAATGACAACTGTCTCAAAATAATGTCAAAAGTGTCCAATGTGTCCGCCGTAATGTCGCAGTCACAATAAAAATCGCTGATTTTTTTTTTTCTTTTCTCCTTTTTTTTTTTTCTTTTGGTTGTTGTTGATATGTCGTTGTTTTATTTTTTGGTTCTCTGTTGGTTTTGGGCTGGGGAGAGGGTGAGAAAGGGGGGGAAAAGGTTAAGGAGTCGAAAAGGATGTTGTCAGATATTTAAACAATTTGACCGATAAGAAATGGAGGGTTAATGGAAGTTATAATAAGGAGGAGACAGTGCCCAATTAAGAAGTCATTGAAGGATTCAGGCAAAATGGGTACATTTATATTTTTTGGTGGCCCTTTTAGTTCCCAAAGAGGGGAAGGGTAATACAGTCTCTAACTTATGAGGTGGTAATTAGACAAGTAGTGGGTCTGAATTAAGGATTGTATTTTTTGTTTAGCAAGATCAGATGGCTTGAATTGTTTTAGATGTACTGCAAGTTGGGATAATTACCTTCCATGATATTGTTTATACTGCTTATGTATTATGTTATAATTTTGGAAAACCCTTGAATAAAACATTACATATAAAAAAAATAATAATAATAAAAATGCCATGAATCTATCCCCTATATTGCAGACGCTATAACTTTTGTGCAAACCAATCAATATACGCTTATTGCGATTTTTTTTGATTTTTTTTACCAAAAATATGTAGAAGAATACGTATCGGCCTAAACTGAGGAAAAAAAATAACTTTTTTTATATATATTTGAGGGGATATTTATTATAGCAAAAAGTAAAAAAATATTTTTTTCAAAATTGTCGTTCTTTTTTTGTTTAAAGCTCAAAAGAATAAAAACCGCAGAGGTGATCAAATACCACCAAAAATAAATTTTTCCGGGGCTGAAATGGTTAAAAAAAAGGTAAAAAAAAAAAGGGTAAAATGGCATCCAAACCTCCCCCCAGCACCCTCTATGTACTTACAATTCAGACCTCCTCAGTATGGTACCTGCCCAGGCATGGAGGCAGCTTCTTCTTCCCCTCTCCCGTCATGTAATATATCACATGACAAGAGAAGACAGTAAGGAGGGCAGTCTGCCCTAACTTTCCAATCGGTCAAAGAGAGTCAGAGAGAAGGCCAAATTAAACATTTATTGGAGTCCAAAGTCTTTATTGTCTTTGACAAGCATTTCAAAAGACAACCCACATGTTTTAGTGCTGGTATTCACAGAAGAAATAACGAGCGCATCTTTCTAATTCTACTGTAAATACCAGCACTGCCTTTTTATAACATTCTCAGCCTGCAGATCAATCTGTTGGAAGTACTTTTGAGTCCATTTACCTTCTGCCATTTCTCCCAGTCCTAATGACAGAGGATTGTGCAGCCCCTCAAACGTGTTGACTGCCTTTTGACCTGCTTATTGTAACCAGTTGGACAAAAAAGGTTTTGAACTCCAAATGATTTTTCGTTAGGCGCTTTCTGTGACTTATTTAAAAAACATGTTTTTATTAAAGGGCCCAGAGGTCCCCAGGGCCCCGGGTGGCAACCCCCCTTTTTTTATGGCACCCCCCCTTTTTTTAAGAAAAACATTTTTTTTTATATATTTTTTTCTTTCTTTTTCTTTTTTTATTAAAGGGCCCAGAGGTCCCTAGGGCCCCGGATGGCAAACCCCCATTTTTTTATTACATTTTTCTTTTTATATATTTTTTTATTTATTTATTTTATTATTAAAGGGCCCCTTTATAATATATATATATATAAGGGCTCAGAGGTCCCCAGGGTATCAGATGGCAACCCCCCTTTTTTTTATTTTTTAAGAAAAAAAATATTTTTTTATATATTTTTTTATCTTTCTTTTTTTTTAAAGGGCCCGGAGGTCCCCAGGGCCCCGGATGGCAACCCCCCTTGTTTATATTAAATTTTTATTTTTATATATATTTCTTTCTTTATTATTAAAGGGCCCCTTTATAAATATATATATATATATATAATTTTTTTTGTTTGTTTTTATTAAAGGGTTCAGAGGTCCCCAGGGTCCCGGATGGCAACCCCCCTTTTTTTATATATATATTTTTTTTTCCTTCTTTTTTTTTCTTTTTATTAACCACTTTAGCCCCGGACCATATTGCTGTCCAAAGTCCAGAGCACTTTTTGTGATTCGGCACTTCCTTCGCTTTAACTGACAATTGCGCAGTCGTGCGACGTGGCTCCCAAACAAAATTGGTGTCCTTTTTTCCCTCAAATAGAGCTTTCTTTTGGTGGTCTCTGCTGTTTTTATTTTTTATTTTTTGCGCTATAAACAAAAATAGAGCGACTATTTTGAAAAAAATTCAATATTTTTTACATTTTGCTATAATAAATATCCCCAAAAAAGATATAAAAAAAAATATTTTTTCCTCAGTTTAGACCGATATGTATTCTTCTACATATTTTTCGTTAAAAAAAATCGCAATTAGTGCTTATTGATTGGTTTGCGCAAAATTTATAGCATTTACAAAAAAGGGGGTAGTTTTATGGCATTTTTATTAATATTTTTTTTTTATTAGTAATGGCGGCGATCAGCGTTTTTTTTTGGTACTGCGATATTATTACACATCGGACACTTTTGACACATTTTTGGGACCATTGGCATTTTTATAGCGATCAATGCTATAAAAATGCATTGGATTACTATAAAAATGCCATTGGCAGTAAAGGGGTTAACACTAGGGGGCGGGGAAGGGGTTAAGTGTGTTCCTGGGTGTGTTCTAACTGTATGAGGGGGGTGGCCTCACTAGGGGAAATCACTGATCTTCTGTTCATACATTGTATGAACAGGAGATTAGCGTTTCTCCCGCTGACAGGACCGAGAGCTTTGTGTTTACACACAAAGTTCCCGTTCCCCGCTCTGTAACGAGCGATCACGTGTGCCCGGCATTTACAATGAGAGTGACAGGAAGAGCTGTGTATGAGAAAGGGCTGGCAGTGATTTATTCTTAAATTTAGAGTACGCTGGCAGTGCTGTCCCAGGAGACTGGGGGTCTCCTGGGAGTGCAGGGGGGCTGTGTACTGTGGGAGAATTTGTATTGTGCACTGGGTGTGGGGGGCTGTGCTATGTACTGTGGGGGGCTTTGTATTGTGCAGAAGGTGGGGGCTGTGTTCTGTGTACTGTGGGGGGGGGGGCTTTTTATTGTGCAGAGGGTGGGGGCTGTGTTCTGTGTACTGTGGGGAACTTTGGGGGGCTGTGTACTGTGCACATTCAATTTTAGTTGACTGAGACTAAAATGATTATATTAGACTAAAATGTGCTGGAGATTTTAGTCGACTAAAATACGATGACTAAAACGGGACTAAAACTAAAATGGCATTTTAGTCAAATACTATAACTAAAACTAAAACACTTTCAGAAGACTAAAATGGGACTAAAACTAAATTGAAATTTGCTACCAAAATTAACACTGGATTCAACCAAGGGGGATCCTAACGGACTCGGATCATGCCATCAGATTTCCAGACATTTGTGGAGTAATGAAATAAAGAAAACCCGCTACCATGGTGAAGTTTGTCACAATTTTATTTAAAAAGATTAAAAGATTCAATTGCAAATTGCAATGTAAAACGAGCATACAGTACTGGATGCGGGGATGCTATTTGCCATTTGCGCTCCACCTGCGTTCCACTAAGGGCGGAAGTCACGTATCACGCACCACCACAACCAATGTGTTTCGTCAGCACACTCTGACGTCATCAGGGCTGTGGTAGGCTGTGATAGCCTCTGATTGGCTATCACAGTGATCAGTCACTGTGAAGCCAGCCCCTGTGTTTCTCTATCTCTGTGAATGGAAAGAAAAGATACAAGTGTGTGAAAAAAAAAAAGTGAAGTATAAAAAAAAAAGAAAGCAAAAGAAAGAAAAAAATCCTAGATCAATGTTTGGTCGTGGTCAGTGCCAGCGTTTGTGTTTGGGTCAAGTAAGGGTCAAAGGTCAAGATCAGGGGCAAAAGTCAAGTCAAAGGTCACAGACAGAATATTTTGGACAGGATTTTTTTTTTTTAATTAGTATCAGTGTCAGTTAGTGTTAAGCCGCGTACACGCTATCGGTTCAAACCGATGAAAACGGACTGAAGTTTGTTTTCATCGGTCCAAACCGATTGTGTGTAGGCTTCATCTGTCCGTTATCCTTCGATCCAAAAACAGATGGCTTGCTTTAAAATTGAACCGATGGACGGCTAACCGATAGGTCAAAACTGATCGTTAGTACGTACGAGCATCGGTTAAAAATCCACGCATGCTCAGAATCAAGTCGACGCATGCTTGGAAGCATTCAACTTCGTTTTTTTCATCACGTCGTTGTGTTTTACCACGTTCTGACACGATCGGTTCATGAACCATTGGTGTGTAGGCACATCAGTCCATCAGTCAGCTTCATCGGTGAACCGATGAAAACGGTCTGTCGGATCGTTCTCATCGGATGGACCGATCGTGTGTACAGGGCTTTAGGCCTCGTACACACGAGCGGAGATGTCCGCTGAAAACGGTCCGATGGACCGTTTCAGCAGACATCTCCGATCGTGTGTATGGGCTAGCGGACAGATTTGTCCACCTGACAGATTTCAAAGCATGCTTTGAAATCTATCGGGTGGGAATGTGTCCGCCCGACATGTCTGCTGGTTAGTACACTTACCAGCAGACATGTCATCCCGCACCGCCGCCGCGCCACCGCCGAATGGATTCGGCGCATGCGCGGAAGTGTTTTACTTCCTGGTGCGGTGACGTGGCGGCGTCAACGTCACCGCCACGTCACCGCGCCGTCCGCCGGCGGGGAATTTGATCCGATGGTGTGTACACGCCATCGGACCAAACTCCAGATCGGACATATCCGATGGAAACGGTCCGCGGACTGTTTTCATCGGATATGTCCGATCGTGTGTGTCCGATGTCCGATGTCCGATCGTGTGTACAAGGCCCAAGTGTCAGTGTGTTGTAGGTATAATAAAAAGCAAAATGCACACTATTATTTTTGAGCTGTACTACGGGTACAAATAACATACACATATGTGGTATCGCCGTGATCGTTGGGAGCGTTATTTTGGGCTGTTTTTTGGTGGTAGGTTATGGTAGTAACAAGAAATATACAGCTAAATAAAAAAATATATATATATTTACTATTTTTGCTAAGTTTTACTTTGATATAAAAAAAAATGTCATAGGCACATGTGCACTGGGGCAAACTGAAGCAATGGGCTTTGTCTTGCAGGTTTTTTTTTTATATATTGTATTTACAACTACTTTAAGGTAAAAAAAAACTTTCTGGGTGCAGTTCCCCAGCCCCCTACTTACCTGAGCCCTATCTTGATACAGTGATGTGCATGAGAGCAGGCAACGGCGATCACTGACGTCACACGTCCAGCTCTGCCACCTACAGTTAGAAACAGATATGAGGTCACACTTAACCCTTACAGTGCCCCCTAGTGGTTACTACCTAAACTGCAATTGCTATTTTTACAGTAATCAGTGCATTTTTATAGCACTTTTCGCTGTGAAAATGACAATGGTTTCAAAAATGTGTCAAAATTGTTCGAGGTGTCTGCCATAATGTCGCAGTCTCTAAAAAATTTGCTGATCGCCACCATTAGTAGTAAAAAAAAAAAAATATTAATAAAAATGCCATAAAACTATCCTCTACTTTGTAAACACTATTAATGTTGCGCAAACCAATCGATAAACGATATATATAGGTCTAAACTGAGGAAAAAAAATATGTAATATATTTTTTGGGGATATTTATTATAGAAAAAAGTTAAAAATATTGTTGTTTTTTTTCAAAATTGTTGCTCTATATTTGATTATAGCGTAAAAAATAAAAACCGCAGAGGTGATCAAATACAACCAACAGAAAGCTCTATTCGTGGGAAAAAAAGGACGCCAATTTTGTTTGGGAGCCACGTCGCACGACCGCGTAATTGTCAGTTAAAGCGACGCAGTGCCGAATCGCAAAAAGGGGCCATGTCCTTAACCTGCATAATGGTCCGGGTTTTAAGTGGTTAATGCCACCTTCTGCATTTTCAATGCGGTTCCTCCAAAAGAAGACACCGTCTGTTCCAGTGAATTGGCAGAGCCCGTGCCCGATTGCCTGTACTAAGCTTGGCATAGTCTCCATCCAGCTTTTTAAATTACCAGCCGCTGCACCTTCAATGAGATGGAGAGCTTTAATCCCCTGGGCATGGGAGAGCGCCTGGAGAATTGAAGACTACATCAGAACACTGGCATCTGTGGGCGATGGGTCCTAATCGAATATATCATTTGCCTTTTTTTTTTCTCGGCATCAAGTAACAATGTATTTGCTTGGTAACACATTAATAAGCGATAGCAGCCATCTATATTACATTTAGAAAAGTTTGCAGAATGTGAGAATGTGAAAGGCTCGGCATATGCTTGTGTAGGGAAGAGGCATCTGTCTCAGTTGCTGTAGATTTATATATATATATATATATATATTTTTTTTCTGCACAGTTTTCACCAATTCAATTAAATTTCCTTTCCTAGCAGAGCCGGCTCGTGTCTTAATAGTCATCCAGAGAGTGGATCTCTAGTAGGTAATGCATTGCAGGACTTGTCAGCAGTAGAGGATTCTAACAAGCTGCAGGTAATGCGGCCTTTGATACAGACATGTGAGAGCCTCTGAAAATAACAAGACTCCAAAAATAACACCATTTAACCCTTTCACTGCCTTTTTTTTTTTTTTTTACATGTTAGGCCAGAAAAATACTTGAAAGCCCCAAATTAGTACAATGGAACCTTGGATTACAAGCATAATCCTTTCCAGGAGAATGCTTGTAATCCAAAGCACTCGCATATCAAAGCGAGTTTCCCAATAGAAGTCAATGGAAACAAAGATAATTAGTTGCTTATTGACTATTACATGCAGTACCGTATGTGGCCAGAGATGGGGGGCTGCCAGAGAGACTCAGAAATACTCTGAGACAATTCGGAGCCACTTGGCCGGTATTTACTAGTGTTTACGAGTATTTCCAATTGCGAACGGCTCTGAGCGTCTCGTCGTGCCCCCTCCCTTACCCCTCTAAGGCTGCAGATGGGCATTGATCAGGCTGTGTTCATGGCAATGGTGAGGCTGCATTCATGGCAATAATGAGGCTGCATTCATGGCAATGGTGAGGCTGCATTCATGGCAATAATAAGGCTGTGTTCATGGGAATGGCGAGGCTGTGTTCATGGGAATGGTGAGGCTGCATTCATGTTAATGGTGAAGCTGCATTCATGGCAATGATGAGACTGCATTCATGTTAATGGTGAAGCTGCGTTCATGGCAATGGTGAGGCTGCACTCATGGCAATAGTGAGGCTGCGTTCATGCAATGGTGAGGCTGCACTCATGGCAGTGGTGAGGCTGCACTCATGGCAATGGTGAGGCTGCGTTCATGGCAATGGTGAGGCTGCATTCATGGTAATGGTGAGGCTGCAGATGGGCAACGATTAGGCTCCGTTGATGGGCACTGACCCTTTTTTTGCTTTACAGTTCTGAAACTTCCCTCTTAAAGTGAAGGTGTGTGTTATATGCCGATAAATACGGTATATTCAAATAACACACCCAAGCTCATCCTTAGTCCTGAGTGGTGCTTAGAGATTTGTTGGGGGTCACAAAAGATATATATATATATTGTCAGGTCAGGTGATCTAGGCACTCCGTTGGAATCAGGAGTGCACCGCTAAGGTAGTGGACCCCAGGACTGACTGCTGCGGATGGATCTCTGGGAGGTTCAGGAAGGCAGGACCACTGGAGCACCAACACGGATCCCACTGGAAGCTACAGCATAGATTCCCCAGGGTGTGGAGTCTAAGAGCCAGCAGGTGTTCACCAGAGCCTCTAGTGGTGAGGATGGACTGAGCTGCAACTGGTTCTAGATCACGGCCCCCAGAGAGTCACCCAGCTCACGCTCGCGGTAGACTACAGGAAGGTAGCAGACTGTGACAAGAAAGGATAGCCAGGGGATAGCCAAAAGTCGGGGCAACAAGCTGGTAAGGATAGTCGAGAACAAGCCAAGATCGGTAACTGGAATCAGACGTAGAAGACACAGCAAGTCGCACACGAAAGCTAAACATACATATTGATCAGCAGGGCTGGCTAGCAGTGCACAGATTAATATAGAGTTCTCTGATAGGGGCTGGGGTGGAGCCATGCTTAGAGGAGAGATTACTTAAAGCAGAGTTCCACCCTGGAAAAAAAATGTCTTCCAAAAATCTTAAAAGAAAAGAAAATAAACTTAAATGATTTATTTTTATTTTTTTACTTACCCTAAATAGCTGTTGCTATGCAGAAGTCCCAAATCTGC
Organism: Rana kukunoris; assembly: GCA_029574335.1. Taxonomy (NCBI): domain Eukaryota; kingdom Metazoa; phylum Chordata; class Amphibia; order Anura; family Ranidae; genus Rana; species Rana kukunoris. Next base: position 535,350,815 of record CM056052.1, on the reverse strand, counting down.
CTCTTCATCTTCCGCAGTCGATTCTCTTCCTCCTCCTACACTTGGTTTCTTCTTGTGAATGGGGCGCGCTGCATTCTGGAAACTGTGTGTATCCCAGAAAGCAGCCGGACCATTCACAAAGCGCCGCGCTGCTCGCGCATGCGCAGTAGGAAATGGGCAGTGAAGCCGCAGGGCTGGAGCTGCCAGGATCGGCCTCGGCGGGGGCCGACATCGCTGGCGACTAGGACGGGTAAGTGTCCTTATTAAAAGTCAGCAGCTACAGTGTTAGCAGCTGCTGACTTTTAATTTTTTTTTTTTTACCAGACCTCCTCTTTAGGCAGCCAGGCTAGCCTCTAAGCTGAACACATGGTGAGGTAAGCTGACAAACATTACTGCATATACAGTGGTTGACCGCGATATTGTGTCAATCTCGCTCCCTTTCTCGGCGAGATTGAGCACTTGCGAGCCCCATCGCGGGAGCCAGCGCCGAGCTGGCTTGCCGCGATGGAGACAAAGCCGTCATAGAAGCGACGGGGATCCGACGCGGATTCCCGCCAATTCTACACGTGGGCGGAGTTTGTTATGAATCCTGAGAAGGAAGTCCCCGCCGGATTTTAAATAAAAATCTGGCATGGGTTCCCCCCTCAGGAGCATAACGGGCCCTTAGGTCTGGTATGGGTTGTAAGGAGACCCTCCTACGCCGAAAAACGGCGTGGGGGTCCCCCCACAATCCATACCAGACCCGTATCCAAAGCACGCCGGCCGGCCGGTCAGGAGGGGAGTGGGGGGCGAGCGAGCGCCGTCCCCTCCTGAGCCGTACCGGGCAGCATGCCCTCAACATGGGGGGGTCAGGTGCTCTGGGGCAGGGGGCGCATTGCAGCCCCCCACCCCAGAGCACCCTGTCCCCATGTTGATGAGGACAGGGCCCCTTCCCGACAACCCTGGCCGTTGGTTGTCGGGGTATGCGGGCGGGAGGCTTATCGGAATCTGGAAGTCCCCTTTAATAAGGGGGCCCCCAGATACCGGCCCCCCACCCTAAGTGAATGAGTATGGGGTACATTGTACCCCTACCCATTCACCTGCAAGAAAAGTGTAAACACAAATAAACCACACAGTGTATTGAAATATTTTATTAGTTGGCCGCCGGGGGGGGGGGTGTGTATGATCGCTTTTATAAAAGCGCCCCCCTCCGGCGGGCTTCAGCGGGGGGGGTGGGTGCCGCTGTTCTTCACCGCCGTCTGGTTCTCTTCCGCCGCCGGGGGGGGCGCTTTGATAAAAGCGCCCACCACCCGGCGGGCTTCCTTCGACATCTTCGGCGGCGGGGGGGGTCTTCTCCCACTCTCCGGGGTCTTCTCCCGCTCTCCGGGGGTCTTCTACGGCTCTCCGGGGGTCTTCTCCGCTCTCCGGGGGTCTTCTTCTTCTTCAGGACTCGCCGCCGCTATCTTCGTGTGTTATAGCTCAATTACTGGCGGCGTCTTCTTCTTCTTCTCCAGATGTTGACGCGACGCTTCCTTCCTTCCGCTGTTATGGCTGGCGCGCAGCTCGCAGCGAGTTATATAGGCCTGTCTTGTGACGTCGCAGTCCCATCATGCTCCGGTAGGTACCACGTGGTACCTACCGGAGCATGATGGGACTGCGACGTCACAAGACAGGCCTATATAACTCGCTGCGAGACGCGCGCCAGCCATAACAGCGGAAGGAAGCGTCGCGTCAACATCTGGAGAAGAAGAAGAAGACGACGTCACAGAAGAGGGGACTCGCCGCCGCCAGTAATTGAGCTAACACTCGAAGATAGCGGCGGCGAGTCCTGAAGAAGAAGAAGACCCCCGGAGAGCGGAGAAGACCCCCGGAGAGCCGTAGAAGACCCCAGGAGAGCCGGAGAAGACCCCGGAGAGCAGGAGAAGACCCGGAGAGTGGGAGAAGACCCCCCCGCCGCCGAAGATGTCGAAGGAAGCCCGCCGGGCGGTGGGCGCTTTTATCAAAGCGCCCCCCCCGGCGGCGGAAGAGAACCAGACGGCGGTGAAGAACAGCGGCACCCACCCCCCCCGCAGAAGCCCGCCGGAGGGGGGCGCTTTTATAAAAGCGATCATACACACCCCCCCCGGCGGCCAACTAATAAAATATTTCAATACACTGTGTGGTTTATTTGTGTTTACACTTTTCTTGCAGGTGAATGGGTAGGGGTACAATGTACCCCATACTCATTCACTTAGGGTGGGGGTCCGGTATCTGGGGGCCCCCTTATTAAAGGGGACTTCCAGATTCCGATAAGCCTCCCACCCGCATACCCCGGCAACCAACGGCCAGGGTTGTCGGGAAGGGGCCCTGTCCTCATCAACATGGGGACATGGTGCTCTGGGGTGGGGGGCTGCAGTGTGCCCCCTGCCCCAGAGCACCTGACCCCCCCATGTTGAGGGCATGCTGCCCGGTACGGCTCAGGAGGGGGGGGGGGCGCTCGCTCGCCCCCCACTCCCCTCCTGACCGGCCGGCCGGCGTGCTTTGGATACGGGTCTGGTATGGATTGTGGGGGGACCCCCACGCCGTTTTTCGGCGTAGGAGGGTCTCCTTACAACCCATACCAGACCTAAGGGCCCGTTATGCTCCTGAGGGGGGAACCCATGCCGGATTTTTATTTAAAATCCGGCGGGGACTTCCTTCTCAGGATTCATAACAAACTCCGCCCACGTGTAGAATTGGCGGGAATCCGCGTCGGATCCCCGTCGCTTCTATGACGCACTCGCTGGAATGTGCTTTTACTATTCCAGCAAGTGCGAGATGTCGGCAGCCTGTCGCCGAGAATCAGCGCGATGCTGTCGTGCTATAAACACATTCTCGGCGGCAGGCACTGTACATGACATATATCCAAATATAACACGCCCAAGCTCATCTCCACCACACACAAGGGAATTCTTGTTGGACAGTGTATTAGTGCTCGGACGAACATACTCTTAGGGCTCTTTCACACGGGGCAGATCAGTAATGATCCGCCCCGTGCACCTCCATTTGCTCATCGGGGATCGCTCCGTTGATCTCCGCTGAGCTGCCGGATGACAGGACTGTCCCCGCACACTGTGCAGGGACCGCCCTGTCAGATCTCCGCTCTCCCCTATGGAGAATCGGATGAACACGGACCGTCTGTCCATTCCGATCCGATCCGCCAGACAGAAAGAAAAGTAGGTTTTTCCTCCGGCATACTTTGGCGGATCGGATGTCAGCGGACATGTCTCTGCTGACATCCGCGATCCCATAGGGATACATGTATGTGCGTTTTTCATCCGACAACGGATGGATGAAAAACGGACATACGGAACGTCCGTGTGAAAGAGCCCTTAGACCAAATTTTAACGGTTCAAAGGATGTCAGGCAAAATGGTCGGCCCTCAAGCACGTTCAGTTCATCAAATCTGGCCCTCTTTGAAAAAAGTTTGGACACCCCTGCTGTAGAGCACGGCTGGAGTGTGAGAAGAAGAAGCAGCACAAGGAGCCAATCAGTTTATGTGCTGACAAAAAGCATGTTGATAGGAGGAGAGAACAAATTGATCGAGAGATGAACCCATCACTATGCTGCTTCTCCTTTCAATGTCCAATCACAGGTTGGGGGCTGGTCTGGGACAACTTGAGCTCCAAAGTAGAGGGTTGAATGATGGTGGCCATCAGATTGAGGACATCTAGTTGCAGGGGAAAAAAAGTTGCGTCTATTTCAGCAAAAGCTGTTTTTGTTATTTTTATCTTTAACAGGCTATTCAGTATTATCTTGTTATTTTGGGTTGGAGCGCTACTTTAAATTGATGATAACAGCACTTGAGACAAGCAGTACTAAAGCTAAATAATAGTTCAAATTGATATACAGTATGTGAGATGTCTTTTCTACCAAAATATTGTAATTCCTTGTGATATGGTCACCCCTGCCAGAGATGGCTAGATTTTTTATTTCTTTTTTTGCAGTTAAACATAATGAATCCTTTGGGTGGTATATTAATAGCTTTAGTATGCAATACAATATGGCGACTGTGTATCATCCACATCCTAAATAATCATGCAAATACCACCTAACGATGCAAATGGCCTGCAGCCATTGTTGTTAGGATTAGCTTTATGCTAAACTCCTTTGTGGCGCCAAAACTTCTATTTATTTCTAAGGAGGATCCGGAATTGGGAACGTGACAGTCATTCTAAGTGTACGGCTGAGCAACACAATGGAACACGGAACTCACCCAAGTAATAAATCTTTGCTTGACTGGTTACAAATTTAAAGCTGAATTTCAGGCGTATTTAACAGTACAATTCAATCCAGTCTAGAATTCAGTAATTAATTCATATATTTATTTATCTTTATAGAACAATCTAGTACAAGTTCCTCCAGTCATCAGAGATAGTTCGCACCCAAGCACGCAGGGGCTGCTGCAAAGCCAACTATCAGCACGGAGCCTTGTCGACCAACCAGATGCTCATTGTAGTAGCCAGACCAATATTTCAGGACAAAAACTAGCATAAAAGAGAAAAAATAAAGAAAAAAAACATCCAAGGAGAGATAAAAACAAGGGCGATTCCAACAGGAATCTGAGTGCAAAAGTAAGGCACAACAGTTGTAGAGGGGACATCGTGAGCATAGCGTCCCAGTGGATCAGGGAAAATGAACAGTAATCAATGGAAACATCAGGGTGAGGCGGCTAAGTAGCCTGAGTCTTTTGCTTACGTTTGTGGGACACGGTCTGCCATTCCTCTTGGGTGTCGAGTTTAAATGGAAGCGAGCGTACACCTGAAGACGTGCGAACTGTTCAGGGATCTGGAATCTTTTCCGGAAACTGGCCATAAGCTGGTCTTTGACATGATAAAAATGCACTCGCATTATAACGTCTCTAGGTATGTCGTCTGAAAGGTAGGAAGGCTTTGGCAAGCGATGTATCCGGTCAATCACCACTTCAGAGGCAGGGATAGATGGCAGGATCGTATGGATCAAATCACAGGCATATTGATTTAGATGAGCATTCAGAACAGTTTCAGGGACACCCCGAATCTTCAAGTTGTTTCGTCTTGAGCGGTCCTCAAGGTCCGCGACTTTGGCTTTGAGGGCTTCTAGCTGGTCATCTTGCTCATTATGTGCATCTATCCAGGTGTTATGAGAGGCAGCAAATTTGCACATTTTATTCTCTATTTTATCCACTCTTCCCCCCAATTTCTGTACTTCAGCTTTAAAAGATGCTACAGTTCAACATGTCAGTCTGCAATGATGTCCTAAGAAACCCAGCATATCTTTTAGTATAGATGCAGAAACAGGCTGTGCAGTGGCTGGGAACGAATCAAATGTGTCAGACAGTTCTTTAGTAGCGTCAGGAGAACCACAGTTGAGGCTTACCTCTATAGGGGAAGAGCCAGCTGACAGCCTGGGTTTTGATTTTGCAGGGCTCTGCATTGATGGGGTGGAGGCCACTGGCGATCTAGGCTGGGAGGATTTGGAAACTCCGATCAGTGCAGGGCTCCGTGGGGAGTGAGAGGAGTCGCTGGAGGATGCAGGCGAGCCGCCGCCGGCGCCATCTTGGCCATGCGCCTGCTCCATAGGGAGGAAGAAGTGCGGGAGCTTCTTGATACCCGCGGCGTCCTTCTTTTTTCTAGCCATCCCGGGTGTCAGTGCCTCCTTCCCCGAGCTGCAGAGCCTTTTGCCGAGCCTCTCTACCCCAGATGGCTGCTGTTAATAGCTAGAAACCCCGATCCACTGGAGGAGCCGCAATCTCAGGCGTCCATCCAGCCACGCGGTAGCCACCCCCCCCTAGTACAAGTTCCTGAATCTCCTTGGAATGCCACCTTCTATCTGGTTTACACATGATATCCCTTTGGAAGTATCTCACCAAAAGTAACATTTTTGTTGCAGGGGATGCCCAAAATCTGATATGTATCTTAGTGCTAAGAAATCAGTAAGCTAATCATACAAGCAGGAAATTAGATTTCTAGGGGGGGGGGGCGTTCTGTACACCATCTGATGCCATATTGGATTGCATTTTACAGAACATTGCAGTTCCGTTACAATATGACTTGTGTCACAATCGTACATGCTATTTTTAATTATTTGTTTGCTTTTTTTTTTCATGAAAGTGAAGGTACCCTATTAAACAGCGGTCTTCAAATGTTCTAAGCAAAGGGCCAGTTTACTGTTCTTCATCAACGCAGATAGGAATCTGTGGTCGCCCATGTGTGCGTGCAAGCGCACGTGTGTGTGTGTGCGCATGATTCCAATCGTTTCCACCAACAGGGCTACAACGTGTAATAAAAATCAACAGGTTTTAACAATTTCTTTCCCAAAAAAAAGCATATGTATAGCGATGTGTTCAAAGTCCAATCACATTAGGCAGTCTCCTACCTCTGAACGGGGATGACAGCCCTACAGGTCCTGGGAAGCATTACCTGCTCTGGTACATGCATTAAGGAAGCTTATCATCCAATGTGTACACCTGTACATAGGACATGATGGGTGCCGCCATCTGGAGTGATGTATCTTGGGGCACGTGCAGTGATGCGTTTCGCTGAATTTTTCCTAACCATTTCTCACTCTACCTGAATTTTTTATTTATTTTTGCTGTAGATACACTTTAAATTTAACTGAGAAATTGAACATTTTATAAGAGTGAACCCATGATTGAGGATTGCTGCATTATCCAGTATTACAGGCTCCATGGTAACAAGAATGTTAATAATTGTAATATTGTATAAAGTGCAGAAAGTAATGCATATTTATGTCATGCAAAGTGTACTTACTGAAAGTGAAATTCCTAATTGCCTTAGACATTCGTTGAGTTAGTTGTCATTTTATCTTTATAATAGCCTAGCGAAAAACAATTAAATGGAAAGAAGCACAGCCATAAACCAATTATACAAATGACACTAAGATCACTGTACAATAATTACTTTTAAAGGAGCTGATAGATACAGTTTACCAAATGATTCCATTTCACCAGTGATTAATAAACAACATTTACTGGGTGTTGAATTCTATGTCATACTAGCTTGACACAGGGCCACTTATTGCTTTATAAAATGGCATCAATTAAAGAATCTTCACATGAAATTAGTTTAAAGGTTTTTGGGAGAGCAACCTTTTTGTGTAACAGAAACGACCCCCCAAAATTTATGTTTAGGCTTTGAGTGGACATCCAAAAGCTCAGCCACCTCCTTCTTATGAGCAGGTGTTGATGGGCTTGGATAGACAAATGCATTGTTCTTTGGAGATCAGTTTGAGATGTAATTAAAGTGATATTAAAGTTTTTAGTTTTTTTGTAAATAACAAACATGTTATCATAGGCGTGTTATCACAGTGTGTGGTGGGTGTGACTGGGCACACCCTAATCCAGGGCTTAACAACCCTTTGATCACGACCTATGATTATTAACAGGCAGGTGACGGGTAGACCGTTTTTCCACCGGGGAAAAAAAACAATAATATTGTAAAAAATTATTTAAAAATAAAAAACTACTGACACCGTCCACTGCTCTACTGACACCAATCTCTGCTCTACTGCTCTACTGACATGTTCTTTTCTCTATTGACATCATCCTCTGCCCTACTGACACTGTCCACTACTCTACTGACACCATCCTCTGCTCTACTGACACCATTCTCTGCTCTACTGACATCGTCCTCTACCCTACTGACATCATCCACTACTCTACTGACATCGTCCTCTACCCTACTGACATCATCCACTACTCTACTGACATCATCCTCTGCCCTACTGACACCGTCCTCTGCTCTACTGACATCGTCCTCTGCCCTACTGACACCGTCCACTACTCTACTGACATCATCCTCTGTCCTACTGACACCATTCTCTGCTCTACTGACACTGTTCTCTGCTCTACTGACACAATCCTCTGCTCTACTGACATCGTCCTCTGCCCTACTGACATTGTCTGCCCCACTGATACATCCACTGCTCTACTGACACCATCCACTGCTCTACTGACACCATCTACTGTTCTATTGACAGCAATCTCTGCTCTACTGACACGTTCTCTACCCTACTGACACCAATCGTTGCCCTACTAACACATCCACTGCTCTACTGACACCATCAACTGCTCTACTGACATTATTTTCTGCTCTACTGACACCATCCACTGCTCTACTGACACCATCCACTGCTCTACTGACACCATCCACTGCTCTACTGACACCAATCTCTGCTCTACCATCACCAATCTCTCCTCTACTGACACCATCCACTGCTCTATTAAAACACCAATATCTGCTCTACTGACACCAATCTCTGCTCTACAGACATCATCCTTTGCTCTATTAACACCAATCTCTGTTCTACTGACACATTCACTGCTCCACTGACACCATCCATCACCCTGATGACTCTGTATACATACAGTACACACACGCATGTGTGTTGGAGCTTTTGGGTGCACACCCTAATGCAATAGGCTGGTCACACCTATGCATGTAAGACTTACTTGCTCTGTGTAATGGATTTGCACAGAGCAGCTCTGATCCTCTTCTTTTCAGGTTCCGCGTCAGAGCTCCAGGCCCCCCCCCCCCCCCCTCGAGCAGTACCCCAAGAGAAAACCACTTGGGGCACTGCTGCGTGCTCACTCCCGAGCCACTGCTCCAGGCGTCTATAAAACACCCCTGCTCCCTCCTCATTGGCTCACAGGTTGTGATTGACAAAGGGATTAAAACAGTGTTTTTTTTCCTGTGTCTCATATTGGGGAGATTTCCCTTCATTTCCTGTCCTGTAGAATATGATAGGAAATACAATTTCTTCAGAAGTCATTGAATAGAGGGGAATAGAGGGAACTCAATGGTCAACTAAATTGATAATAGGCATGGAGGAGCTCAGCTCAGCTCAGGAACTGAATGTATTTACTCTTGAGAAGAGGAGAATAAGGGGGAATATGATCAACATGTACAAATACATAAGAGGTCCATATAGTGAACTTGGTGTTGAGTTATTCACTTTAAGGTCAACACTGAGGACAAGGGGGCACTCTTTACATCTAGAGGAAAAGAGATTTCACCTCCAAATACGGAAAGGTTTCTTCACAGTAATGCCTTGTACACACGATCAGCATTTCCGATGGAAAAAGTCAGACAGAATTTTTGTTATCGGATATTCCAATCGTGTGTGCTCCATCTGAGTTTTTCCATCGGAAATTCCGACCGACATAGAAAGAGAAAATCTATCGGAAATTCCGTTCGTCTGTATGGAAGTCCGACGGGGGAAAAAAACACGCATGCTCAGAATCAAGTCGACGCATTCTCGGAAGCATTGAACTTCATTTTTCTTGGCTCGTCATAGTGTTGTACGTTACTGCGTTTTGGACGCACGGAATTTGGTGTGACAGTGTGTATGCAAGACAGCTTGAATGGAATTCCGTCAGAAAAATCAGTCATGTGTACGCGGCATTAGAGCTGTGAAAAGGTGGAATAGACTCCCTCCAGAGGTGGTTCTGCCCAGCTCAGTAGATTGCTTTAAGAAAGGTCTGTCTTCTTTCTTAAATGTACATAATATAACTGGGTACTAATATGTATAGGTAAAGTTGATCCAGGAAAAATCTGATTGCCTGTCGGGGCATCAGGAAGGAATTTTTTCCCCTGCTGTAGCAAAATGGATCATGCTCTGCTGGGGTTTTCAAGTTTATATGTAAGTCCATAGTCTCTGCTAGTTTGTTACCAGCAATTTGGATGCTTATTAGACATGTGCATTCGTTTTCGTTAGAATGCATTTTCGTCCGAAAATCTGTTTTTTTCATTATCGTTTTAACAAACTATAACGAAAGCGCAAGAAACGAAAACCCAAAGATCCGACATAAAAAATGCTTTATTTTCGTTGCGGTAAATATTCGATATAGAGAGATTCGACATTATAGGGAAAAAGATTCGACATTATAGGGAAAAAGATTCGACATTACAGAGAAAAGATTCGACATTATAGAAATAATGGATTCGACATTACAGAGAATAGATTTCGATTTATGAGAAAATAGATTCGACATTATTACTAGTCATACAACATTAGAATTCTTGTAGGCGGAATATTTGAACGGAAATGTACTATTCGACGTAAAGATTCGACGTTCCATCGAATATTCTTTTGACCATTCGACAGAAACCAAGTATTATTGGATTTTTGGACGAAAGCTATTCCCCAACGAAAAACGAAATACATCACTACGATTTTCGGGAGTAACTAAACAAATTTATTTTCCAAACGAAAACGAAAAAACGAAACAAAATATTCCAGTCTGCACATGTCTAATGCTTATACTTCCCCCCCCCCCCAGAAGCTATACCAGCCAGGTACAGTACCTCCTGTCCACTTGTTCTCCAGCCCCCGCAGCCCTAGTAGTTTGCCTTGTCCACCGGGTCGTTTTTCGGACATACACGGTGGGGTGAGTTATACAATTTAATTCTCCTTGTAACCACCTATTCGTTTTGGCAGACCTTCCCATTCCCTTCCTTTCCTTCATGTTTTTCTTTCCCCCCTTCCCCTCGCTCCTTGTTGTTTCCCCTTGTTTTCTCGTGTGTCCCCCTGTTTGTCTTTTCTGGTTTTCCCCCCTTTTCCTGTAATCCTTGTTCATCCTCCCTTCTCCCCCCTTCCCCCTCCTTCTTTTTCCCTCCCTTCCATCCCCCCTTTTCTTTTTCCCCCTCCCCCTTCCCTCTCTATGGTTGCCTTGTACCATTTTCTTACCCTTTTTACTTTCTTACCTGTTATACCTTATATCGGTGTTTTTCAACTCCAGACCTCAAGGCGCCCCAAGAGGTCATGTTTTCAGGATTTCCCTCAGATGAAATGGCTGTGGTAATTACTAAGGCAGTGAAACTGATCAAATCACCTGTGCAAAATAATGGAAATCCTGAAAACATGACCTGTTGGGGCGCCTTGAGGACTGGAGTTGAGAAACACTGCCTTATATCACAGGAATACACCCATATCCCCCTTGTCTGTCGCAGGGAATCTTTTATGGCGACCACGGCTCGCACACTATTTTTCAATTATCGGGTAAGCTACCTGGTTGTGTTTATATATTACTCGCTGTAGTTATTCTTGAATTCTTACTGTATTATTTGTTCTATAGATTGGTTCTCCTGAGGAAGCGGGTAACCGCAAAACTAGTCGAGACCCCGACCAATCTATCAATCGACAACTACAGATGTCTCTTGGGTGACCCCTGAGTGTCTGTTTTTTGTTTCTTTTTAAGAATGTTAACTGTATATCTGTTTTTTTATTCATAATAAATGAATTCCTTTAATATTATACTGTATTCTGTTATTACCGGTACCGAGATAGTCCAGGAAAAATCCTTTTTGGTGGAGACGCCATAGGGTTAGTCTCAGCCACTATTCCCTTGTCCCCACTCCTCCCTAGTCTTACTTGTTTATGGGATTGTACGATATTTTTTATTTTTATGGTTGAACTAGATGGACTTGTGTCTTTTTTCAACCTGATTAACTATGTAAATGGTCAATGTTAAAGGGTCACTAAAGGAAAAAAAAATTTTTTGCTGAAATGACTGTTTACAGGGTATAGAGACATAAAAGTTAACTGATTCCTTTTAAAAATGAATAAAAATAGATAAAAATTAATCATATAATGTGCCTGCAGTTTCACTTTCGTTTTTAAACTGGTTTCATGTTTCTGTGAATTAGAGAGACACACAGAACAAAAATAAACAAATACAGGGCAGTGTTTGGTTTTTAAAATGAATCGGATTGGTTCTGAGGAGTTTTAGACACACAGCTTAGGCCGCGTACACACGAGGGGATATGTCCGCTGAAAACGGTCCGATGGACCGTTTCAGCAGACATCTCCGCTCGTGTGTATGGGCTAGCGGACAGATTTGTCCACCCGACAGATTTCAAAGCAAGCTTTGAAATCTATCCGGTGGGAATCTGTCCGCCCGACATGTCTGCTGGTTAGTACACTTACCAGCAGACATGTCGTCCCCCACCGCCGCCGCGCCGCTGCCGAATGGATTCGGCGCATGCGCGGAAGTGTTTTACTTCCTGGTGCGGTGACGTGGCGGCGACGCGGCGGCGTCAACGTCACCGCCGCGTCACCGCCACGTCACCGCGCCGTCCGGCGGCGGGGAATTTGATCCGATGGTGTGTACACGCCATCGGATCAAACTCCCGATCGGACATATCCGATGGAAATGGTCCGCGGACCGTTTTCATCGGATATGTCCGATCGTGTGTACGCCGCCTTAGACCACAGTGAAAAACTGCCATGAGATTTTTCATAAGGAGCCAGACAAGCAGGAAGTGTGGAGATCAGAGCAGAATTACAGCAACTTCAAAAGCAAAAATGAACAATGAGGACATGAAATCAGGACTGCAGTAAGGTAAAGGAAGCTATTAAGCTAAAAAAAAATTCCTTTAGTGATCCTTTAAGCTTGGGTTCAATCCGAACTTGGAAATTAACTGTCATTGCCAGGCCAATGAGCTGTGGTTGAGAAATGATTCTGCCCACATCTGTGTATATATAAAGGGCAGGGATGCTTGTGACATTGTTGACTTAATATGGACGCATGGCCACATTAGGTCAATGACTTTACCCAATGTTGAGGTCATATAGCCTGGTATTAGAGGAGGGGCGGGATTGCACACTCTTGCCCCTCCTCTCCGTTCCATTCCCATTTCCAAACCAGCCAGGCTCCATGTTAGGATTAGGGGGCTGGTATGGATTTTTAAGGGGACCTCACGCTTTTGAAAAAAATGAAGGAAGTTTGGGTTTTAGGATGACTTGAAAATAATTGTATTTAATTAATTCTAATACAAAATATAATTTGAAACAATGAATTTGGTTGCTGTATGCAAAATACAACCTTCATGTCACACGTTATATTGAGGCCCGGTAATTTTCACCATAATAGGGCAACGCCTGACATCCATCCCGCCATGGATTGAAAAAATAAAAATAAAAAATGATTTATGGATCTTTGTCTTCACTCTTTAATAATTTTCTCAAATGCATTGGATCACGCATATCAAACAATGGCTTTGTTTCAAGACAAGAACTTTTACATTTCTGGTTTTCCCATGTTTGAGGCAAACCTCAGAATTTCTCTCACGCTCTGTGGTTAATAAGTTGCATTTTTTTATGAGACACAGAGAAATCTGCCTTACTCTCATGCTGATTATTACAGTAGAGCTTTGTATTTTACCTCTGTTTCAGCTTTAATTAATTTATTTTTTACTATCAGTCAGATTAAGAAGGAAATTAGATTTCTTGTAAGGCCTCGTACACACGATCAAATCTGTCTGCTGGAAACGGTCTGCTAGACCGTTTCAGCAGACAGATTCGATCGTGTGTACGGGCAAACAGACGGATTTGGCCACCCGACAGATTTCAAAGCATGCTTTGAAATCTGTCGGCTGGGAACCCGTCCGCCCGTACGCTAACCAGCAGACATGTCTTCTCGCACACGCGCCGAATAGTTTTGACGCATGCGGGGAAGTGTTTTACTTCCTGGTGCGGTGACGTGGCGGCGTCAACGTCACCGACACGTCAGCGCGCTGTCTGCTGGCGGGGATTTTGGTTTGCTCGTGTGTACACGCGAGCAAACCAAAATGCCAGCAGACAGATTTGTTCAAATCGGTCGGACAGACCGTTTTGAACAAATCTATTTACTCGTGTGTACGAGGCCTTAGGCCGCGTACACACGATCAAATCTGTCTGCTGGAAACGGTCTGCTAGACCGTCCCAGCAGACAGATTTGATCGTGTGTACGGGCGAGCCGACGGATTTGGCCACCCGACAGATTTCAAAGCATGCTTTGAAATCTATCGGGTGGGAATCCGTCCGCCCGACATGTCTGCTGGTTAGTACACTTATCAGCAGACATGTCACCTAGCACCGCCGCCGAATGGATTCGGCGCATGCGCGGAAGTGTTTTACTTCCTGGTACGGTGACGTGGCGGCGTCAACGTCACCGCCACGTCACCGACACGTCAGCGCGCTGTCTGCTGGCGGGGATTTTGGTTTGCTCATGTGTACACGCGAGCAAACCAAAATCCTAACAAACAGATTTGTTCAAATCGGTCGGTCCGACCGATTTGAACAAATAGATTGCCTCGTGTTTACGAGGCCTCAGACTTTTAGGCCCGGATTCACAAAGCACCTACGCCGACGTATCTCGAGATACGCCACGTAAGTGTAAATATGCCCTGTCGTATCTGTGCGCCGTGCCCACATAACTGAGATACGCCTAAAAAATGACTTCATCTGACCGACGTAACTTGCCTACGCCGGCCTATGGTGGGCGCATAGTTACGCTGGACGCATTTGGCACTCCCATTGATTTTCAATGCAAATATGCAAATGAGGGAGATACGCCGATTAATGAACGTACTTGCGCCTGGCGCATAATATACGCGGTTTGCGTAAGGTTTACGTCCGGCGTAAAGTTATTCCCCATATTCGAGGCGCAACTCATGCAAAGGTATGGACCAGGGAACCAACGCCGTCTAATTTTACGTAGTTTGCGTTGTATGTGTATAGGGCTGGGCGTAGGTTACGTTCACGTCGTAGGCAGTGATTCGACGTATCTTAGCCAGTTGTTTCAAGGTGATTGTGAGCATGCGCAGTTCATTTTAAGTACTTGTCTGAAGCTCAGCCCATCATTTGCATGGGGTCACGCTTCATTTAAATGTATCACGCCCACTTCCACCTACTTTGACTTACGCTGACTTACGCCTACGACTATACGCTACGCCGGCACAATGTTGGGAGCATTTGCTTTGTGAATTCCATGCTTCCCTCTCTGCGTTGCGCCGGCGTAGCGTAAAGAAGATACGCTACGGCGGCATAAATATGCGCCGATGTATGTGAATCTGGGCCTCCCTTTTTTTTTTGTTTTTTTTTTTATGGAAGAATTCCCTTTTTACATTCTACTATGTCACCTGGGCAGGAAATAAGGAGACATCTCTCCATTAGGGACAGATGACAATTAAAACATTTAGGGCCAGATTCAGAAAAGTATTTACGTTGGCGTATTCATAGATACGCCGCGTAAATACTAAGAATAGCCGGCGTATCTTTTTTCTGTATTCAGAAAACAAGATACGCCGGCTTTCTACTAAGATACGAGCGGCGTAAGTCACTTACACCGTTGTATCTTAGTTGCATATTTACGCTGGCCGCTAGGTGTCGCTTACAGCCTTTTTTGCGTAAAATATGAAAATTAGCTATTTACGCTGATTCCCGAACGTACTTGCGGCGGCGCGTCGTAGTTTACGTCGTTTGCGTTAGAGCGACGTAAGGTTACCCCTGCTATAGGAGGTGTAGCCAATGTTAAGTATGGACGTCGGGACAGCGTCGAATTGTACATCGGTTACGTTGTTTGCGTAAATCGTTCGGGAATGGGGCTCGACGTTAGTTCATGACGTTTACATTGACAAAAAGCAACGTGATCATGCGCACTGGGAACGTCCACGGACAGCGCATGCGCCGTCAAAATAAAAACGTCAATTACGTGGGGTCATGATTCATTTACATGAATCACGCCCCCACTTCATACATTTGAATTGCGCGGCCTTACGCCGCAACACATACGTTACGCCACCGTAAATAAGGGCGCAAGTTCTTTCTAAATACAGAACTTGCGCAAAAATTTACAGCGGCGCAACGTATCGGGGATACGTCACGCCAGCAGAAAGATCCGCGGATCTTTCTGAATCTGGCCCTTACAGTGGAGCTAAACTCTTTCAATCAACATGAACTATTTTTTTTTTTTAACAGTAACGTTTTTTATTGACACAATAGCAAGTTACAATGCAATGACAGTCAAAAGGGAAAATCTTTACACTCCATCACAGGTTACATCAGCAAATCAGTTGGGAAGTCAAAGATGTAAGGTAAAAGGGCACAAAGTGAGATGGACAAATAAGCCAAATCAAAAACCAGTGAGACAGCAGGACTGAACAAAGGAATCAGCTTGTCAAGTCACTGCGAATACCATCCTACAATGGTGTGTGTGTGCGTGTGCGTTCTTGCGTGCCTGAGGGGGGGGGGGGGGGTCAGGCAAAATACACCTTCGCCTTAGTTGGCAAAAATCCTTGCACCGGCCCTTGTAACTCCTCCCACTTGTGTTCTTTTGCTTGCACGCTGCAGGCACGCGTCACTCCGCTGCACGTGCGTCCAAACTTTAACTAACTGACGTTAATGCCGCGTACACACGATCATTTTTCAGCATGAAAAAAAAAACGTTGTTTTTCAGCAAGTCCAAAAAACTATGTTTTTCCAACTTAATCATTAAAAACGATGTTGCCCACACACCATAGTTTTTAAAAAAACGATGAACAAAGCGCGGTGACGTACAACACGTACGACAGCACTCTAAAGGGGAAGTTCTATTCGCCTTTGGGCTGCTTTCGTTGATTCCTTGTTAGTAAAAGACGATTCGCGCTTTTCTGTCTGTTACAGCGTGATGAATGTGTTTACTCCATTATGAACGGTAGTTTTACCAGAACGAGCGCTCCTGTCTCATAACTTATGTAGTTTTAGCCCACACACGATCATTTTTTACAAGCCGAAAAACGACGTTAAAAAATGCAGCATATTTGATTTTTTTTTTTTTTTTCGTTTTTCAGAACCTGAAAAATGATGTGAAGCCCACACACGATCATTTTAAATTACGTTTTTTAAAAACAACGTTTTTTTCATGCCGAAAAATGATCGTGTGTACGCGGCATAACTCTCTCCTCACCAGCACAGTCCAACACCATGACAATTTCCTGCTTCAATGGCGGAATAAAACTTCTCAATTTGGTTGTTCGAAGTAACAGCCTATCCCGGATGAGCCCCCACATGTAGCACTACCCCCGAAGGAGCTGCTGGTTTGTTTTGGGTGGCGTGTTACCTCATGGCTCCTCCGCCATCTAAGGGTGTATTCTGAATGCAGCATTAACGGAATGTCCTTCTTTTTCTGTGCTCTTTATTACCCAGCCGGGTAAAAACAATACAACTTTGTGGCGTATAATAGAGTTGAAGTAAAGGAGAAATAGCAGATTCAGGCGTAGTAATAGGGAAACAGTCCTGCTTTCAACAACACTTATGTCTGCATACACACGATCATTTTTCGGCATTAATAAAACAACGTTTAAAAAAAAATGTAATTTAAAATGATTGTGTGTGGGCTTCACACCATTTTTCGGGTTCTGAAAGACAACAATTTGTATTTTTTTCGAACATGCTGCATTTTTAACGACGTTTTAAACAATGTTGTTTTTTCGGGTTGAAAAAAATGGTCGTGTGTGGGCTAAAACGATGTTAAAAACCCGCGCATGCTCAGAAGAAAGTTATGAGACGGGAGCGCTCGTTCTTGTAAAACTACCGCTCATAATGGAGAAAGCACATTCATCACGCTGTAACAGACAGAAAATCACGAATCGTCTTTTACTAACAGGAAATCAGCTAAAGCAGCCCCAAGGGTGGCACCATCCGCATGGAACTTCCCCTTTATAGTGCCGTTGTACGTGTTGTACGTCACCATGCTTTGCTCAAGCATTTTTTTTAAAACGATCGTGTGTGGGCAACACTTTTTTAACGATGAAGTTGGTAAAAACATTGTTTTTTCTACATGCCGTAAAACTTTGTTTTTTTCATGTCGAAAAATGATCGTGTTTACGCCGCATTAGTCTTCTTCGCCACTCTAGCCGGAGTGGGTATAGTGTACCTGGACAGGCCTCTCTCACTGACCTGGGAACCAGAGTATCACTCGGAACTTAGAGGAAAAGTCTCTGCCACAGACTCTCTTTAGGATTGAGGTAGCGGAGGTAATCCTCCTTAATAGACTTCCGCCTGGATCTACTTCAGGTAGTTTACAGGTTACCGACTGACAGATGACTAACGTCCATCCTTTCAGTAATTGGTTCCCTTGAGCCCCGGTGGATTGTCGAGACCCTATTGGATCGCCAGCCTCTCTTAGCTCTCCTCAGATGGACTCCCCACCGAACAGCTATCTCGATTGGCATCTTCTCAGGATTTGGGGACACAGTCGATTATGGTCCCGGAACCAGGAACACCGCATGGCACGCGCACCCCGGCCTGAAAGACTATTTTTGCTGGGGCACCGTGATGCAGTTACCCTAACGATGGGTGCCGCACTGGAAGAAGGAACCAGACCAATGGCGTCTGTCTCATAAAATACTCTCCCCCAGCATGCTCCACTGCAGCCACCTATTGTTATGGGGTGAGAACAGCACCCCAGGAACAACAGAATAGCGCACAGCACAGCCAAGCTGAGACACAGACCCAATTTGAACAGATTAACTGGATCAGAGCCAACTAACCCTCTGATCCCCCTCTAAAGTTAACAAAGCACCTGTACTTGTAAGTAACCAGGCGCTACACATATATGTTTGTGTATCAGTTTATTGTTTATGTCATGTCAATCCATTTATGTAATTTATGCTATGAGCAGTATGAAATAAGTTTAAGTCATGTGACTACCAATTCATGTCTATTTAAAAGTTTTGATATGTATTTTAGATTTTAATAAACAATGAATTATCATATTTAAATATATGTTTTTTTGCTTTATTTGATATGGCGGGCCTCATTCAAAGTCCCATTGTTCTCATTTCCTGCAACAGTTTTTAACAGTTCCTAACTCAAAGCGTAATAGTTATTTCACCTTCGCTACAACTTCCCCTTGTAGTTCTTCCATATGCTGAGCTCCCGGTCTCTCACTAGACCCGCTGATTCACTGCCACTGAATCCCTTGAGCTCCTCCAATCTTCACTGTGGTATCTTCCTCAAGCATCACCCATGCCTCTCTGCTGAGTCCTTAGCTTGGAACTCCCGACACTTCTCAAGCTTCACCCACGCTGGCCTGCTCAGTCCCTGGCTTGGCACATAAGGCTGCTCTGCAAGGGTCTCCTCCACTGGCTGGGTCCCTGACCTAATCACCATCTGAAGTTTCCTGATTCTTCACCGTGCCCGTTCAGTGAGAATACTATTCCGGTACTTGCTTCAGTTACTCACTGTGGTCCTTGGTAATAAGGTGGTTGGTCCCTTAGTGGCGACAGCTTCTCTTCTACCTCCGATCACTGACACGTCCCCTGGATGGCTCCCCTGGATGGTAGGCCCTCAGACAGTCTAGCAGCCAGACTCCCCAATTTTCGGCCTAGTAGTCCGGGGTACATGGCACACACCCACCCAGACAGCCGTCCAGGTGGCACAGTACATATATCACCTGACTCCATCCGAAATTATAAGTTCTCCCAGCATGCCAAGGGATTCAAGAAAGACCCTGCCTATTGGCTGAGATGCCTCATATACCCATAACCTGACCTTGGGTTGTCCTTCTCATATCTAGTACCATCAAGTACCCAGCCACCTAGTGGTAGAAGAGAAAAGTGCAACAAGGCCAAACTTAGGGAGAAATCAATGGATCTCTAACGATTAACCAGGATAACTACTCCTGGCAAGTAAATTTGTGAGTAGCATCCCTACCTAAACTCCAGGGTGCTACATTTAGAACCCTGATATATATATATATATATATATATATATATATATATATATATATATATATATATATATATAAATATATTTGTTATTTTTATTAAGTTTTCGTAATAATACATAAACAGAAAACACATGCAGAGTGTAACGGTCACCACCGTTTACGATTTCCATTCCACCGACCCAAGACAGCTTATCCGACACTCCACGATCTGGCAGACATGACCCATTCCATTTCCCAGAATAAATGAGACACGCACAGCTCTGTTCTCTGGTTCCAAAATGAATGAATACTTTACACTCAGGTGGTTATATACAGTTTTAGAAACCAAGTGAACAATGAATCAACTCCACCCACCACATTACACAAGGCACTTAAATACACACTCTCTAAGGCCGCGTACACACGATCAGTCCATCTGATGAGAACGGTCCTAAGGACCATTTTCATCGGTTAACCAATGAAGCTGACTGATGGTCTAATGTGCCTACACACCATCGGTTAAAAAAACGATCGTGTTAGAACACGGTAACGTTTACGTGTTTTAACACATCGACGTGCTGAAAAAAACGAAGTTCAATGCTTCAGCATGCGTCGACTTGATTCTGAGAATGCGCAGCCTTTTAACCGATGCTTTTGCATACTAACGATCGGTTTTGACCCATCGGTCAGGCGTCCATTGGTCAAATTTTAATGCAAGTTCTCTTTTTTTTTGACCGAAGGATAACTGACCGATGGGGCCCACACATGATCGGTTTGGTCCTTCAGTCCTTTTTCATCGTTTTTGACCGTTCATGTGTAAGCGGCCTTAGATAATGACATTTAGTTGAGTTAATTATTAGGTCATCCCCCAGATGTTTCGACTCCGCAATAATCTATTCACTGCTACATAATGCACATTGCTTTGTAGACGTAATTGACATACTAATCCATTACACCTGAAAAGAGACATCTGACCTTTAGACTGCTAACTCACAACACATCTATCATCAATAGTATCTTCACACCAAACAGTGTCATTAGCATACACAATGGAATATCTAGGAGCAGACTCAACTAACACCTCAAAAGCATGTGTCCCCACATTGAATGAAAACACTCCATTGACCTGTTGGAGTCAGACTTGTAATATTTCAAGATATCCTGCAATACATGAATTATCAGTAATGTCCCATCTCATGTAATTTATGATATCATTTCTCAGTCATCCTATGCCCCTAAGGGACATAGGATTACCCTAGACCCAATAGTCATTGGTGAAGCTGGCACAGGAGTACACAGCATCCTTCAAAAGTCTCAGAGTATCACGGGTCAATCTGTTACACAGAGCTAGGGGTTACTACTAAGTAAGGGCTCAACAGAGCTGGGGGTTACTACTGAGTGAAGGTTCAGCAGAATTGGGGATTACTACTGAGCAGGGGATCAGCAGAGCTGGAGGTTACTACTGAGCAGAAAAAACAGGCAGATGTCACATGTGGTGAGCAGCATGGGAGCCAAATAGTGGGAGGTGAGCGGGGCCCAGCTAGAGAGGAAGAGCAGCAAATCAGAGAAGCAGCAGATCTTGGAGAAAGTACTGACTGGGGGATCAGCATAGTTGGGGGTTACTATTGAGTGTGGAATTGGCAGTGTTTGGGGTTACTAATGAGTGGGGATCAGCAGAGCTAGGGGTTACTACTGAGTAAGGGATCAGCAGAGTTGGGGGTTACCACTGAGTGAGGGATCAGCAGAGTTTGGGGTTACTAATGAGCGGGGATCAGCAGAACTGAAGCTTACTACTGAGTGGGGGATCAGCAGAGCTGAGGGTTACTAATGAGTGAGGGATCAGCAGAGCTGAGGGTTACTACTTAGTGAAGGATCAGCAGAGTTTGGGATTACTACTGAGAGGGGTATCAGCAGAGCAGGAGGTTACTACTGAAACAGGGACCTGCTGAACAAGGGTACTAATTTTACTAATACTAATACTAATCTTCTGAGTGGGGGTACTAATGAGCTGAAGGTATTACCCACTTGGGGGTACTACTTAACCAGAGTTCTACTAAACCCCTGTAAAACAAATAGAAAATCAATACACACAGGGCATTTGCCAAGCTTCATTAAAGCTTCAAAAAGCATCACTGAAGCATCAAAAACACATAAAAAAAAGCACGCTGAAGTGGTGGGCGCTTTAATGTACGTTAAAATCAAAGTGTAAATAAGCCCTTAGGGTTTATATACAGTGAAACCTTGGATTTCGAGCATAATCCGTTCCAGGAGAATTCTTGTAATCCAAAGCATTTGCATATCAAAGCGAGTTTCCCCATAGAAGTCAATGGAAATGAAGATAATTTGTTCCGCATTGACATCTACGGCATGCAATACCGCATGTGGCCAGGGATTGGGGGGGCACTGAAGTGCCTCGGAAATACTCAGTGACAGCTCAGCTGATCTCGGAAACCCTCTGAAAGGCTCAAAAACAGTATTTCCGATTGATTTTGAGTATCTCCGAATAGCTCCGTACCATTCTGAGTGTCACCGGCGCCCCTGCACCTCTGACCAAATGCTGTACTGCACACCCCATTAGATTGAATTCTGCTCATATTGCGAGACAACACTCGCAAACCGAGTCAGGATTAAAAAAAAAAAAAAGTTGCTCTTTTTTTTAAACGCTCGTTAGCCGCGTTATTCGTAAACCAAGGTTCCACTGTACACTTTGACCTCACTTTTGTCAGTTAGTCACCTTTTTTATTTTAAGCCAATGAAGTCCTAGATCCATCCCATAGCTAATAAAGCGCCACCCTTCATCTATAAAATATACAAAGCCTTTTTTTAATTTTATTATATATAGTTGCCCGTTGAATTATTGTAAACTTGGGCTATTCATCAACTTCCCTTGTGATATATGCTCAGATTTATATTCTGACACAGTCCCGCTTTTCATCTTCAATACAGTTCAGTGTCACAGCTTTTTTGCTGATGATTGTAAACAATCGAATGAATTATAGCGCGGACGCAAAACTCAGCCTTGATGAATTATGAACCTACAATCCTCTGACAACTTCTAAGCCATTTTAGACTAAGTGATTAGAATTATTACAGTAAACTCTTCACCATCCATTACCTTTAATATCGTGAAATGACAATCTAGTTAAAGCTACTGATAGTGTCAGCGGAGTGATTGGTTGTATTTTGCATGCAGAGACCATAAATCATTTCGGGGGAATCAATGAGTGGAAGGAATGGCGCCATATGTTTTCATTTTGGATGACATTTAATTATAGTGTGTGTACAATGGTTTATTAATAAATACTAACATTACGCAACAACGCATGATGAGCTTAACGGTCTGCTCCACTTTTAGGTTAGGTTCACAATGGTGGAAGTCTCTTCTTCCCATCTGGAAAGCAAACTATGGTGGATTGCAGTGGCGGTGCGTCCATAGAGGGCGCAGGAGCGCCGCCCCCTCTTGCTCCCGCACCGCCACTGAATATAATACACAGATTCATGCATTGCATGAATCTGTGCATTGTTGCTGCCGCCCACTCAGATGGCTGGCGCTCACCAGGGGGACGGCCATGTGAATTACAGCAGCTGGTTGGCTTTGGAAGTGCCTATCAGAGCCAGCGTTCTGGTTACCGGTAACCTGATTGGCTGAAGCGTCATCAAGGGAGGGAGGAGACATTGTTTGAGGGCACAGTGGTGACAATTGATGGGCACAGTGGTGACAATTGATGGCACAGTGGCTGCATTTGATGGCACAGTGGCTGCGTTTGACATGGCACAGTGATGACAATTGATGGCACAGTGGCGACAATTGATGGCACAGTGGCGACAATTGATGGCACAGTGGCTGCGTTTGATGGCATGGCACAGTGGTGACAACTATTGGGCACAGAGGCGACAATTGATGGCACAGTGGCTGCGTTTGATGGCATGGCACAGTGGTGACAATTAATGGGCACAGTGGTGATAAATTATGGCACAGTGGCTGTGTTGCATGGCACAGTGGCTGCATTTGAAGGCATGGCACAGTGGCGACAATTGATGGCACAGTGGCGACAATTGATGGCATGGCACAGTGGCTGCATTTGATGGGCACAGTGGGTGCATTTTATGGGCACAGTGAGGCTGCAATTTTTTTTTAAATGTTCTTTGTTTGATTGCGCCCCCCAAAAAAATGTGAGCACCAGCCGCCACTGGTGGATTGCTTGTGGGGAGGTGCAGCGTTGTGCAGCATTAGTAAACAAACGTAATCTGATTTAAGATGACACAACTTGTATTAACCACTTGCCCACCGCGCTGTAGACATTTTACTGCTACAGTGCGGTAGAGTTATCTTGGGACGACGTCCCTGGGACGTCGTCGTGCACTTCCACGATTGCGCATCCCCTGGGACGCGCTCGCGGAAGTGTCCGTGCTCGCCGGGTCTAGAAGACCCGGCGCATCACGGATCGCGGTAAATTGCCGCTGATAGTCTGGTCACAAGCCTTGTTCACCGACAGACCGGCGCGCGGTCAGGATCAGGCTCTAGGTCGGGAATAAGCAGAAGTCGGTAGCGTGCTCGCAGTGGGGTGCCAAATCAGCAGATACGTATTTAAAAATCCAATTTGAGGTCAATAACATAAGCGAGCAGCAAATATAACAGGCAGGGGTGATCCAAGAGAGATGTCAGACGTAGTCGGGTCAGGAACAAGGTTAGCAGACTTGAATTGGAATCAGGAACACAAGAACCAGAGCTGAAGACAATCCAGCTCTGAGGCCCGGCAAACACTGTTTAAAAAATCTGATGGGCTCCAGAATCTGCGGATGCATGCGCGCATGTACGTGTACGTGCATATGTCCATATGCATGCGCTAATGCACATTTGCATCCGCATTCTGGTTCTTGCGTGTCTTTGGCTTCAATGCATAGGACTCTGCACATGCGTACAAGAATGAGCACCTGCTGCATGAGAATGAGCACCTGCTGCACAAGATCCCTGACAGATGGCTGCTAGAGTTGCATAGCGCAGCAGCATCCAATCGGATAACTTCACCAGTGACCCTGGAAACTATGTTCATCTTGACTTCCTCTCCTCCATCTACCATCTACCATAGATGCCCCAGTAGAAGTCCTAGTTGGACAAAACACTTTGGGCTTGGTACACCACTCCCCATATTGCTTTTATTCTGTTATTGTGATCACTTTTAATGTTGTGTTGGTTCTTATTAATTAAAACCCACAATCTTTGACTTGTACCATTGGAGCACCGTTTTTCTTTCTCCTTCCATGTCCGGGCGTTTTTTTGAGCTTCTCCATTGTGCCTTTCACTTACCCTTAAGAAGTTCACCCATCTGAAGATGTTTAAACACCATCCGAAAACTGTGTGGACACCTTGTGAGCTCTGAGTCCTCCACACGTCCAGGATACCATCTACAGAAGTCTCTAATCGTTGACTGTCGTGTCCATGGGCTACGTTTCTGGTTGATATTAGTCTTCAGACAAGCTGAGTCTACTTGCTGATAGGATTGTCTATGCCTGATTGATCCGCTGTCGCCAACAGTCGGATCCACCTGTTCCGGTAAGCGTATTTAGTCTCATCTTACCTACCTGAAAGGAATTCCAATGTGATGGTCTACACCAGGGGTCTCCAAACTTTTCAAACTAAGGGCCACTTTATTGTCCTTCAGACTTTAGGAGTGCCGGATTGTGGCCAGCAGGGGCAGAACATGTCACGGGCACAGCATCAGTGAGAATAAATATGGCCTTAGGGTTGGTTGCCATTAGGAGGAGGTATATTCCCCCTATTAGTAGGAGGTATAGTATCCCATAATTGGGATCGGTGGAAGATATAGTGCCCCATTGTTGGTGTCAGTATGACAACTAGTTCATTATATCAGTGGGAAGAATTGTGCCCCAAGGGCCGGATAAAGACTAGCAAAGGGCCACATCTGGCGTCTCCTCTGCTGGCTGGGTCCTCGGCTTGATACCCACTCAAGTTTCCTGATTCTTCACTGTCCCGGTTGGTGAGAACACTGCTCCAGTACTTTCTTCAGCTACTCAAAGTGGTCCCTCGTAATAAGGTGGTTGGTACTTTAGTAGCAACAGCTTCCCCTCTACCTCCGACGACGTCAGGTTCTCTGGCCGGCAGAACTGTCACTTCTGGTTGGACTGCAACCCTACGCTGCCCTCTTGCTTCTGGATACCCCCTCACACAGCCTAGCAGCCAGATGTGATCGGGATAGGCCCAAACTCTGGCCCAGCAGCCTGGACAATACAACACACGTCCACCCAGACAGCCGTCCAGGTGGCACAGAACACCGATCACCTGACTCCACACAAATATATAGGTTCTCCCAGCAGGCCAAGGAAAACAAGAAAAACCCTGCCCATTGGCTGAGATGCCCATATACCCATAATCTGACCTTGCATTGCCCTTCTTGTATCTAATGCCACCAGGTACCAGGCCACCTAGTGGCAGAAGAGAAAAGTGTTGCAATGCCAGACTTAGGGAGAAATCAATTGATCCCCAAAAATTAACCAAGGTAGTTACTCCTGGCAGGTACATTTAGGAGCAACCCTGCCTAAACTCCACAGTGCTACATGTATATATGGGCCAAGCTTTTATTTTTAATTTGGTAAAAATAGGGTGAAGTTAAAACCTGCTTGTGTCCCATTGGGGAGATTTACTTTAAGTCCCTGAAGATGTAACAGAAAGCAGGATAAAAGTGTTTAGCATTATAGCGCCTGCAAAGCGCCTCAGTGTGAAAGGGGTCTAAATGAAGGTAATTCCCACCTTAGATAGTTGTGACCCCATTAGAAAATGTCTCCTCTATTTTCCTCTACTCTCTCCTCTATTCATGTTCTGGGGATTACTTAAAATTTTGGATTTCTCATAATTTTCTGACTTGGTCACAGGAAAAAATAAAGATGGTGACTCAACCTATCTGAAACACAGACAGCAATAAAAATCAAATGTAAGACTGACATTGTCCAGGAATCAATAATAAATGAGATATTATATTGGTGGAAACTGATTCCTTTGCCTATGAAAAAGAATAAACTTGAGCCATTACCATATACTAAATAATGAAAATATACCTTTTCTTGATTATTTCAAAATTCATATTTTCTAAAAGACCCTTCCCAAGCACTACAATACAATATACTGCATTGTACTGTATATAGAGTGCGGGTAAATAATTATTTGATCCCCTGCAGATTTTGTAAGTTTGCCCACTTAAAAAGAAATGAAGGGTCTGTAAATATTTATTATAAATTAAAGGGGTGTTCCAGCCAAAAATTGTGTTTATTAAAAGTCAGCAGCTACAAAAAGTGTAGCTGCTGGCTTTTAATAAACACTCACTTACCTGCTCCTGCGTTCCAACGACGCGCTGGCCGGGGCTCCGCTCCTCTCCCCCCCTCCCCAGCCGGGGGTCTCCATCCCGACTGTGGGCACCCAGCCGTGACAGCCTTAGGCTTCACGGCCGTGCACCCCCTGCGCATGCGCGAGCCGCACTGCGCATGCGCGTGCGGCTTGCCGCTGATTGGAGAGGCGATCGCATGGGACCTGTCATGTGTCCCATGTGATCGCCTACATGGAGGGGCTGGTGTAGGCGATTAAGGCTTAATCCCCTAACCAGCCCCTCGGCGGAAGCAGGAAGTGGGACAGGAAGTCCCACTCCTACTGAAGCCCCCACTCCCCCCCCAAAAAATTTACATGCCAAATGTGGCATGTAAGGGGGAGGGGAGGGGATTAAACAAAAGTTATTTTTTAGGGTGGAACTCCTCTTTAATTTTAAATGATAGACAGAATATCAACAAAAAATCCAGAAAAAAACATGATATAAATGTTATAAATTGTGTTGCAGTTCAGGGAGTAAAATAAGTATTTAATCCCCAAGCAAAACATGACTTGGAACATGATGAAGAAACCCTTGTTGGCAATCGCAGAGGTCAGACGTTTCTTGTAGTTGGTGATCATTTTTGCACACATCTCAGGAGGGATTTTGGTCCACTCTAGGGATGAGCTGAACACCCCCGCGTTCGGTTCGCACCAGAACCGTCGAACAGACCGACCATTCGCGCGAACATTTAGAACCCCATTGTAGTCTATGGGACTCGAACGTTCGAATTCAAAAACGCTCATTTTAAAGACCAATATTCAAGTTATTGTTGGAAAACGTCTTTGAGAACCCGGGTCTTGCCCCAGGGAACATGTATCAATGGACGTTTTCACAGGCAAACTATAGACACCCAGCAGGTACAATATTTAAAGGAATCATTCATTTTTTTTTTAAGTTAAGCATCATTAAAATCACTGCTCCAGGAGCAGTGATTTTATTGATGCTTAAATAAAAAATAAAAAAATTCCTTTAAATATTGTACCTGCTGGGTGTCTATACCTGTTATAACGTCTTTAACCACTTCCCGCCCAGTCAATAGGAGATTGACGTCCAGGAAGTGGTTGTGAAATCCTGACTGGACGTTCACAAGCGTCCTGCAGGATTTCATGCCGTGCGCGCCCGTGGGGGCGCGCTGCCCGGCGATCACTGATGCAGGGTGTCAGTGTGACACCCTGCATCTTCGATCTTGGTAACGAGTCTCCGGCGGAGGCTCGCTAACACATGATCAGCCGTGTCCAATCACGGCTGATCACGATGTAAACAGGAAGAGCCGTCGATGGCTCTTTCTCACTCGCGTCTGACAGACGCGAGTACAGGAGAGCTGATCAGCGGCTCTCCTGACATTGTTTATCAGCGCAGCCCCCCCTTGGATGCCCACACTGGACCACCAAGGAAGCCCACACTGGACCACCAGGGAAGCCCACACTGGAAGGGCAAAAAAAATAAAAAAAATAGGCAAAAAAACCCCACATACAAGTAAAAAAAAGGAAAGATGCCAGTCAGTGCCCACACATGGGCACTGACTGGCAACATAGATACATCAGTGCCACCCCTCAAAGTCCATCAGTGCCACCCACAGTGTCCTTCAGTGCCACCCCTCAGTGCCAATCCATGCCCAGTGCCAATCCATGCCCAGTGCCAATCTGTGCCACCCATAAGTGCCACCCATGAGTGCCCATCAGTGCCGCCTATGAGTGCCCATCAGTGCCACCTATGAGTGCCCATCAGTGCCACCTATGAGTGCCCATCAGTGCCACCTATGAGTGCCCATCAGTGCCACATACCAGTGCCACCTATCAGTGCCCATCAGTACCACCTCATCGGTGTCCATCAGTACAACCTCATCAGTGCCCATCAGTGCCGCCATATAAGTGCCCGTAATTGAAAGAGAAAACGTACTTATTTACAAAAAAGTTAACAGAAAAAAATATTTTTTTTTTCAAAATTTTCAGTGTTTTATTAGTTGTTGCGCAAAAAATAAAAACCGCAGAGGTGATCAAATACCAACAAACGAAAGCTCTATTTGTGGGGGAAAAAGGACGCCAACTGATCTATCTAAGCTATACAGTGTATAAATATATGTACAACTCCTAGGGATGTATATATATATATATATTCTCTACACACTGTAAATTAAGCTAAACTGACTAGCCTGCCTGCTCTATCTAGCTATCCTAAAAGACAATCTCTCTGTCTCTCTGAGTGCTCTCATTAACAAGCCGGAACACACTTCACTTATATAGTGTGGGGCGTGTGCTAAAGCCCTGAGGCATAATTGGCCAAAGCCACCCAGGCTTTGGCCAATTATGGCTCTTCGTTTTTTGCGCGCTGTGATTGGCCAAGCATGCGGGACATACAGCATGCTTGGCCAATCATCAGCGCGCAATGCCGCAGTGAATTATGGGCCATTTTGCGTCACTCAAATTTGGCGCAAACGACCGCTTTTGTTCGAATTTCGTCGAACGTACGAGCAGACAATGTTCGAGTCGAACATACGTTCGTATCGAACGCGAAGCTCATCCCTAGTCCACTCTATACAGATCTTCTCTAAAGCGGAAGTAAACTCATCCAATTAAAGCGGTTGTATAGTCCCCAATTTTCACCGCATACTAGCTCATTATGAAATACTTACCTCAGTACCTTCCCTTAGTAACTTACCTCAGTAACTTACCTGGTCCATGCCAAGGGAGATGACATCTTGCCTTGGCTGTGAGTGGCTGGAGCCGCAATGTGGCCACTCCCGCGCATGCGCGCAGGAAACTTCTTTCCGGCAAGGTCCGACGTCTGCCGGGCCTTAAGCCAAGAATCCTCAGTGTGCATGCGCCTCTCCAGTGAGTGGCTCATTGCGAGGGGAATATCTCCTGAACCATAATGCCCCTTTCACACAGACCATTCAGGTCCGCGTGTCAGTTTTGATGGCGGACCTGAACGGCCGCTCCATGCAGTGCTAGGGAGCGTCGGATGTCAGCGGAGACATGTCTGCTGACATCTGATCCGCCCAAAAATTAGACGTATGGCGATACGTCCATATCTGTCCATGGCGGATCGGATCGGGTGATATCTGATGAAAACGGACATGCTGTCTCTTCTCATCAGATCGCTCCACAGGAATCAGCGGTGCCGGTGCTGCACAAGCCCCTCCCCGCTCAGTGAGCAGAGAGGAGCTTGTCATCCACCAGCTCAGCAGAGATCTCCAGCTGAGCTGGCGGGAGCAGACGGACTCCGTAGCGATGGAATCTGCCTCGTGTGTAACTGGCCTAAAGGTTTAGGAGATATTTTTTTTTACCTACAGGTAAGCCTTATTATAGGCTTACCTGTAGGTAAAAGTCCAAAAAACAGCCGCTTTAACAGTTTCAAAACTGCCGGGAATGTAAGTCTCCCATTGGTTGTGCTCTCAATCAAACTGTCAAACCAGTCAATGGCTGGTGTCATAACTGATCACATGTGCAGCATCATGGCAATTGTAGATCAAACAGAGGCCAAGATGGCAGCTTTCCTGTCTTAGTTACAACTTTCACCTACAGGTAAGCCTAGATTAAGGCTTACCTGTAGGTGTTTGCACACGGTTTAGGAGATATTTGCCAAAAGGAATGCACCATTGTCTATGGCGCATGCACGCCATAGACAACGGCGCAGGCACACTGAGAATGCCGGTTTTCTGAATGAATAATGCCGACTTTGACGGCTCCCACATGCATGCGCGGAGTGTTGTCATCGCTACTCCGGCCAATCACAGCGCCAGATCTGCTACCCGGAAGTAACCTCCAGTAGATATGTGTGTGGCTAGAGGGGAATACGAGGATGGCTTCGGGGGCTTCAATATAAGGTAAGTAAATGCATAATGAGCTAGTATGCTAGTCATACTAGCTCATTATGCCTTTGTCTTGCAGGTTTTTATTTTTATTTAAAATTTAACCACTTGCCCACCAGGCCAATTCTGACATTTCTCTCCTACATGTAAAAATCATAATTTTTTTGCTAGAAAATTACATAGAGCCCCCAAACATTATATATGTTTTTTTTTTTTTTTATCAGCGACCATAGAGAATACAATGGCGGTCATTGCAACTTTTTATCTTGCACGGTATTTGCGCAGCAATATTCAATGCTTAAAAAAAAAAAACAGGAAAGTTAGCCCAATTTTTTTGCATAATGTGAAAGATAAAGTTGCGCCGAGTAAATAGATACCTAACATGTCACGCTTAAAAATTGCAAACGCTCATGGAATGGCACCAAACTTAAAAATCCCCAATAGGCGATGCTTTAATTTTTTTTTTTAAATGCTGGTTTTATTGTTAATTTTACTTAAAAATTTCTAATTTGCCACTTTAAAAAAATATTTTTTGATCACATTTATTAATATTACAAGGAATATAAACATCCCTTGTAATAGGAATATGGCATGACAGGTCCTCTTTACGGTGAGATATGGGGTCAATAAGACCCCACATCTCACCTCTAGGCTGGGTAGCCTGAAACCCCCCCCCCCCCCCCCAAAAAAAAAAAACATCACGGTTTCCCCGTCGAGTCGGCCCCAGTTTTTTTTTAAAGCAGTGGCCGGGGGTGACGTCATAATATCGCGCCTGGCTTCCGACGATCATAGAGACGATCATAGAGACACTGGCGACCATCTCGTCCACTGGAAATCTCTATGGTGGACATGAGGAGCCGGCAGGTCTGTTCTCCGACTCACCAATTGCAGCGGTAAGTCTGTATACGCACTGGAGTGTGGTGGGAGGGGGGATGTCCCCTCTCACCACCCGTAAGAACGATCAAGCGGCGGAACAGCTACTATGATCATTTTTGTGGTGTAGGGAATCACTGGCTGAAAATGACAATATCTGAATGATGCCTGTAGCTTCAGGCATCATTCAGATATACCCCCACAAATCCCAGGATGTCCAGCCATTCATATGTGGTTAAAGTGATTGTTATTGTAATGGAAAAAAAAAGTCTTTACAAACACGTTATTATAACCACCTGCTCTGTGTAGTGGTTTTGCACAGAGCAGCCAGCCTTCTCCTCTTCTTGGGTCCCTGGCTGGTACTCCTGCCCCCCCCCTTCTGTTAAGTGCCCCTATAGCAAGAAGCTTGCTATGGGGGCACCCGAGCCGAGCCATAGCTCCCTGTGTCCATTCAGACATGGAGCAGTTCGGCCCCACCCCCTCTCTCTCCTGATTGGTACTTGAGTTTGATTGACAGCAGTGGCAGCCAATGGTGCCACTGCTGTGTCTCAGCCAATCAGGACGGAGAGTCCCAGAATAACAAGGCACTCGTGGACATCGCTTGAGAGAGATGGGGCTCAGGTAAGTATAAGGGGGGCTGCTACACACAGAAGACTTTTTATATTAATGCATAGAATTCATTAAGATAAAAAACCTTCTGCCCTTACAACCACTTTAAAGTTTCTTGGCTGTCACTTGGCAACTCAATGAAAAATGATCGTGTGTACGCGGCATTAGACCTGGTGGGGGACAGATGCCGCATCCACCTAGTTAAGTATACTTCTATAAAATATGACGCCAAACTTTTTTTTTAACATTGCAATGTACTATAAATCCTTATGACTTTTATGAAGACTCATATACATTGATTGTGATTCATAAGAGTTATTTCTTGCTCCATGGATAATATGAGCCTCAGGTGGAATAAGTGCTCATTATGCAGAATAACTCCAACAACCAACAAATTGCTCAGGTTTGCTCGGAAGATATAACTACAAAAACAGCTTATGAAAATACAGTCAGAGTGAATATTTCCTTATCATTAGTGATTTAACCCCTCCGCTAATCATAGCCTCTATGGGATATTTAATCTGCACTGTGCTAAAAATATTCAGTACGGCATTTTTTTTTGTATATATACTAGTTTACTAGTAATGGCGATGATCTGCAATTTTTAGCGGGACTGCGACATTGCGGCGGACAGATCGGACACTTTTTTTGGGACCATTGATATTTATACAGCAATCAGAGATAAAAATAGCCACTGATTACTGTATAAATGTCATTGGCATGGAAGGGATTAACACTAGTGGTGATCAATGGGTTAAGTGTGTTTCCTGGGAGGTGTTGCTAACTGTATGGGGGCTGGGCTGACTGGTAGAGGAGAGAGATCGCTGTTCCTAATCACTAGGAACAGGCAATATTTCTCTCCTCCCCTGACAGAATGGGGATCTGTTTGTTTACACTGACAGATCCCAGTTCAGCCTGCTTATGTAGTGATCATGGGTGGCCAGCTGGTTGACTCCCCTGCTTGCGAATGGGCGCATGCCCACAAACCTTTGTGTATGCGCCAGACGTACAATGACGCCGATTTGTTCAGGGGAGCCAACTTGCCGCAATACAACTGTGGTAGGCGGTCTGTAACTAGTTAAAGCAGTTCCCACCCTCTCTTTTTCCTGGTCATGTAAGTAAATAGGCCCATGTAATGTCAGTGGCTGCTCAGTGACAGACCCAACCAAGACAGGGCCTTTAAAGGGGACCACTGGAAAACCACTTGCCTACTGACTATCGACCCTGGCATTTAAGGAGATACAAGCATTTAGGAAGATGTCCTATTATATAATGCACAAGGACATTATTATTTTTAATCAGTCAAGGAAGCCATGATTGTCTTTGCCAACTTAAACACAGTGAGCCAGATGTATATGAAAAGAAAGCTGGTTAATGAGATTTGGACATCCCTGGGTCTTCTTAAATACTGGTGCCAGACAGTCTGGGGTCCTTGAATAATCAAAGCATTTCCTTGGTGTGCATTCCCATTGTTAATTGAGACACCTGTTGTTTCCGTCTGTCTGCTAGTATTGTGTTCACTTCAACTTGTTACAAAATTATTGTGGGATGTTATATGTTTGTTGAATAATTTACTGTTTAAATAAGATCACTTAGCTGTTAATTGGATTGTTGTTTGAAGTTGCATTGTCATGCTAATATCCTCAAGAGGAGGATGTCCTCCTGTAGGGTATAAAGTATGTGTCTAAGTTTCAATAAACAGTCATTCCTTTGGTTCTATCCCAACATCTTGTCTGTGTACAATGATAAAAAGGGCTGGTGTTAGCTCTCGGTTTGCTCGGAATGGTTTGGAGGGCAGAAGACACTGTTTGGCAGAAGAAAGAACCCAAGCGGGGTGCCAAAGCAGTTCTGTCCCGCCTTACCTTGCCACATCCTTAGCAACCACTGACATCACACGGCTCATTCACTTACATGACTAGGGATTCCCAGACATGGATTTCCTATACTTGGAAGTAGGGATGAGCCGAACACCCCTGGGTTCGGTTCGCACCAGAATCTGCGAACAGACCAAAAGTTTGTGTGAACTTTAGAACCCTGTTAAAGTCTCGAACATTTGAAATCTAAAGTAATAATTTTAAAGGCTAACATGCAAGTTATTGTCCTAAAAAGTGTTTGGGGACCCGGGTTCTGCCCCAGGAGACATATATCAATGCAAAAAAAGTTTTAAAAAACGGCCGTTTTTTTCAGGAGCAGTGATTTTAATAATGCTTAAAGTAAAACAATAAAATTGAAATATTCCTTTAAATTTCATACCTAGGGGGGTGTATAGTATGCCTGTAAAGAAGCGCTTGTTTCCTGTGCTCAGAACTGTCCCTGCACAAAATGTAATTTCTGAAGGAAAAAAGTCATTTAAAATCACTCACCTTAGGGTCTGGTATGGATATTAAGGGTAACCCAAATTTAAAAAAAATTATGTGGGGTTCCCCCCAAATATCCATTCCAGACCCTTCAGGTCTGGTATGAATTTTAAGGGGAACTCCACCCCAAATTTAAAAAAAAAATGCCGTGGACCCCCACATATTTTTTTTTTATGAATGACTTGTCTCTGTATTGCTGGGAGCCGACAATTCATTATAGCCGCGAGTGATTTTAAATTACTTTTTTTCCTTCAGAAATGACACTTTGTGCAGGGACAGTTCTAAGCATGGGAAACAAGCACTACTTTACAGGCATACTATACACCCCCCCCCCCCCGGTACGAAATTTAAAGGAATATTTCACTTTTATTGTTTCACTTAAAGGAATTATTAAAATCACTGCTGCCAAAAAAACTGCAGTTTTTAAAACTTTTTTTTGCATTGATACATGTCCCCTGGGGCAGGACCCAGGTCCCCAAACACTTTTTATTACAATAACTTGCATATTAGCCTTTAAAATTAGCACTTTAGATTTCAAACGTTCAAGTCCCATAGACTTTAACAGGGTTCTAAAGTTCACACGAACTTGCCGTGAACATCCCAAATAGTTTGCTGTTCGGCGAACAGGCAATGTTCATTTCGAACATGAGTTTGACTCGAACTCGAAGCTCATCCCTACTTGGAAGTAGTATTTACAAGGACTTGATGGAGTTCTTGGATCAATTGCAACAACAGATACTTGTCCATACAAATACATCGAAGCTTTTAGGCATGTGAATGTTTCATGAGACACTACCTAATCTCATAAAGTGGCAATTATCTCTTGAAGGAAAAATGTGTCCAATTATATGTTTGTAAAGTGCCAGACCTGATATCACAGTGCAATGTAAATACCTGATGTAAGCTGTGGTTATTGGAGTTGTTGAATCCCTGATGATATGGAAGTATTCACTCTGAATGTATTTTCAGGTGTTATAAGGGGCTTCGGTGGCAATATCTTCAGAGAAAATCTGAGACATCTGTTGGCTGTCGAAATTATTCCGTATAGGGAACAGTTATTCCATCTGGAGCTTATATTATCCACATGCAGCAATTAGGAACAGCTCTTATAACACAATCAATGTAAATGAGTCTTCAATAACAGTAATAAGGATATACACTGCTATGTAAATACATTGTGGGTTGGATTTTTTATGCTGCATTGTTGTGCTAAGTAACAATTATTATTATACATGGTGGAGTTTGATTCTTGGAAATTTTATTTTGCTAAAACACCACCTAAGCCAATTCCACCATTTCTCTCCTACAAGCAAACATCATGATTTTTTTGCTGAAAAAAATTACTCAGAACCTAGATATGTGCATTCCCGTTCATACGAATGTTATTTTCGTACAAAAATGTTCATTTTCGTACCCGCGGGATAATGTGTACATACGAAAACGGTAAAGCACCAAAATACGAAAACGACGGGATAACGGGATAAAGAATTTCATTATGTATATTGAATGAATTCCTTTATCTGTTCATATTGTGCATTCAAAATACTGAAGGCAAATCTTTTGTTATAGGTGTCATATCAACATACGAAAATAACAGAAAAAGGATTCAAATGCAAATCTTTTGTTTATCGTTTTTTTGAATGGCCAGAGAGTTAGGCTGGCCATACATGATACAATTTTCTGTACAATTTTCTTTAGATTTACCTTCAACTATGTAGTGCAAGGGCCTGCCTGATTGCATACAATTGAAAGTGTTGTTTAGTTTGACCTCATATTATATGTTTTTTGGTAAATCTAAAAGAAAATTACAACAAACATAAAAACGATCGTTTTCCGATCGTTCTCAGAAAATTTGTTTTTAAACTGCATCAGAAAACCATTTTTGGGTTCAAAAGTCTGGCCAACTGAACTCCCTTCAGATGAAAATCCACAGAAAAGTTTATTTGGCTTTACTGTACTAGTGTACTCACTACTTAGCACAAAAGAGAAGCTGCTTTCAGTCACTGAGGCTGGCCATACATGTTCAATTTTCTTGTACAATTTTCTTTTAGATTTACCAAAAACCATATAATAATATGAGGTCAAACTAAACAACACTTTCAATTGTATGCAATCAGGCAGGCCCTTGCACTACATAGTTGAATGTAAATCTAAAGAAAATTGTACAGAAAATTGCACAGAAAATTGTATCATGTATGGCCAGCCTAACTCTCTGGCCATTCAAAAAAACGATAAACAAAAGATTTGCATTTGAATCCTTTTTTCTGTTATTTCCGTATGTTGATATGACACCTATAACAAAAGATTTGCCTTTAGTATTTTGAAAACACAATACGAACAGAAAAAGGAATTCATTCAATATACATAATGAAATTCTTTTGTTATAGATGTCATTGAACAATGAACATACAACTAACACTAACAAAAGAAAAGCATTCAAGATGCACAGAATGCAAATTGACGAAAATTCACGATAATTATTGTCTAACAAGTAACGAACATGAATTAAACAGAATAATGAACCATCCCGCATGTACGAAAATAATACGGTAACGGAAATACGAAACGATCGGAATACGAAAAAATCCCGTCGTACGACAAACGAACGGGAATGAACGGGAAAACGGGCGTCTTACGAAAAACGAACGGAAACGAACAGACGGGACCATACGAAACGGAACAAAAAAATAAAAATAAATTTCTGTGCACATGTCTATCAGAACCCCAAACATTACATACATTTTTTTAAGTAGAGACCCTAGGGAATAAAATGGGGCTGTTGAAATATACACCCTTAAATCTGATTAACAGATGAACCTGTTCCTTATCATTATTTCTTTTCCGTCTTTCCTTATCAAGGGCACTTTGACCTGTTCATTTCTTTACACTATATGAGATACCTTGAGACAATGTCCTTTACACCTTATAATTAGGCTATTACTGTCACAACTTCTTTACTATTTTTTCTCTCCATTATCCAATCCCATGTATAATGAATGAATGAATGAATGAAAAACTTATATAGCGCAGCACATGCGAACTGAATCGCCTCTGGGCGCTTGTTGTTCCTGTCTCCTTTGATATCAAAAGAGATGTGTCTTGATCTTTCTCCTAAAAGCTAGGTGATTCTCCTCCAACCGAATGCTGGCTGGTAAAGCGTTCCATAGTCTGGGACCTTGGACCGCAAATCTTCGCTCTCCTTTGGCCTTGTAGTTGGCTTTCGGAACCTGGAGCAGGTTCTGATTGGTGGATCGCAAAACACGATTGGGATTATGAGCTTTTATTTTTTCGCATAGATATTGGGGAGCATTCCCATGGACACATCTATGCGTAAGACAGAGAGCTTTGAAAGCAATTCTGTCTTTGACTGGTAACCAGTGAAGGGATCTCAGTGAAGGTGAGATGGATTCCCAGGGTTTTTTCCCAGTCACAAGTCTGGCGGCCGTATTCTGAACGACTTGCAGACGAGCGATTTGGTACTTGGGGAGTCCGAGGTAAAGGGCATTTGCATAATCCAGTCTGGAGTTAACAATTGCTCCCACCACGACTGCTAAATCTTCTTTGGGGATGAACGGAGTAAGTCTGCGTAGTAGGCGCAGCAGATGGTGGGATCCGCTGACTACTGACCCTATTTGTGCGTCCATTGTCATAAAGGAGTCAAAAATGACCCCAAGACTTTTGACTTTGGCGCTAGGGGTGATAATTTTGCCCAGAATAGGCGGGGGTGTCCATGCTGTTGAAGGTTGATTCCTGCGCTTGGCGTGAAACAGGAGAAGTTCTGTTTTCGCTCCGTTGAGTTTAAGATAACTCTTTGTCATCCAGTCCTCTATCAAAGAGAGGCAGGTCTCTAAATTGAGGTGGTGATCCTTTATGTTGCAGATGCAGAAATAAAGTTGCGTGTCGTCTGCATATGAGTGATAGAGCAGTTTTTGGCTGCTGATAATCTCAAAAAGAGGACGAAGGTAGATGTTAAACAGCACCGGTGACAGAGGCGATCCTTGAGGGACTCCGCATGTTACTGTGCGTTTCTCAGATGTGAAATGTCCTAGCTTCACTGTTTGCGATCGGTTTTCCAGAAAAGAGGAGAACCAAGATAAATCGCCTTCTGCGACTCTGGCTACTTCAGCAAGCCGCGTCAGTAACAGTTTGTGGTCTACAGTGTCGAAAGCTGCGCTTAGGTCCAACAGAACCAAAAGACAAGATTCTCCTTCGTCTGCGGCCTCGAGAACATCGTCCCATATTTTGAGCAATGCGGTTTCAGTCCCGTGTCCGGGACGGAACCCTGATTGTAATGGGTCAAGTAGCTTGTGGGTATCCAGATGCTGTTGCAGCTGTTGTACCACTACTTTTTCCATTACCTTTGAGAGTACATTGAGGCTTGTTATGGGCCGGCGGTGGAGTGGGTCCTTGGGGTCCAGGGAGGATTTCTTCAGGATGGGTTGGATTATACCCTCTTTCAACTGTGAGGGTACTATGCCCTCCACGAAAGACTGGTTGATAAGCTGCGTGATGGGAGGAGCCAGGATGTCGGCGCATTCCTTCAGCAGTTTTGTGGGGATAATGTCATTTGGCGCTGTGCCATTACGCAGAGTACAAATGACATTCTTAGCGGTCTCAATGGGTGCCAAGGTGAACTTACCTGATATAGGAGAATTACTATGGGTGTTGTGTGAGAGGCTGCAGGGGGGACTGGGGGGGGAATTATTTTGCTGAATGCTTTCACGGATCGCCTCGATTTTATTAATGAAGCAATCCGATAGTTCATTGCAAAATTCTTGTGTGTCTTCATTGGGGGCTTCAATACATCCTGGGTTCATGGTCTGAGTGACCAGCTTGAAGAGTTCGTGGGGGCGGTTTAAGGCACCGTTGATAGCCTCAGAAAAGTATTTTTTCTTGGCTTGGAAAATTTCTTTGTGGTATTTACTTGTCGCCGCTTTGTAGATGGATAGGTTTAGCTCTGAAGAGCTTTTTTTCCAGGCAGATTCGGCCCTTCTGCGTTCTTGCTTCAGTAACGACAGCTGGTTGTTAAACCAGCTGCGGTTGTTTTTCCGGATGCGGGTTCGTCGTTTCGGCGCTACCAAGTCGGCTGACTGTAGCATGGCCGAGTTTATGGCTTCCAATGTTTCAACGGCCGTTTGATGCGGCTGAGTTGTTTCTATTTTTTTCCTTAAAGTGGTTTTGAAGAGTTCCGAGTGGAGCTTCTTCTGACATCTAGTCCAGTGTGTTGTCACTGGATTTGATGTTTTTGTTGTGGGGGGGATTGTGGAAATGAATTTAATTGCATGGTGGTCTGTCCATGGCAACTTTTCATTTTCCAAAATTATTATTTCCAGATCTTGTCTGAAAATAAGATCAAGTGTGTGGCCTGAAGCATGCGTGGGCCCACATACTAGTTGCTGTAACCCTAAATCTTCCAGGTGGTCGATACAGGCATCAGCAACGGTGTCTTGTGAGGAATTGGCCTAGAGGTTGAAATCCCCGAGCAGCAACAGGTGTTTGCTGTTGAGGGTGTAAGTGGAGAAGAAATCCGTCCATGGTGATAGCAGCTGCGATTTTGGGCCCGGTGGCCTATAGCAGAGCAGAATGTGGACGGTCTCCTTTGAATTTGTCTGTAGTTGCAGAGTAAGGGTTTCCATGAATGGAAGAGGGTTTTGAAGGGCTGGTTTTGTGATTGCAAGATGAGTCTTGTGGATCACCGCCAGGCCTCCCCCTCTTTGCCCTATTCTGTTTTCCGTGATAATACGGTAGTTTTCTGGCACCAGTTCTCCTAGAATGGTGTTACAGTCCGCTGCGAGCCAGCTCTCTGTAATAAAGAGGCAGTCTAAATCGTGTTGTATAATGAAATCATGGATTTCAAGTCTGTGTTTTACTGCCGATCTTGTGTTGATCAAAGCACATGAAATGTGCTTAGGCTGGGGTAAACGGCTAAAATTTTTGATGGTCGATCGTCGATCGATCCTCAAAAGTTGCTCCATTCTTAGGGTCTTTTTGGTGATGGCTGGCAGTATTGCGGCGCAACTCCTCAGATCCCAAATGGTTTCTGCAGAGTACCGCAGATTAGCCATGGTAGCCATTCACCGGGGGCAAAGTAGTTATTTTTTTTGGTGACGATGGGGGGAGGATTCAGTGAATCCTCCCAGCTTGATCCAGAGGAAGGCAAAAAAACCCTAGCCGTGCTGTGCCAATTTGCTTTGGTAGGGGAAAAAATTCCTTCCTGATCCCTGAATGGCGATCGGGCGAAACCCCTGGATCAAGTGTTATTAAGTTATGAAACAGGGGGGTGAGAGCTGTCACTGCTGCTGGGGTGTACCAAGATGGCCGCCGACCGGGAGCAGGACAAGGGACCCAGGCTGGTGTATAGTCAGCTGGATGGACTGGGGTGGGGGTGGACTGGTTGTTGAGGGGTGGATGAGTCCTGCCGGGGGCTGGGGGCGAACTCCTGGGAGGTTTCTGGTGACTTGGAGGGGATTCTGTGTGTGAAATGCGGCGCGGTGTTAGGCCGCAGGTGAAGCCGCGGACTTTCCTGGATCGCGGCCCCGCGTTAGAGAGAGGCCTGGCGCGGAGGTCCCGAAAAAAGTCCTGGAATGGCGAAAATTGCCGTGGAGAGGTGGCAGGAGGGTGCCTCTGATTGTGATGGCTGTATGGGGGGCGTATGGAACAGAGTAAAGGAGCGGGGGAGCGGCTGGTTGTTGGGGGGGACCGGAGCTGGAGGAAGCGGATCGCGGGGGAGTTGTTTCTCCGCTGGGGGAGATTAGGCTGCCGCCGTGGCTGTCCTAACAAGGACGGCCACCTACGGGTCCTGGGGAGGTGTAGATCGCCCTGAGTAGCAGGGGCTTACCTGGAGGGTGAGAAGCGGCCAGGGAAGGCGGATGAGAAGGCCTGCTGAGGCGGGGGGGTGGAAAACCCTGCCTGTCTGGAGCCCAGGAGCCACACGCCCTACTGGTAGGTAAGTGCACCGATTACTACTGGGACAGTTCTCGCCCTGGGGGAGGGTCACTCTTTCAGACCCAACAGGAAGAGCTCCTGGAACACTGCACTTCAGTATAGGTTACATTATTTTCTTTTCCTGATTCGACCATCACTTTCTATGCTAAATAGTCATGCTATCCAGGGATTTTCCCTCCCCCCTTTTTTTTAACTTACACTATTTATTATTTTATGCTTAATTTCTTACATACATATTTCTCCATTTTTTAGTTCCCAGAGTGATACCTTTATTCCACATCATCCACTCCTACTACAGGCGCCCTCCACCCCATGCTTTGCTTATATTGTTTTTAAGTACCGTATATACTCGAGTATAAGCCGAGTTTTTTAGCACATTTTTTTTTTTTGTGCTGAAAATGCCCCCCTCGACTGGTACCGGCCAGCCATAGGTCCTATGGACTCCAAACTTGGCACACATGTAGCCTCACTTTTCTCTACAAATGTGCAAAGTTTATTGTCCAGGGGACCTACGGCCGGGGAGCACGGATTTTTCAAAGCCGAGCACCTCTTCCATAGACTCCCATGTTAAACGTTCATTTCTCTGGTGACTTTGGGGACCCGGTACTGACCGTTCGTAGGTCCCCTGGACCCGGAACTTGGCACACATATAGCCCCATTTCAACTCTATAAGTGTGCAAAGTTTTTCGTCTGGGGGACCTATGGCTGGGAGCATCGATTTTTCAAAACTGGGCACCCCTTAGACTCCCTTGTAAAACGTCAGTCTAGTCTAGGGCACAGTGAGGCATGGGCACAGTGAGGCACAGTGAGGCATGCAGATGGACACCCTAGGCTTATACTCGATTCAATACGTTTTCACAGTTTTTTAGGTAAGATTAGGTGCCTCGGCTTATACTCGAGTATACACGGTAAGTATCCACTAGTCTCCCTTTTTATTTTTATTTCATTCTATTTAATTTTTTATTTTATTTCTATCTTAATTTTAACTTTCATTAATTAATTTTTTATTCGTAATTTTTTCATTCATTTTTTTCTTTACATTATCTTTACCTTTTTTACCCAGGTCATTGATTGTGTCCTCTGGGTCACTTTTGAGGCCTCCCTTTTTCTGCTTGGGTTGATGTTCGCCCCATTTCCTGGGTGGTGGTCATTTCTGGGAGCTATTTCCGGTCAGGCAAGTTGCATTACGTTGGGGCAAGTGCGATGACAAGGACTCATTCTCCCTGCTACACTAATGTTAGACTGTATTTATTTTCTATTTGTTATTTGTTATTGAATCTTTTTCTCTATTGCTGCATTCCTTAATTTTTACTTTCTCTATATTTTGTCTAGTATCGTGAACCTTTGCCTTTGTATGACCCCTGAGGAAGCATTTATGCGAAACATGTCGGGATAATATACAAAGCCTCGACTAAACCGCTGTAACCGGTAACCCGTCTTAACTGACCATCTAGTATCTGAATTGTTATTCATGCCACCCAATGTGTATGCTTTTTAACTTTGACCTTCATTAAAATTTGTTATATATATTTTTTTTCTTAAAACAATTGTTTCTCATTGTTATTTGTTATGCACCACTAAAATCCCCCTTGTCTCTCAATTTTACATATCCCTTGTAATAGGAGTAGGACATGACAGGTCCTTTTTACAGAGATATCTGGGGTCTATAAGTCCCCACATCTTTCCAGCAAACAAAAAGCGGCAGAGTTTACATTTGACGTCACTTTCGGCCTCCAAAGGTCATAGAGATAGCCTGGGACCATCTGGTCCCTGGCTAGCTTTATGGTAAATTGCCACCACTGCCGGATTAATTTTCTGGCTCCCTGATTGTACGGGAGAGACTGTAGAAACACCGGAGGGTTGCAGGACTCCTCCCACCACCTGTAAATGCAATCAAGAGGCTAAATGCCACTATGGTGGCTTTTACAATGTAGGGAATAGTTGGCTAAAAAATAAAAAATCTGGATGAAGCCTGTAGCTCCCCAGTATTTTTTTTAAATAACCTCCACGTCTCTGAACTGAGAATGGTAATTACCAATGAATCCCCATTCATGTTTATCATCTCTAATTTT
Source organism: Rana kukunoris (assembly GCA_029574335.1). Classification (NCBI taxonomy): domain Eukaryota; kingdom Metazoa; phylum Chordata; class Amphibia; order Anura; family Ranidae; genus Rana; species Rana kukunoris. The sequence goes on along the minus strand of CM056052.1, from coordinate 535,307,340 downwards.
CTCTTTATCAATCAGACAAGATTCCTGAGAATCCTCGTCCATGCTTTATAAACTTTCTCCACAAATTAATTTTTAAGAGCCATAGATTGTGTTAAGAAGTCAGAAACATGGGTACAATTCCTTATGACCCGCATACATTGCCCTTTTGGAATGTTCCTTAACCATATGGGATGATGACCACCAGGGGCAGCCCCTCTATGTAGAATTGATAGATTCAAACATTGCATGAATTTATCCATGGATGCCGCCGCCACCCCCCTATTCAGGCATCTGGCCCCTTTTAGGACACTGGGCATCTGAATTACACTGGCGGGGTGTTTATATTAAGCACCCGATTAAAGCCATAGACTTAAAAAAGCATTGCGCTCGGAGCCCACCCAGGCGTGTTAGAAAAGCAAATTACACTAAAGATGTCTATCATAACCAAATGGAAAGAACATAGCACAACAGCAAATCTGCCAGGAGACGGCCGCACACCAAAACTCATGGACCGGGCAAGGAGGGCATTAATCAGAGAGGCAGCACAGAGACCTAAGGTAACCCTGGAGGAGCTCCAGAGTTTAACAGCAGAGACTGGAGTATCTGTTCATAGGACAACAATAAGCCATACGCTCCATAGAGTTGGGCTTTATGGCAGAGTGGCCAGAAGAAAGCCATTACTTTCAGCAAAAAACAAGCTGGCACGTTTTGAGTTTGCGAAAAGGCATGTGGGAGACTCCCAAAATGTATGGAGGAAGGTGCTCTGGTCTGATGAGACTAAAATTTTACTTTTTGGCCATGAAATAAAACGCTATGTCTGGTGCAAACGCAACACATCACGCAAAGAACACCACAGTGAAACATGGTAAAGGGCAGCATCATGCTGTGGGGAAGTTTTTCAGCAGTCAGGACTGGGAAACTGGTCAGAGTTGAGGGAAAGATGGATGGTGCTAAATACAGGGATATTCTTGAGCAAAACCTGTACCACTCTGTGTGTTATTTGAGGTTAGGACAGAGGTTCACCTTCCAGCAGGACAATGACCCCAAACACACTGCTAAAGCAACACTTAAGTGGTTTAAGGGGAAACATGTAAATTGTGTTGTAATGGCTTAGTCAAAGCTCAGACCTCAATCCAATAGAAAATCTGTGGTCAGACTTAAAGATTTCTGTTCACAAGCGCAAACCATCCAACTTGAAGGGGCTGGAGCAGTTTTGCAAGGAGGAATGGGCCAAAATCCCAGGGGTAAGATGTGGCAAGCTCATAGAGATTATCCAGAGAGACTTGGAGCAGTGATAGCTGCAAAAGGTGGTTCTACAAAGTATTGACTTTAGAGGGATGAATAGTTATGCACATTGACTTTTTCTGTTATGTTGTCCTATTTGTTGTTTGCTTCACAAAAAAAAAAAAAAAATCAAAGTTGTGGGCATGTTCTGTAAATTTGATGATGCAAATCCTCAAACAATCCATGTTAATTCCAGGTTGTGAGGCAACAAAACACAAAAAAAATGACAAGGAGGGTGAATACTTTTGCAAGGCCCTCTATATGGTTATTGTATGATGATGATATCCTGATGATTTTATCTATGTATAAATCAATTTTATATTTTTATATATTGGTTTTGATTTGTTTATGGCACCCTAAAAACCCAACCATCTCTGTCTGGTCACAATATTTACAATACCGGGATGCAAAGCACTTGAATATCTAACACCCAGCAATTATTAATACTAAGCCTATAACAAGCTTTACCTATAGCGGGAGTCACTTTTGGGCACAGGGTGAGCAAGAAAATAATGGACATAAAGAATATGTCTTGGATTACTTCAAATGGGACAGTAATATTCATTAACAATATCTCTCAAGAAATATGAAGATGTTATCCCCTGTACACTGTGAGGCATTCCAGGAAGTTCAATGTAACAGACCAACCGTCTATTGCTTAACGATGCTAATGTCATCAACAACCTGTCTATCTGTTGTCTGTTATAATGTAAATTAGTTTAGGATAACTTCTAAGGGTCTTTCATTGTTGCTTGCGCTAATTGACCCTGTAAGGTATGAAGGAGTTCTGTGTTGATATGTATGATAATGTGCATTGTAGTTTAGGAGACAGCCAGGCTAGGCATGCCTAGGCTGTCTAAAGAGATTAGTTAATTAGCTCATGTTAATTAGGTCTGGTTGCATGTGTATTTTCAGAGTACTATGAGCAGTATATGTATGCACCTCCTCTTTTGGTATATATAAGAGCCTGTATTCCTCAATAAAGATGGTGATTCCTGCTTGAACCTCAACACAGAGCGGCGTCTCGTATTTGGGGGAGAATTATTTGTATGGGTTTCTTGTTCGTCTGAATGGAGTGTCTGGTAGCTGCCTTGGTGTTCTGGAATGGAATATCCTAAATGACTTTAACCCCTTTCATACTTGGGGGTGTCGTTACAATAGGTACTGTAAATATTTCTTAAACGTGCACCATTTATGAGAGATTTATTGTACATACAGCCAGTGACGTCACTGGCACATGCGCTCTTAAGGTAAGTTTACCTGGACCGTTCCTACAGCACCCTGTGCTGTAAGTGGCGGCTCCTGCTCACATGTGCGCGGGAGTGATGTCATCATAGCTCCAGCCATTCACACAACACAAACCCGGTAGAAAGTCCAGAGGAAGATGAGAGCCCTCTCAACTGTGACAGATCGGCGTGGATGGCTTTGTTTTCAGGTAAGTTTCACATAATGTGTTAGTATGTGATGAGGCTTTACTTTGCAGGTTGCAAAAAAAACACCAACTCAGCGGTTTACTATTTCTTTAAGTGCAAACTAAACTATGCTCAGCTTTGAATCTGCAAAGAGCACAATATAAGGGATGGAGTGGAGTTGCGGGTGCCAACATTTAAAAAAAAAAAAAGAGCAATTTATGATGCTTGTGAAGTGGATGGAATGATTCATCTTACAGGAGCTGATGGTAAAATGCCAAGCTCAGACTCAAGCAGATAAGTATTTCACTTTGAGGAAGCATTGGAAAAATGTAAAAAAAAAAAAATACAGGGAGATGTAATACTAAACTGAGAAAGTGATGTGGTGTCATTTCCAACAGGAAACATTTCAGACATTTTGTGATTGACGAACTTTAAAGTCGAACAAATCTTCCCACCACCCAAAAAAAAAGTAAACCTAGAAAGTAGAGCTTTTCGGCTAGAGACACATTCAATGTTTCTTCTGCCAAAAACCTATTTTCACTGCCTGCATTACATATACAGTCCCAGGAACTGCACGATGCTGAGAATGGAGCCATATCCTGGGAAAATGTCAATGGCCTGAAGCAAAAAGTTCAACTTAGAAGAGGGCCAGCATGACTGGGGTGGGCAGTGAGGCGGAGAGAATGCTGGTGATAGGGGGAGGTATTAAGCCACTTACCCGGATTGGTGAGTCCCGAGGGTTGGGGGGTGTCCTGTGGATGTAGAGGGGCATAGGTTTCTAGTCAGAGCTCAGTCGGAGCTTTTCACATGCAGCGCCTTGCTCCTGTTGACCAGGTGCTATTTTCTAAATTTTCTAAATTTAGTGGGATATCTAAACTGTATTCAGTTCAGATACCATGTTTATGGCTAAATTGGCCTCTGCTTCAGCTTTGGCTGAGTTGGTGTATTTCCCATGGTCACCAGCAGGTGTCGCTGTAATTTCTGGTCATTTTTACAGCAAAAACTGCTATAAAAATGCATTGTTTACTGTGAAAATGACAATTGCAGTTTGAGAGTTAACCACTAGGGGCACTGAAGGGCTTAAGTGTGACCTCATATGTGTTTCTAACTGTAGGGGGACAGGGCTGGATGTTTGACATCATTAATCGCCTTTCCCTAGATCAATGACAGCGCCACTGTGAAGCACGGGGAAGGTGTGTTTACACACACCTCTCCCCGTTCTTCAGCTCCACGGACCAATCGCGGAACTCCAGCGGCGATCGGGTCCACGGGTCCCATGTCCGCGGTCTCGGAGCTTCGGACCGGGTCGCGCGCCCGCAACCCACGGCTGGGCATTTAACAATCACGTACAGGTACGTGATTGTGCCCAGCCATGCCATTCTGCCGACGTATATTGGCGTTAGGCGGTCCTTAAGTGGTTAAGTTAGAGCCATGGCCGCCTGGCACCAATGCTATCCTAGGGTTTATTCTTGCACATGTACATGAGCCCGGATAATGTTTGTATGCACCAGCTGGCTAATAGGAATTCCCTGATAGACTAATAGTTAACCCATTCCCACCAGCCACCTCCTGCCCATTTAAGGGCTCTAAATGCCAGGAGGCGGACGGGCATTCGGGTCATGTGACCGATGTGATTGGCTGTCACAACGCTCACATGATTGGAAAGCTTTCCGGTAACCGATGATACGTGGCACTGATGGGCACTGATATGTGGCACTGGTAGGCATCCCTGGTGGCACTGGCAGTGGTAGGCATTGTGGGTGGTCACTGATTGGCAGCTGCCTGGGAATTGATTGGCAGCTGCATGGGCATAGATTGGCATTTCCTGGTGGTCTAAGGGGGCATACCTGGTGGTCCAGTGGGGTAGCCATCCTGGTGGTCCTGGTGGTCCTGGGCGGCTTCCCTGGTGGTCCTGGGCCAATCAGCTCTCCTCTACTCGCGTCTGTCAGACACAAGTGAGAAAAAGCCGATCAACGGCTCTTCCTGTTTACATCGTAATCACCGTGATTGGACACAGCTAATCACGTGGTAAAGAGTCGGAGATTGGAGTTGCGGTGTGTCAGACTGACACACCGCAACACTGATCGCCGCGTTGCGTGCCTCCTGGGGTGCGCAGCGGCTTGATATCCTTCCGACATCATATGACGTCCGGTCAGGATATCGCAACCACTTTACCGCCGTCATTTTGCTATATGGCGGGCGGCAAGTGGTTAAGATACAGTTCTTTGTAGACATGTGCACACTGAAATATTTTGTTTCGTAATTTCATAAAATAAATTTATTTAGTCACTCCCAAAATGTGTTTTTATTTATTTAGTTTTTCGTAAAAAAAATGCATTCGTCCGAAAATCCAAATTAAGGTTGAATCTGTCATTGAAGGCGTAAGGTGTCTGTCGAATGTTCTAAGAAAAAAAAAAAGAAGATTCGATAAAAAAAAAAAAAAAATTGACTCTTCATGTCTCTCTATGTCGAATCTTCATGTCTCTCTATGTTAAATCTTCATGTCTCTCTATGTCGAATCTTCATGTCTCTCTATGTCGAATCTTCATGTCTCTCTACGTCGACTATGTCGAATCTTTTCTCTCTATGTCGAATCTTTTCTCTCTATGTCGAATCTTTTCTCTCTATGTCGAATCTTTTCTCTCTATGTCGAATCTTTTCTCTCTATGTCGAATCTTTTTTTCTCTATGTAGAATAATATTGGACTAATAGAGTTAGGGTTAGGCACATTCGACGAAAACTAAAATAAAGAATTTGTTTATGTCGGATCTTTCTGTTTTCATCTTCTGCACTTTCGTTATCGTTTGTTAAAATGATAACGGAAATACCTGAAATTCAGACGAAAATGCACATGTCTAGTTCTTTGTGCTTTCATTTGAGCTCATATAAGGTGACAAGGAATCTGCATTTCTGGCAGGATCAAGTGGTATTTTCTGTACTTGGTAAAATTGTTCTTAGCCTGTAAAATGAAGACTAATGCAGCTACCACGTCTAAAAACTGTTACGCTGCAATATATGACATTTTTGGTTTGGGGTTTAGATACGCTATAAAGGAACGCCAACCAGCAGTAAAAGGGAATAGTGCTGTCAGGTTTATCTGCCGTGGGACAAAGGACCACCTTGGTGGATTTCCCCTGCACTGTAATTTGACTTGTTGAAACTTTTCGCCTAGAATGTGGCTGAAATACATTAAAGTTAAAAGAACCTACTTGTAATTCACAACATAACTCAACATACATAGTAATTTATCAGAGAGATTATCCTTTTTTGTCAGCTCAGCATACAACATTTATTTTAATTCTCAAAGGCTTTGCCTCCGCTAACTTAAATTTGAAGTCATATTTTGCAAAAGCATTTAAGACAAACACCATTATGTTTAAATGCATTTATTTATGGGTGCCAGCCAAGCAAGGTTTGTAAATTATATAATATTTTAGGCAAATTAAAAAGACACAGTAAAACGGTGAAATATATTGACCACCTGATGTACAATACTTGTGTTTTGTACATTTATATGCAATTTAGGCAGTTATTTTGTTCTGTAGTAAAATCCCATTTAGCACAGCTTGATTTAGATGTCAGGTAGACCCCGTGTGAAAGGGTGGAACTTTTATTATAATGATTTTCTAGAATAGTGAAAAAGGCCTTAATCAGAGGTAAATTATTCTAACAAAGAACAAGTAGAAAAAAAACAAAAACATAATTGATCTTCCAAATTCAGCATTTTAATGTGACCAGCAGGTCTCCGCATTGGATTGAGCAGTGCAGAATAAGAAACAATTTAAAATCTAAAGGCTTCTATATAACAGTCTAAACATATCCAGTTATTATGTAATTGCACAAGCCTCATAAAGTAAACAGAAAATGTCCTTTACCATTCCTGAGCCAAATTCTCCATCATTTGTATCTCACATGCTCCCCCTCCCAGACACTGCAGCTCACGCTGGTAGGGTTTACGTTAGACCCTACCGGTTACATGTGCAGAATATATTTTTTTATTTCCGATAGATTCACTATGTTACTAATTTTGTTTCATCAATGTTGAGGGCATGTGGCCTGCTATAGTCTACCTAATGTGGCTTCCTTTAATCGGTTGACAACAATGCTACACTGCTCCTGAATTCAGAAATTTAGAGCAGAGTTTCCACTCTCATGTGAGGCCCCCCCCCCCTCCAATGCATACCAGGTCCTTAGGGTCTGGTATAGATTTTAAGGTTGAACCCCAAGCCAAAATAAATCAAAACAAAGTGGGGTACCCCCCAAAATCGATACCAGACCCTTATGCGAGCATGCAGCCTGGCAGGCCAGGAAAGTTGGGTATTTTGGTTCAGGGGGGGTGCTCGCTCACTCCCCGTTTTCTGACGTGTCAGGCTGCATGCGCGAATAAGGGTCTGGTATAGATTTTAGGGGGTGCGCTTACTCGTCCCCCGTTTCCTGGCCTGCCAGGCTGCATGCTCAGATAATGGTCTGGTATGGATTTTTTTGGATTTTTTTGGGGGACCCCACACTGTTTTTTTTTTATTTTGGCATGGGTTTCCCCTATTTTTTTGTCACAAATAGAGCTTTCTTTTGGTGGTATTTGATCACCTCTGCGTTTTTTATTTTTTGCGCTATAAACCCAAAAAAAGGGCCAATTAAAAATAAAAAATTGTTTTACTTTTTGCTATAATACATATCCCCCATTTTTTTTTTTATTATTTCATCATCAGTTTAGGCAAATATATATTCTTCTACATACATTTGGTAACAAAAAATTGCAATAATTGTATATTGATTGGTTTGCGCAAAAGTTATAGCGTTTACAAACTATGGTAAAGATTTATGGCATTTTTATAAAAAAAAATTGTTTTGTTAGTAGTAATGGAGGTGATCTGCGATTTTTAGCGGTACTGCGACATTGCGATGGACAGATCGGACTGTTTTGACACATTTTTGGGACCATTGACATTTATACAGTGATCAGTGCTATAAATATGCACTGATTATTGTGTAAATGTCACTGGTAAATGTCAACACTAGGGGGCAATCAAGGGTTTAAATGTGTTCTCTCAGTGTGTTCTGACTGTATGGTGATAGGACTGACTTAGTAGGAAAAAATAATTTTTAAGGACAAGAGCCTCTTCCCCACAACCCTGGATGGTGGTTGTGGAGGTCTGCGGGCAAGGGGCTTATCAGAATCTGGAAGCCCTCTTTAACAAAGTGGCCGCCAGATCCTGCTCTTTAATAACTAAGGGACGGGGGCCACCCAGTGATGTCACCTGGTGAACCCGCTCGCTTGTAGCGTCATTGACTGAGGGAATGCTGGGTCATTGACATCACAAGGGGTGGTGTCATCGATATTAACTGGTTGTTAGGGACACTGGCAGCCCCGCTCCTGAGTCAGGGCTCATAACGCTGCCTGAGCACATCAGTGTTAAGTTCCCCTGTCCCTCAAAACTGGGGTAATGCATTGGGTTAGGCGGCCACGAGGCCCCTGTGAGTGTGAGGCCTTAGGCGACCGCCTAATTTGCCTAATTAAAGAGCCGCCTCTGCCCCTGCCATGCAGCTGGGCGGAGTGCGCCTCCAGTGGCTCTAAAGGGAAGGACGTACCCAGACAGAGCTTCGCCCAGAAGAACCAATGTGCCGCAGTCTATCTGCGTGAGCCAGTCGGGAACCGGTTATTTTTTATATCAACTGAAAATCTGATAGAAACTGCAGTTGAGTTTTCCAGAAGTATACTTGGCAATGGATCAGCCAAAGAATAATGAACAGGGCCCATGTCTAAAAACAATTTATCTTTCATTTCCGGGAATGCATGAAAATAACACGAAGAACACAATGGGATCAAACAGAACACCAAGTACTTTCTATTAATTAAAAATATTAGTCACACTCACTACATTCCAAGATGCATACAAGTCCTACTAATGCTTCAGAAAGGAGATGGCCATGTGCTTTGTAGAATATTGTGTCAATGTCTGTTGTAGGTTAATAATCCACAGAGACTAAACATTTGGGGCCAGATTCAGGTAGAGTTGCGCTGGAGTAATTCAATATGCGCCGCGGAACTGTGAAGATGCGCCGTCGTTTCTATGTGGCCGTACCCACCAAACTAGATGCGACAGAAAACGGGCCATTTCCGATCGGCTTAACTTTCCGACGCCGGAGTCTCGTCAGCGCATAATTTCGTTTGGCGCATCAGTCGCGCCTATTGATTTCCCCTGCAAATATGCAAATGAGGGAGATTTCCCGATTCACGAACGGATTAGCACCATACGCTGGCTACATGCGCCGCGCGTATCTCGTCCGTCCGGCGCAAAGTTATTTCTACAAATAGCTGCTTTATCTTTACTCCAGACGGCCTCAGGTCAGCAGGAGAGCAGCTACAGCAGCAGCGTTACCAACGAAACTAGCAAGCTGAACAACCACACTTGCAAGGACAACACCTCTGTGTGCCAACATGCCAGGGGCAGTCGCGGTCCTAGCACTAGTACTGGGTCCTCCGGAACGGAGTAGCCTCTTTGGCATGGGGGATGAGGAGGTGTATCGCCTCTTCAGATTCAGCCCAGATGCAATACTTGAACTAACCACAACCCTGCAGGGTGACATCACCAGCAAGACACACCGCTCACAAGCAGTGCAGCCACTGGTGAAGGTACTGGCAACACTTCATTTCCTTGCAAGTGGATCATTCCAGCGTACAAGTGGAGTGGTGGCTGGGATGTCACAATCCTCCATAAGGAGATGTGTGCACCAGGTTGTCCCTGCAATCCTCAGACGCATGTCCAACCAGTTCATCAGACCCACCACTGAGGAGCTGTGGCTGAAGGCAATGACAGATTTCTACAGCATTGCCAGATTCCCACGCACTGTGGGGGTCATTGATTGCACACATGTGGCCCTACAGCCCCCCAGTGCCACAGAGCACATATACCGCAATCGGAAGCATTGGCATTCCATCAACGTATAAGTGATAGCCGATGCCCAACGCCTCATATGGCACGTCCGTGCCAAACACCCCGGATCCAGCCATGACAGCTACATCTACAATCAGAGCCCCATCCGAATGGAATTCGAACAGAACGTGTATGGGGACACCTGGCTGGTTGGTGAGTGACATGGGTGGCAGGCATGACTATCCCCTCCCGTGATGCACATCAGAAGTGGCACATGCATGACTAACATCCTCCTGTCTTTTCCCTTACAGGTGACTCTGCATATGCACTGGGACCCCATCTCATGACTCCTTTCCGGAACCCCCAAACCAGAGGAGAGAGAAAATACAATGAAGCACACATCAAAACCCGTGCAGTGGTGGAGCAAACATTTGGGCTCCTGAAGTCCCGTTTCCACTGCCTGGATAAGTCCGGGGGGACCCTATTGTATTCCCCTACCTTTGTGTGTCAGATCATCGGTGCATGTTGCATTCTGCACAACTTTGCTATGAGAAAAGGCCTGCAGATTGACATGCGTGATGACCTGACCCCCGACCCACACAGTCCCCACCTGCCAGAGGAGACCCAGTCTGCTGATGGAAGAGCAGTCAGGAGGGTCCTCGCCGTAGGCATCTTTGGACAATAAACCAAAACATTGATCACACGGACAATGCACGCGTGTACACCACTGATGTCCCTAGATCACACACACCACATGCACATCGCATTGGATTAGCCCAAGTCCAGCATGTAGGACTTGGGAGCAGCAACGCCAGCGTCAAGGCCCCAATGATGTCACTGTCCATTCATACACCTTTCACACGTCATTCATACAGCCGTGGGGTTAACTTCACCACCACGGCCGAGGGTGACACCCCTTACTGGCAGGAGTGCCACCCCCTCACATTCACACACCATTCACACTGCAACGTGTGCAGTATAAAAAAATAAAAATCTCATAACCTGAGCATAATCACAAAGAAAATAACTCATAACTTGAGTATTAATAATAAAATAAAAATCTCATAACCTGAGCATTCCCAAAAAAAAATAAAAAAAACTCATGTCATGAGCATCAAAAAAAAAGAAAAATTATCTGGGATGCCGGGGGCTTCTTCTGGCGGCCCCTCTCTGGCTCCTCAGCTGCCTGGAAGGAGTGGGTGGGGGTGGGGGGGCATCTGGAGGTGGCTGATCCCCGGGTGGGCCACTCCTGGCAGGTGTGGCCTGCCTGCCCTCCAAGGCCACGGCAATCCGGCCAAGGTAAGAACTGGTCTGGGCCTGCACCCTGAGCTGCTGGGCCTGCATCCTGAGCTGCCGGGTGACCTGATAATGCTGGGCCCGCCGACTCAGCCTCCCTTGGTCCCGGATGGCAGCACTGTTTGCCTGGACGGCTGCAGTGAGGTCCCTTAGCTCACCCTGCACCTCCCCCAGACTGGTCACCACTGCAGCGCAGTTGCAGCTCACATCCTGCACTGCCGAAGACATCTGGGCCACGGAGCACAGGCTGTCAGCCACTCTGTCCAGGTGCCCAGCAATCTCCCCCATTTGCTGGGTCTGTCTGGCGTGATCCCTCGCCACCTGGTCCTGGACCAGATCAGACACCCCCCTGGTCTTATGGGTGGCCTTCCTGGGGCCAGTAGATGTTTGTCCCCGGGGGGATGGAGTCGCCCTTGAGGGGCTTCCTATAATGGGGGAGGGGATCTGAGAGGGTCCTGCAGAAGAGGAGGATTCCTCTAACAATAAAACAAAGTCCTGCTCTGCCCCAACAGGCTCCTCCTCAACGACCTCTGCATGTGTGGTGTGGGCACTCTCCTCCTCCACCTCGGTGTCTTCACCACCCAGGGGCACAGGCACTGGGTGCCAATGGGGGGATGGGGTGGACTGGCCGCCGACAGATGATGGCCCAGCTCCGTCATCTGTGGATGACACAAAGCAGACACATGTTGGTGGTCCCACACACTTGGCCATGAACCCTCCCCCCCCCCACATGCAAAACACCAAATAGGGGATAAAAAACACTTACCTGTCCTGGAGCCTTCCTCCACAGAATCAAAGCCTGGTACCCCCTCCAACTGCTCCCTGTCCAGGCAGCGGGCGACCACCTCCTCCTCTGTGGTCAGGCTGACCGGACATGGTGGACCACCACCTGTGCCCCTCTCATGGCTCCTAATGGTGGCCACCTTGCCACGGACCTTGCGCCGCAGATCATTTTTTTTTTTTAATATCCCCAGCAGTCCGGGTGGAATACCCCAACACATTGACCCTGGCAGCAATGGTCTCCAGGATGCCCTGCTTCCTCTCCCGGCTGGTCTTCCTACTTTTTTTGCCCTGGAGGAAATCATTAAACATCTCCATAGCCGAGATGACCACAGAGACCTCCTGGGCATTAAAGTTGAGGTTCCTCCTCTCTTTAGGGGTAGCGGGAGCAGCCATGACAGTGCAAAAGTATCTTCCCTGGGGTGGGGGGAAACGGATATACTTTTGCGCCGGAATGGCGTTTCCGCTAGCGCTTTTATACGCGCAACGGAACACATTGCGCTGGCGTTTCACGTGAAGTGGTGCCGACGGAAGTTGTGAGCATGCGCACAGGGGGCCGAGTGAAGCCTCACTTACTGCGCATGCTCCGTGGATGATGCGCTGAACGTAAGCCTCTGCGCTGGGCTCCGCCCTTCATTTACATATGATCACACCCACTTCCACTTGCGTCGGATTACGCCAGCGCATTATCGTTACTCTGGCGCAAGTTTACGCGCAACTGCTATGTGAATAACAGTACTTGAGCCGAAAGTGTCGGCGGAGTAACGTAAATGAGAAACGTTACTCCAAAGTAAAGAAGCGACCATCTACCTGAATCTGGCCCTTGGTGTTGCCCCATACTTCAAACAGAAAACATTACTTGTGAGATAATGTTTTATATAGTGATGAGCCGAGTGTACCTGGGTTGGGTTCAGGGGAGGCTCAGCATTCATTACTCAAGTTGGGTGCTGAATCCAAACCATGTGGACCATTTCTGGGCCAATACTCAAGGGATGATCAAGCAAATAGAATAAGGGGGGCTGGGCAGAGACCTAGGGGGTAAGTAGTAACGTAAAAGCAAAAAAAAGTGTTTAAACTCTGGCAAGGAGCAGCTATTTTACTAATGCTTAAACACTTGCTTACTGGGCACTTAAAGCCCCCTCCTGCCCCCCCTCCTGCCCAGACCAATTTTCAGCTTTCAGTGCTGTCGCAATTTAAATGAAAATTGCGCGGTCATACAACACTGCACCCAAATAACATTTTTATCATTTTTTTCCCCACAAATAGAGCTTTCTTTTGGTCGTATTTGAGCACCTCTGTGGTTTTAATTTTTTGTTTTAAAATTTTGCAAACGGGTAACTTTTCTCCTTCATTGATGTACGCTGATGACGCTGTACTGATGGGCACTGATGGGCTGCAGTTATGGGCACTGATGGGCTGCACTGATGGGCACAAATGGGCTGCACTGGTGGGCACTGATAGTCAGCAATGGTGGGCACTGGTAGGCAACACTGAGAGATGGCACTGAAGGGCATTGGTAGGTGGGCACTGAAAAGTGGCACTAATAGGTGGTATTGATAGGTGGCACTGATAGCTTTCAGTCATCGGCACTAATAGGTGGCAGTGATGGGCACTGATAGGTGGCAGTGATGGGCACTGATAAGTGGCAATAATGGGCACTGATCGGTTACACTGATAGGCAGCATTAGTAGGTGGCACTGATGAGGCACTGATTGGCATCACAGGTGGGCATTGATAGATGGCACTGTGAGCATTGATAGGTGGCACTGTGGGCACTGGCAGCTGGCAATGGCAGGTGGCACTGATAGGCGGTATTTGTGCGCACTGATGAGGCAGATGTGCCTCCTTTCTCTTCGGGACCGACGTCCCTTGTAAACAAGCCCGTGATTGGCTTTTTTTTCTCCTCACCGTGAGGAGAAAAAAAAATACGATTACCGATCCTTTGTTTACATCATGTGATCAGCTGTCATTGGCTGACAGCTGATCACATGGTAGAGGGCCGTGACCGGCCCCTTACATGGATCTGTGATCCACTAAGTCTCATTAAGTCAGTGATCACAGCGCACGCCGCCTGTGCCTTGCAGGGCGCGCGTGTTGCGCGCGCAAAGGGGAGGACGTCTATTGATGGCCTCCCAGATTTTCAGGCACGCGCTGTAGCCGTCATTTGTAAACATCCCTTGTAATAGAAAAAACTCATGACAGGACCTATGAGATCTGGGGTCAAAAAGACCTCAGATCTTATATTTACACTAACATGCAATACAAATTAAATACATGTTATGTAATAAAAAAAAATGCCCCTTTAAGAGCATTGACCGGAAGTGACATTTTAACGTCGCTTCCGCCCTGCAATTAAATGGAGACGGGTGGGGGCCATCTTCCCCTCACTCGTCTCCATATCAGGCCAGGAGAAGGGTCTGATCGCCTCAGCCGCTGCGGGCGGCCTTCTACTGCCTAGGGTGACCACATTTCCGAACTACCATTCAGAGACACCCCCCTTACCAAAAATCAGCTTGTGCTGTAACAAATCACAGCACAGTGATTGGACACAAGAGGCGGAATTTATTATTTCTCCAATCACAAGCAGGGGGCGGGGACTGTGCTCCTCCACGCATTTCCAGACAGGACAAGTACTGTAAGTGAGTAAAGCGTTGATGTGGCGGCCTTTTTTGGGGGCATTCATTTGGCTTGGGGGGTTGTGTGTCAGTTTCATTCCGGGACACTGTATTGTCCTGAAATGAAGGTGCCCGGGACAGACCTGCAAAATGCTTGACTGTCCCAGGCAATCCGGGATACGTGGTCACCCTACTATCGACGCCGATAAAACTGAGACCACTTTTATCTTGAAGCGGACTGCCCGTTCTTGAAGAGGATAAAAATATAGGGCCAGATTCAGGTAGATGGGCGCATCTTTATGGTGGAGTAACGTTTCTCATTTACGTTACTCCGCCGAAACTTTAGGAGCAAGTACTGTATTCACAAAGTACTTGCTCCTAAAGTTGCGGCGGCGTAGCGAAAATGAGCCGGCGGAATTCAAATTGGGCGGGTAGGGGGCGTGTATTATTTAAACTAGGCGCGATCGACTGCGCATGCGTCGACTGTCAGTGCGCATGCTCCAAATTCTGTCAGTGAACGTCAATGACGTCAATCCCCATTCACGCACGTTTTACGCAAACGACGCGAAAAATGTTAAATTCGACGCGATGACGACGGCCATACTTAACATAGGATACTCCACTAGGGGGCTGGTTTTTCTTTACGCCGCGTATCTCTTACGGAAACGTCGGAAAGTCACTGCGTCGGGCCCGAATACGATCGTGAATTGCCGATTCTCGCTGATTAACATATTCTCGGCGTTAATCAGCGGGAACGCCCCGAGCGCCATAGGAACTCCAACCCGGCGTTTCTTGTTTTCTGCTTACAGAAAACAGAAACGCCGGCTCAAAGTGAGAGTTAGGCTGGAGTATCACTGATACTCCAGCCTAACTCTACCTGAATCTGGCCCATAGCATTTTTTTCAAAATAGTCGCTCTATTTTTGTTTATAGCGCAAAAAATAAAAACCGCAGAGATGATCAAATACCACCAAAAGAAAGCTTTATTTGTGGGAAAAAAAGGACGCCAGTTTTGTTTGTTTGTAAATGAGAAACGTTACTCCACCATAAAGATGCGCCCATCTACCTGAATCTGGCCCTATATTTTTTACATTTTGCTATAATAAATATCCCCAAAAAAGATATAAAAAAAACATTTTTTTTCCTCAGTTTAGGCCGATACGTATTCTTCTACATATTTTGCGTAAAAAAAAATCGCAATTAGCATTTATTAATTGGTTTGCGCAAAATTTATAGCGTTTACAAAAAAGAGGGTAGTTTTATGGCATTTTTATTAATATTTTTTTTTACTAGTAACGGCGGCGATCAACGTTTTTTTTCGGTACTGCGATATTATGGCGGACACATCGGACACTTTTGACACATTTTTGTGAGCATTGGCATTTTTATAGCGATCAATGCTATAAAAATGCATTGGATTACTATAAAAATGCCATTTGCAGTAAAGGGGTTAACACTAGGGGGCGGGGAAGGGGTTAAGTGTGTTACTGGGTGTGTTCTAACTATATGGGGGGTGGACTCACTAGGGGAAATCACTGATCTTCTCTTCATACATTGTATGAAGAGAAGTTCAGCGTTTCCCCCGCTGACAGGAACGAGAGCTATGTGTTTACACACATAGCTCTCGTTCCCCGCTCTGTAACGAACGAGCGCGCGTGCCCGGCGGCGATTGCGGCCGCCGGGCCTGCGTGCAGGACTCGGGGGACGAGTGGGCTCGCGCGCGCCCCCTAGCGGCTGCTAATGGTAGGACGTAGAGCTACGTGCTCTCGCCCAGCAGTGCCACCGTCCCGTCGTATAACTGCGGTGGGCGGTCGGCAAGCAGTTAATGGGCACAGTGGTGACAATTGCTTTTTTTTTTTTCAGTTTGTTTGTGCCCCCCCAAAAAATTTGGAGCACCAGCCGCCACTGGTAGGAAGTATTAATTTCCAAATGCTGTGACAGGGAACGGCTCATAGGCTGCAGGCGTGCTGTCTTTGTTTACATATGTGATCACCGTGGTTACACTGATTGATCACATGGTACATTAACCAATCTCATTAGTCCTGTACCAGGTCATAGGAGCCACACACAAGCCTCTGATGTGGGAGGACGTAGGGTAAGCAGTTACAGAAGTAAATATTTTTTTTTACCATTTAGAGAATAAATGTTTTACATAAATGAATCACTAGACATGTGCATGATGAAAAATGTGTTTTGTTTCCTTTTGATTCGTTAACCTAGTTATTTTGTTACATTAAATTTGGTTGATACGTTCAATTCGTTTTCAATTCGTTTTCAAAATTTTTCAAATTTTCTTTGAATTTTACATGAATGAGTGTGCAGAAAAGCATCTGGAACAGATCTGGAGTGTGTTTTTGTGGTGTGAACCAGCCCGTAAGTGATAATAGATACAGTGGAACCTCGGTTACGAGTAACGCGGTTAACGTGCATTTTGAAAGACGAGCAACTTTTTTTAAATTCTGACTCGGTTTACAAGTGTTGTCTCGCGAAAACAGGTGTGCGCAGCCTATTGCATTAGGGTGTGCACCCCAAAGCTCAAACACACACTACCAATCACTTACATTGTTCATTCAGAAAGGGAAGGCCAGTAAATTACATATTTACCATCTCCTTCCCGCACTCATCCAAAAGCATCCCTGCAGCAACAGATGGCGGAAGGGGAGAAGAGGGAAGCCGGAAGTGATGTGGGGGGACGGAGGGGGGGAACCAGGACAGTAGGGGAAATCTGTGCTAATGGGGTTTGCAGTACCGCATTTGGCCAGAGGTGCAGTGGGGGCGCCGGTGACACTCAAAGCGGTTCAGAGCCGTTCAGAAATACTTGGAATGACTCGTAAATACTCAGTTCCCGAGTGTGCCTTTCTGAGGCTTTCCGAGGTCAGCCGAGCTGTCCCTTAGCATTTCCGAGACTCTCCGGCGCCCCCCCCCCCCCCCACCTCTGGCTACATTGAAGTCAATGAGGAAAAAAATATTTTAGTTTCCATTGACTTCTATGGGGAAACTCGCTTTGATATGCGAGTGCTTTGGATTACAGTGGAACCTTGAAATGCGAGTAACGCAGTTAATGAGCGTTTTCCAATACGTGCACTGTTTTAAAAAAAAAATCCTAACTCGGCTTGCGAGTGTTGTCTCGCAAGACGAGCAGGATTCAGGCCAAAGCGGTGTGCAGTACCACATTTGGCCTGAGGTGGGGGTGCCAGAGCCAAACAGCGCAAATCGCAGTTGATCGGCGCCGTTCGTAAATGCAAGGAAAGGCCAGAGGACAGCTCAGCTGACCTCGGCAAACCTCGGCAACTAAGTCTTTCCAAGGTTTACTGAGGTCAGCCGAGGTGTCCTCTGGCATTTCCGGACGTTTCTGAGGCTCTCCAGCGCCCCCCACCTCTGGCCACATGTGGTATTGCATGCCATTGAAGTCAATGCGGAACAAATTATTTTAGTTTCCATTGACTTCTATGGGGAAACTCGCTTTGATATGCGAGTGCTTTGGATTACAGTGGAACCTTGGATTGCGAGTAACACGGGTAACGAGCGTTTCACAATACGAGCACTGTATTTAAAAAAATCCTAACTTGGTTTGTGAGTGTTGTCTCGCAAAACGAGCAGGGTTCAGGCCAAAGCGGTGTGCAGTACTACGTTTGGCCTGAGGTGGGGGGGTGCCAGAGCCAAACTGCGCCGATCGCAGTTGATTGGCGCCAGTCGGAAATGCAAGGAAAGGCCAGAGAACAGCTCAGCTGACCTTAGCAAACAGAGTCATTCCGAGGTTTGCTAAGGTCAGCCGAGGTGTCCTTGGGCATTTCCAGACGTTTTCAAGACTCTCCGGCTCCCCCTCTCCCCCACCTCTGGCTGCATGCGGTATTGCATGCTATTGAAGTCAATGCGGAACAAATTATTTTTGTTTCCATTGACTTCTATGGGGAAACTCGGTTTGATATGCGAGTGTTTCGGATAGCGAGCATTCTTCTGGAACGGATTATGCTCGTAATCCGAGGTTCAACTGTAATAATAAACAGGAAAAACAGAGAAGGTGAATCTCTCCATCAGGAACTAATAAAAACCTGACAGGTGTTCTAATCTATCTCCACTCTCCAATTTATTTTTTATTTTTTTTCCTTCTTTTTTCTTCTTCTATACTTTAACCACTTAAGCACTGCCTCCTGCACATTTACGTTGGCAGAATGTCACGGTTGGGCACAGGCAGGTACCTGTACGTTTCCTTTAAGAGCCCAGCCGTGGGTAGCGCGCGCACGACCCGGTCCAAAGCTCCGTAACCTCACCCGCGGGACCCATGGACCCGATCGCCACCGGTGTCCCGCGATCGGTTACAGGAGCTAAAGAACGGAGAGAGGTGAGTGTAAACACACCTTCCCTGTTCTTCACTGTGGCACTGTAATGCCGCATACACACGGCAGAGAAACTCGACGGGCGGAACACATCGTTCCGCCCGCCGAGGTTCTCTGCCGGCCGTCAGATTCGGCGACCCGCCCGTCTGGAAAGGCAACCAGCCATTCATCCCGACGGGCCGTCGAGCAAATAGAGAACCTGTTCTCTATTTGCTCGACGGGTTTCCCGACGGGCGGGGCTCGCTAAGAGCGTACACACGGCCAAGGTTCTCGACAGAATGCGGCTCCCAGCGAGGTTCTCGCTGGGTTCTGCCGAGAACCTCGGCCGTGTGTACGGGGCTTCACTGATCGTCTGTTCCCTGATATAGGCAACGACGATCAGTGATGACACGCCTACAGCCACACCCCCCCCTACAGTAAGAATCACTCCCTTAGGGCACACTTAACCCCTTAGCGCCCCCTAGTGGTTAACCCCTTCACTGCTCATGTCATTTTCACAGTAATCAGTGCATTTTTATAGCACTTTTTGCTGTGAAAATGACAATGGTCCCAAAAATGTGTCAAAAGTGTCCGATGTGTCCGCCATAATGTCGCAGTCATGAAAAAAATCGCAGATCGACAAAATTAGTTGTAAAAAAAAAAAACATTATTAATATAAATGCCATAAAACTATCCCCTATTTTGTAAACGCTATACATTTTGTGCAAACCAATCGATAAACGCTTATTGCGATTTTTTTGTTACCAAAAATAGGTAGAAGAATACGTATCGGCCCAAACTGATGAAAAAATATGTTTTTATATATATATTTTTGGGGGATATTTATTATAGCAAAAACGAAAAAATATTGTTTTTTTTTCAAAATTGTTGCTCTATTTTTGTTTATAGCGCAAAAAATAAAAACCGCAGAGGTGATCAAATACCACCAAAAGAAAGCTCTATTTGTGGGGAAAAAAGGACGCCAATTTTGTTTGGGAGCCACGTCGCACGACCGCGCAATTGTCAGTTAAAGCGACGCAGTGCCGAATCGCAAAAAGGGGCAGGGTCCTTAACCTGCCTAATGGTCCGGGGCTTAAGTGGTTAATAAAATATGGTCACTAAAAGAGGCATCTCCAGTTTGGCTCTGGTTTTATAAAAATCTTCTCCTCTTGTCCATATTTGTTTCTCTTTAACAACACCAGTGAGGCAAGAGATTCAAGGACATCTGCAACCTCAGATAAACAGACTGGTACAAGAAAAAAAAAAAAAAAGGTAGTGTGCTGCGTTCCCGGTGCTCGGTGTGAGCCCTGCAGCTATCTATTGGCCGTTTTCATTTCAAGGTCACCAAGATGTTGGACTTGTAACGTCCTCGCATTGTTGCCACCTCCAGCTTTTTGCTGCTAAATGTTCCAAAAAAAAAAATGCTTTCTCCCCCCAGCACCCCGGAGAGGCTCGGCTGACTTGGGAAGGCGGACCGGATTACAAGAGAAGTCACAACACTTTGGGACTTTTTCAGTGAATGGGGAAGTCAGGAGAGAGCAGAGCCATGAGGATCCTTCTATATCTCGGCACCCTGGTGATCCTTCACCCCGGCTCTGCGTGCCGTCACCATGGAAGTGTCTTTATCTGCCAAGGGAGAGACGTGGAGCAGGTTCCGCAAGACATCCCAAAAAACGCCACCGAACTGTAAGTTTAACATCTGGGCAATAAAACAAATGGACTTTTGTGATCTTGATACGGCGCTGGAAAAGTGCCAGGTTTTATTTGTAGGGCTTGGTAATTGTTTAACCGCTTGTCTACCGGCGCTATTTGTTTCCATCTTCCGCACACATGTTAAAATCTGCATTTTTTTATATAAATGACATTAAGATCCCCAAAATGATATATTTTTTGAAAGCCTGGAACAAAATAAAATGGAGTTAGTTAAATTTTTTTTAGGTTGCACGCAGTGCCAGGACAAGGTCATCTAGAGCCAGGGGAGGGCTGGCAGCCTTAAGCCCATGAGCGTCCGCTGAAATTTTTTCAGGGGGGGGGGGGGCACTTCAGCAGCAGCGATACACATTTAACCCTTTCTTTAAATGCTAGCAGGGGTTAAAAGCACCCCGCTAGCGGCCGAATAGCACAGCTAAAACGATGGCAAAGCGGCACTTTTTAGCAGCGCTTTACCGATTAACGTGGCCAGTTGGCAGTGTGAAATAGCTCTTGAGATAATTCAGCTTCACTCCATGCCCATATAAATATAGCCTAAAGAATGTACAGACAACCCTTCAGCACAGAACCCCCCTTCACCACAGACCCCTCCATTCAGCACAGACCCCCCATTCTGCACAGACCCCTCCATTCAGCACAGATGGACCCCCCTTTAGCACAGCCCCCATTTTGCACAGACCCCTCCATTCAGCACAGACTCCCCTTTCAACACAGACCCCTCCATTCAGCACAGACCCCCCATTCTGCACAGACCCCTCCATTCAGCACAGATGGACCCCCCTCTTCAGCACAGCCCCCATTCTGCACAGACCCCTCCATTCTGCACAGACCCCTCCATTCTGAACAGACCCCTCCATTCTGCACAGACCCTCCATTCTGCACAGACCCCTCCATTCTGCAAAGGCCCCTCCATTCAGCACAGATGGACCCCCCTTCAGCACAGCCCCCATTCTGCACAGACCCCTCTATTCAGCACAGACCCCCCCTTCACCACAGACCCCTCCATTCAGCACAGACCCCCCCATTCTGCACAGATGGACCCCCCCTTCAGCACAGCCCCCCATTCAGCACAAACGGACCTCCCCTCCCCTTATCCCATTCAGTACTTCAGATCAGCCATCAGCACGGCCGGGTCACAGCAGGTGATGAGCGGAATACGCCATATTCGATTTCGCGATATTTCATAAAAAAAAAAAATTTGCGAAATTTCGCTAATGCGAATGCAAAATTGATTGCAAAATTCTCGTCAACACGCGAAAATGGAGATCATTTCCTGGATTACTAAACTAATATGCACTAAACACTAACTCTACTTACACAAACTTATATGACTAAACTAAAGCTAATTTTTTTTTTTTTTTATACACAAAACACAGAAGGGCAGAGAACGCATTCGCGAATATTCGTAATACGAATATTCG
Source organism: Rana kukunoris (assembly GCA_029574335.1). Classification (NCBI taxonomy): domain Eukaryota; kingdom Metazoa; phylum Chordata; class Amphibia; order Anura; family Ranidae; genus Rana; species Rana kukunoris. Next base: position 535,285,653 of record CM056052.1, on the reverse strand, counting down.
CATTGCGAATATTCAGCAACATAAAAGGATCGCCTCAACTACTCGGCCCATGGTCTCTAATCATACCAGCAATGCTTTTAGACGTCGATGGAGATCACTAGGATGTGATCTGTTTTAAAAATAAATTCGAATATTCGTGAGCAACACTAGTTCCCTCCCCCTGTGTACACATAAACACTAGAGTGGGAGGCGGCTCCACTCTAGTCGCTGTATCTGTGTGACATCCGGCCCGGGACCGCTCAGACAGCCCGCAGCCGCGAGACTCTTCAACACCTTCTCGATTTTCCAGGGGCGGTCATTTGCCCCCCCCCCCTTGCCCTATGGAGTGGACACCCATACTTAAGCCCTGTACACCCGATCGGTTTGTCTGATGAAAACGGATCAATGGACCATTTTAATCGGACAAACCGATCGTGTGGACCCCCGTGTGTGGGCCCCATTGTTTGTTTTTTCCATCAGTGAAAAAAAATAGAACCTGTTTTAAATTTTTTCTAGGGTTAAAAAAACGATAGAAAAAAACGATCCTCTGTGGGGAAGTTCATCGGTCAAAAATCCACACATGCTCAGAATCAAGTCAACACATGCTCGGAAGCATTGAATTTTTCTCAGCACGTCGTATTATTTTACGTCACCGTGTTGGACACGATCAGATTTTTAACCGATAGTGTGTAGGATGAAAGTCAGCTTCATCGGATATCTGATGAAAAAATCCATCGGATTAGATTCCATCAGATATCCGATCGTGTGTACAGGGCTTTATGCCAGAGGGGCTAGTCCAGTCAAGTGGCCCATTGAACCACAGAATCAGCTCACCATTCATGCCCACCTGCTTTTTTAACGGATATTGATGTTATGAAGAAAGACAAATATGATACATGTTAACAAAGTTTAAAGGAGTTGTAAAGGTTTTTTCACCTTATGGCATTCTATGCATTAAGGTGAAAAAACGTCCGACTACACCTAATGGGGGGAAATATCCACCGTACCCCCCTGCCCAGCCCGCCCCTGTCTAGAGCCCAGGGTGAACATGCCAAACTGCACCACCCACCACCAACCCAAGATGTATAAGCATCATATGTGTGCACAGCCTATTGCATTAGGGTGTGCACTCCAAAGCTCAAACACACTGTGCTGATCAGTCACTACATGTATGTTCATTCAGAAAAAAGCAAGGGGGCGGTAAATTACATATTTACTGGTCCCTTCCCCCACTCATCCTAAAACATCCCCCTCTGTGTGTGCCTGCAGCAGCAGCTGGTGGGAGAGAAGCTCTCAGCACTGTGGGGGGAGGTGAGAGGAGCCAGGGCAGTAGGGGGAATCTGCACTGCACAGGGTGATTAGGGTGTGCCCAGGCACACCTGGCACATCCTGTGTGCACTATGAGCATTATGTGTCAGCTAAAATTCCCAACAAAAACACTGAACACTAACCTGCATGCTTACCCCCTAAGCATAAATTCCCCCTCCTACCAGTACAAATACCTCCCCCCCAAAAAAAATATTAACCACTCTAACCCCTCTTACAATGTTGACAACCTCAGCCTCCAACCAGGCCACGCCCTCTACAACTTCATCTCCTAGTACACATTCCCCGACACTTGAAATCCCCCCTCCCAACACAAATTTGCCCCAAATCCCTCCTTCTGCCACAAAGCTTCTTCCCCCAACCCCCTGCAAACACAAATCCCCCTCAATCAACACTATTATCACCCCTCCCCCCAAGTTTCCCACCTAGAACAAAACTTACCCCCTGCCACCTTCCTAAATTCCACCTTCTATTTTAGAAATTGGAAATTGGATGAAAGGTTTAGCTCTGGGAAACACTTTTTGAAAGATAAATAGTGCATTTTTGATTCACCTTAAAAATATCAGACCAAAATGAGGGACAAATGAGGAGGAAAGAAGGACAGAGGGACCTTGTTCCGAATCAGGGCCAGTCCCTCGAAATCAGGGACAGCCCCTCGAAATTCGTGACAGCCCCTCGAAATTCGTGACAGCCCCTCGAAATTCGGGACAACCCCTCGAAATTCTGGAACAGCCCCTCGAAATCCGGAACAGTCCCTCGAAATCAGGGACAGTTGGGAGTTATGCCAATTTACACCTCACCACACAAAAAAAGTGCAGGCATCTTTTCTTTTTGTTTTGTGTTGCACTTACACCCATGCAATCTGACTCCTGTAATCGCACTGCGTTTTTCAACCTGTTTTAGGGTGTCATTATTCTAACATCGACATCAGTGGCAGATCGCATGAACGGAGTGCGATTTCAGTGCAGTGCAGGAACCGCTCAGGATTTACTGCACGTCCTGCACCTGATATATGTGAACCGGGGCTAAAAACCGCACCAAAGATACACCCTCCTAAAGAAATGAATGCAAAACGCATCAACAAAGGAAACTATGGGGGGTTGAGTCACATGTCCAAGTTTCACAGATGCATGATTGGAGTCAGGAGTCCAGCAAATGTAGAAAAAGTGCTTATGTGTTTTTACCGCGTTTTGTCAACAGAGAAGTGCAAAATAGGGTGACCAGACATCCCCGGTTTCCAGGGACAGTCCCCAGATTTAGGACACTGTCCCCAGAGCCAGTCTGTCCCCAGATTTGTCCCCGTATTGCAGTGGCATTGACGGGTGTAAAATTTGGGGGGGCACTCCTGTAGTCGTGCCTGTTCCCCATGATCCCTCTGGTGCGGTTGGCCCATGTGTGTGTGTGAGGGGAGGGGTGGTGCAGAGCGTATGGCAGCTATTGGAGAAGCTCTTGGCAGAGGATACTAAGGAGTGGCTGGGTGTCGGTAACAGTACCTGGTGCTCGGGAGAGCCCTGCTCCGATAGATTATCATGGAGGCCATAGAGAAGTGAGAAAAATCAAACTATCTTCACTGTTCATGTAAGAGGGGGGGGGGGTGAGTAGTGCAGGAATCAGGTAGGTCAGTGTAGTGGTCAGTATAGAACTCAGGTAGATCAGAGTAGGAATCAGGTAGGTTAGTGTAGTGGTCAGTATAGAAATCAGGTAGGTCAGTGTAGTGGTCAGTGTAGGAATCAGGTAAGTCAGTGTAGTGGTCAGTATAGAACTCAGGTAGGTCAGTGTGGTGGTCCGTGTAGGGATCAGGTAGATCAGAGTAGGAATCAGGTACAGTAGGTCAGTGTAGGAATCAGGTAGGTCAGTGTAGTGGTCAGTGTAGGAATCAGGTAGGTCAGTGTAGTGGTCAGGATAGGAATCAGGTAAGTCAGTGTAGTGGTCAATATATAACTCAGATAGGTCAGTGTAGTGGTCAGTGTAGGGATCAGGTAGACCAGAGTAGGAATCAGGTACAGTAGGTCAGTGTAGGAATCAGGTAGGTCAGTGTAGTGGTCAGGATAGGAATCAGGTAAGTCAGTGTAGTGGTCATTATATAACTCAGGTAGGTCAGTGTAGTGGTCAGTGTAGGGATCAGCTAGATCAGAGTAGGAATCAGGTAGGTCAATGTAGTGGTCAGTGTAGGAATCAGGTAGGTCAGTGTAGTGGTCAGTGTAGGAATCGGGTAGGTCAGTGTAGTGGTCAGGATAGGAATCAGGTAAGTCAGTGTAGTGGTCAGTATAGAACTCAGGTAGGTCAGTGTAGTGGTCAGTGTAGTGGTCAGTGTAGGAATCAGGTAGGTCAGTGTAGTGGTCAGTGTAGGAATCAGGTAGGTCAGTGTAGTGGTCAGTGTAGGAATCAGGTAAGTCAGTGTAGGGGTCAGTATAGAACTCAGGTAGGTCAGTGTAGTGGTCAGTGTAGGGATCAGGTAGATCAGAGTAGGAATCAGGTAGGTCAGTGTAGTGGTCAGTGTAGTGGTCATTGTAGGGATCAGGCAGGTCAGTGTAGTGGTCAGTGTAGGAATCAGGTAGGTCAGTGTAGTGGTCAGTGTAGGAATCAGGTAGGTCAGAGTAGTGGTCAGTGTAGGAATCAGGTAGGTCAGTGTAGTGGTCAGTGTAGGGATCAGGTAGGTCAGTGTAGTGGTCAGTGTAGGAATCAGGTAGGTCAGTGTAGTGGTCAGTGTAGGAATCATGTAGGTCAGAGTAGTGGTCAGTGTAGGGATCAGGTAGGTCAGTGTAGTGGTCAGTGTAGGAATCAGGTAGGTCAGTGTAGTTGTCAGTGTAGGAATCAGGTAGGTCAGAGTAGTGGTCAGTGTAGGAATCAGGTAGGTCAGTGTAGTGGTCAGTGTAGGGATCAGGTAGATCAGTGTAGTGGTCAGTGTAGGAATCAGGTAGGTCAGTGTAGTGGTCAGTGTAGGAATCAGGTAGGTCAGAGTAGTGGTCAGTGTAGGGATCAGGTAGGTCAGTGTAGTGGTCAGTGTAGGAATCAGGTAGGTCAGTGTAGTGGTCAGTGTAGGAATCAGGTAAGTCAGTGTAGGGGTCAGTATAGAACTCAGGTAGGTCAGTGTAGTGGTCAGTGTAGGGATCAGGTAGATCAGAGTAGGAATCAGGTAGGTCAGTGTAGTGGTCAGTGTAGTGGTCATTGTAGGGATCAGGCAGGTCAGAGTAGTGGTCAGTGTAGGAATCAGGTAGGTCAGTGTAGTGGTCAGTGTAGGGATCAGGTAGGTCAGTGTAGTGGTCAGTGTAGGAATCAGGTAGGTCAGTGTAGTGGTCAGTGTAGGAATCAGGTAGGTCAGAGTAGTGGTCAGTGTAGGGATCAGGTAGGTCAGTGTAGTGGTCAGTGTAGGAATCAGGTAGGTCAGTGTAGTGGTCAGTGTAGGAATCAGGTAGGTCAGAGTAGTGGTCAGTGTAGGAATCAGGTAGGTCAGTGTAGTGGTCAGTGTAGGGATCAGGTAGATCAGTGTAGTGGTCAGTGTAGGAATCAGGTAGGTCAGTGTAGTGGTCAGTGTAGGAATCAGGTAGGTCAGTGTAGTGGTCAGTGTAGGGATCAGGTAGATCAGTGTAGTGGTCAGTGTAGGAATCAGGTAGGTCAGTGTAGTGGTCAGTGTAGGAATCAGGTAGGTCAGAGTAGTGGTCAGTGTAGGGATCAGGTAGGTCAGTGTAGTGGTCAGTGTAGGAATCAGGTAGGTCAGTGTAGTGGTCAGTGTAGGGATCAGGTAGGTCAGTGTAGTGGTCAGGTAGGACTGTGTTGGAATCAAGTTGCTCAGTACTACTTTACTAGTAGAAGGGACTCTGAGTGCTAAAAGTCTGGCTGGGGGTGCACATTTCTTGCCTTGTCCTGGGCGCTGACAACCCGCGCTACACCACTGACTGCAGATATCATTTGAGGAAAATATGCGTATAAAATAATTTACCATTTGCCAATAAAAAAAATATGTCCCCGGATTTCATTGTAAAATTTCAGTCACCTTAGTTTTGGGGTTCTCTATAGAACGCTTGGCGTGTTGCAGGTAAGGAAGGACTCATGGACATTTTATGTGGGAATATTTTCCTGTGTAATCCTCGGCTTGGCTTTGTACCAGCAGTGTGTTTACTATGAATTGTTTTCCTAATTTCTACACTAGATTACAGCTGCCAGGCTGGGTGACTCACGGCCCGCTTTATGGTGAAAGTTTCTTGTGTTCTCAGCCCGTGTTTTGCTTGTTTGAGTAAGAAAAAAAAATACTCAAACGTAAGGGGGGGTCTCTGAATGACGGAAGCATTGCAGAATTTTCTCATTTCTGTGTATTGTTGTAAAGAGAATGTAGCATTTATCTCTGGAGGAGCCGCTGGTTGTTCTGGGACCTCCTAGCTAGTCTAGGGTTTCACATCTACCCCCCTCCCCTCCCCCGAGGCAACCCACCAGTGGCGACCAATTCACTGACTTTCACTATGGGGCTTCTTTTACATTAAGAAGGTTTATTGAACATCTCTGAGGCCTCATTCTCACTAATTAGGGTTGTCCAGATACCGATACTAGTATCGGTATCGGGACCAATACCGAGTATTTGCGGGAGTACTTGTACTCGCGCAAATGCTCCCGATACCTAAATAGAATACTTTTTTTGTATTTATCAACATGTTCTGTGAAAATTCTTTGAGTTTTTTACTACTGCGTGACAAGAAAATAAAACATTTTTACTAATTTTTATTCTTTTATAATGTCTTGAGTTAGAGTTCTTCATAATTCTAAAGAAAATATCCTTAGTCTGTATTGTGGTTTGAAAACTGTCACATGACATTTAAAAAAAGTATCGGTATTCGGTATCGGCAAGTACATGAAAAAAAGTATCGGTACTTGTACTCGGTCCTAAAAAAGTGGTATCGGGACAACCCTATCACTAATGGTGCTCTCTGAAGAGCGATCCACTTTCAGATTACTCCTCAGATGTGCCATAAATGCAGCCTTACATGTGCCATGAATGCAGCCTTACATATGCCATGAATGCAGCCTTACGTGAGCCATGAATGCAGCCTTACAAGTGCCATGAATGCAGCCTTACGTGAGCCATGAATGCAGCCTTACATGTGCCACGAATGCAGCCTTACATGTGCCATGAATGCAGCCTTACCATTGCAATCAATGCAGCCTTACCATTGCAACCAATGCAGCCTTACCATTGCAACCAATGCAGCCTCACATGTGCTATAAATGCAGCCTCACATGTGCCATCAGTGCAGCCTGAACAATGGCTACCTGCAGCCTCGGAGGGCAGAGGGAAGGGGGCGGGACGAGTGCTGACAGATTACAAACAGGAGAATCTCTTGTTTACACTTTCGCCTTTTTAATACAAAGTCCCGCCTCCTATGATAGACAGAACAGTTGTCCAATGGCATCCCAGGAGACGGGACTTCCAAGAGAGACACTGCTGAGTAAACAGGAGATTCTCTTCATGTAATCCGACGGCGCTCGTCCTGCCCCCTCCCTGTCCCCTCCAAGGCAGCGCCAATAAATACAGTATATATCTTTTGTGGCCCTGGGGGACAATATATATATCCAAATCTCCAGGGGGGCCATATTAAATCAACAGGGGGGGGGGGCGCATTTGGCCCCCGGGCCGGACATTGGACATGCCTGGACTAGGGGGAGGGGGCACTATGTTTTTTGTGGGGGTTTTTTTCATTAGCCGGGTGCCAGCAATTGCAACCGCGAGTCAATTTAAATGTGATTTTACTCCTCTTTTCTTCTTTAGAAATGTCAATTTGCTGCAGCAGGTTCTATACATTGTACAGATGCACCACTTTACAGGAAGACTAAGGGGATCCCCCATGTACTATATTTAGAGAAATTGTTCATTTTTATTGCTGTACTTTAAGCATAATTGTAATCACTGCATTGATACGTACAGTATAAGCCTTTAAAATTGGCAAATGTATGTGAAGGAGGGGGGTGTCCCTGAATGGCAGTTTGAAAAGGTGGTCACCCTATTGTGGACAGGGCACTCGAGGCAGAGCAGCAGGGTGAGGAGGAGGACTTCCTTGCCTCTCAAGACCCACTTTATATAGACACCATTGTGCCTATGCCACAGAACACACAAGAGGAGAGAGAAAGGAGGAGAAGGAGGACGATTCTGTCAGTTTCAAAGGCATTGAAGCAGAGGAAGACATAAGTCAAACACTTAAGCCCTGCACACACGGCCCAGAATCTCGTCAGGAAAAAAAAATAGGCCCGGATTCACAAAGCACTTACGCCAACGTATTTCACCTTTTCCCGGCATAGCATAAATATGCACCCGGCGTATGTGTGTGTCAGAGTCACAGACCAAGATACGCCTAAAAATAGGCCATCCTACCCCAGCGTATCTTACTTACGCCGGCGTGGCGTGGGAGCAAATATGTCCTGGACGTATGTTGCTTCTCCCATTGATTAGGCATTCACATATGCAAATGAGGGAAATACGGCGATTCACAAATGTACTTGCGCCCGGCGCATGATTTACGCGGTTTGCGTAAGTTTTACATTCGGTGTAAAGTTATTCCCCATAGATGAGGCACAACCCATGCAAAGGTATGGACCAGGGAACACAAGCCTACGTATTGTACGTTGGCCGTCTGTAAATATGGGCCGACGTGGGTCTGGCTGGGAGTAGGTTACGTTAATGTACACAGTGATCCGGCGTATCTTAGGCAGTTGTTCTGACGTGGTTGGGCACATGCGCACGGGATACGTCCACGTCTCGACGCATGCGCAGTTCGTTTTAAGTACTTATCTGGCGCCTGACCCATCATTTGCATGGGGTAACGCTTCATTAACATGGATCACGCCCACTTCCAGCCCACTTCCACCTACGCCGGCTTACCCCTACAAAATATACGTCACGCTGGTGCAACGTTGGGTACATTTGCTTTGTGAATTCCATGCTTGCCTCTCTGCGCTGCATCGGCGTAGAGTAAAGAAGATACGCTACGGCGGCATAAATGTGTGCCGATGTCTGTGAATCCGGGCCATCGTTTTTCCTGACGAGATTCTTGGCAAGACTCCCTTGCCGGCCGAGTGTGCACACGGGCCATTCAAAAGAACCGCCGTTTTTTTGAATGGCACCAACGCGGTGACGTCATCGACTACGACGAGCATGCGTCCGTCACATTCGATGCCGTCGCCACCACCTTGCTTCACACTACTGTACCTATGCTTCGGAAGCCACCGCGCATGCCTCAAAGTAATTTTGAGTATGCGCGGGTTTCCATGGAGAGGTAAGTATTCACACGCTTGGGTTTCTTGGCAGGAAAACACTGCCGAAAATCTCACAACGAAAAAATAGAGAGCAGGTTCTCTATTTTTCTTGTCGAGATTCTGGACAGTTTTCTTGACGAGAAACCTCAAAGCCTCGTACACGCTCGGTTTACTCTGCGAGAAAACTCTGCCAGCAGAGCGGTGGAAAGTCATTTAGAACAGCTTACTGAGGAGAAAAAGGAAGTGAGAAATTTAGATAAAGAAAAAAAACATTTACAAGGGAAATCGAAGGAAAAGGTAAGTGAACCAACAATGCACTAGCTTAAAGGAACCTATTTAGAAAATAAAAAACAAACCTTTACAACCCCTTTAATAGATGGTTTTCTATCCCCAGAACCCTTGTGAGTAGTACGTGACTGGCAGATAGTGTAATCCTCAGTGACCCCGGGGAGTCTGCTTCTCGTGGTTCCGCAAATTTGCCATGTATGGGCTCCCTCATGTTTAAAAGCCTGCAAAAGGACCCAAGAATACGTGGCGTAAAGGAAAAGGATTACTATTGGTTGGCAACCCTCTTTGACCACCGTTACAAGGAGAAAGTCTCAGAACTCATCCCATTCCCACAGAGAGTGCAGAAGATGAAATCTCTTGAGGACACCTTAACTGCTTGCCGACCAGCCGCCACAGTTCTACAGCGGCAGGTCGGCTCCCCTGCGCGAGAGCCTGTACAATAACGTCGGCTCTAAAAGCGGCCCCCCGCTCGCCCTCGACTCCCGTGCGTGCCCGGCTCCGCCCGTCACACGTGATTGCTCGTTACAGAGCGAGGACCGGGATCCCAGTCCTGTCAGGGAGGGAAATGCTGATCTTCTGTTCATACAATGTATGAACAGAAGATCAGTAATTTCCCCATGTCAGTCCACCCCCCCCTTACAGTTAGAACACACCCAGGAACATACTTAACCCCTTCCCCGCCCCCTAGTGTTAACCCCTTCACTGCCAGTGGAATTTTTATAGTAATCCAATGCATTTTTTATAGCACTGATCGCTATAAAAATGCCAATGGTCCCAAAAATGTGTCAAAAGTGTCAGCCATAATGTCGCAGTACTGAAAAAAAACGCTGATCGCCGCCATTACTAGTAAAAAAAAAAATATTAATAAAAATGCCATAAACATACCCAGTATTTTGTAAACGCTATAACTTTTGCGCAAACCAATCAATAAACACTTATTGCGATTTTCTTTTATAAAAAATATGTGGAAGAATACGTTTCGGCCTAAACTGAGGAAAAAATATGTTTTCTTTATATATTTTTGGGTGATATTTATTATAGCAAATAGTAAAACATATTCATTTTTTTCAAAATTGTCACTCTATTTTTGTTTATAGCACAAAAACTAAAAACCGCAGAGATGATCAAATACCACCAAAAGAAAGCTCTATTTGTGCGGAAAAAAGGACGCCAATTTTGTTTGGGAGCCACGTCGCACGACCGCGCAATTGTCAGTTAAAACGACACAGTGCCGAATCGCAAAAAGTGCTCTAGTCTTTGACCAATAATATGGTCCGGGGGTTAAGTGTTTAAAGAGGAGTTTATCAAAGTTTTTTTTCACACTCTGGTAGGTTACATTGTCGTGGAAAACATTGGGCCAGATTCACAGAGCGATTACGCCGGCGTTACAGGAGATGCGCGGCGTAAGTCTAAATTTGCGCATGCGTTTCGATGCTCCGCATCCCCAAAACGAGATACGCAAGAAATCTCCTTTTTTTTGTCCGGCGTAATTTCGATAGACAGGCGCATCCGTCCGCGCAAAACTGCGCTAGACACACCATTGATTTGCTATTCAAATATGCTAATGAGGGAGTTACGGGGATCCACAAAAGAACGTTGGTGCAGCGCAGGCTACGCGCTGTGCGCAACAGCTGCACGGCCTGTCTAAAATTAGACCATATAAAAGGTGGTATAAAATTAGGCAATTCGTCTACATGTCAGAGAAAGCAACACTGTTAGTGAGGAGCAGAGCAGTCACACGTGTTGCACAACAATCTGTATGCCAACATGCCAGGGACATCCTCGCTCATTGCTATACTACTGACTTTAGAGAAGCAAAGAAGGATGAGGGCACGGAGGAGGGCACAGAGGAGGGCACGGGAGAGGATATACCGCACCCGCATAGACCTCTTTGGCAAGAGTGATTCTGAGGTGTATCGCATCTTCAGATTCACCCCTCATGCCATCCTGGAATTAACCATAACCTTGCAGGAGGACATCACCAGCCCAGTCAAGGTCATGGCAACACTCCATTTCCTTGCCAGTGGCTCTTTTCAAAGAACAAGTGGAGTGGTGGCTGGGATGTCACAGTCCTCCATTAGCAGATGTGTGCACCAGGTTGTCCCTGCAATCCTCAGACGCAAATCATCAAACCAACCACTGAGGACCTTCGACTGAAGGCAATGACAGATTTCTACAGAATTGCCAGATTCTCACGCACCGTGGGGGCCATTGATTGCACACATGTGGCACTCCAGCCCCCCCATGAGACAGAGCACATATACTGCAATCGGAAGCATTGGCATTCCATCAACGTACAGGTGATAGTCGATGCCCAGTGCCTCATATGGCACGTCCGTGCCAAACACCCCGGATCCAGCCATGACAGCTACATCTACAATCAGAGCCCCATCCGAATGGAATTCGAACAGAACGTGTATGGGGACACCTGGCTGGTTGGTGAGTGACATGGGTGGCAGGCATGACTGTCCCCCCCCCATGATGCACACATCACAAGGGGCACATGCATGACTAACATCCTCCTGTCTTTTCCCTTACAGGTGACTCTGCATATGCACTGGGACCCCATCTCATGACTCCTATCCGGAACCCTAAAACCCCAGGAGAGGAAAGATACAATGAAGCCCACGCCCAAACACGTGCAGTGGTGGAGCGCACCTTTGGCCTCCTGAAGTCACGTTTCCGATGCCTGGATAAGTCTGGGGGGACCCTGTTGTATTCCCCAAACTTCGTGTGCCAGATCATCGGTGCATGTTGCCTGCTGCACAACTTCGCAGTGAGAAAGGGCCTGCAGATTGACATACGTGATGACCTGACCCCTGAACCAGACAATCCCCCCCTAACCGAGGTTACCCCGTCTTCTGAGGGAAGAGCAGCCAGGAGACAGCTCACATTGGGCATCTTTGCACGTAAGGCGGCGTACACATGGCAGAGAACCTCGACGGGCAGAACACATCGTTCCGCCCGTCGAGGTTCTCTGCCGGCCGTCAGATTCGGCGACCCGCCCGTCGGGAATGGCAACCAGCCATTCATCCCGACGGGCCGTCGAGCAAATAGAGAACATGCTCTCTATTTCGGCTCTACGGCATTCCCGACGGGATGCTCGCCGAGAGCGTGCACACAGCCGAGGTTCTCGCTGGAATGCAGCTCCCAGCGAGGTTCTCGCTGGTTTCTAGCGAGAACCTCGGTCGTGTGTACGCCGCCTTAAACACACACATTATTCATGGCACAATGAGAATGCATGCATGCACACCACTGTGGTCCCTAGCACAGACACATCACATCCTCTTCTAATTGGATTAGTACAAGCCCACCATGCTGGGCTTGTGAGCAGCAACGCCACGCCACGGCTCCAATTATGTCACTGTACATTCATACACCATTCACACGGACCTGGGGATCACTTCTCCCTGGTCCTGGGGAACCCTACTCGACCAAAACTGAGGGTGACACCCCTTTTCCGGCAGGAATATCACCCCCACATTCCAAAAACATTCACATCACCAAAAAAAATAAAAAATTCCAGCAAAAAAAAAGAAGGGGGAAAACAAATTAATGCCGTTGGCGTGAGCCACGCCTGGGGCGCCCACGGCCATGGCCCCGGCTCCTCAGGGGAGACTCATGGGGAGGGGGGGTAATCCGGGGAAGGAGGAGCAGCCCCTGGTCTCTGCCCACCTGGCGGAGTGCCCTCCACGGCCATGGCAATTCTGTTCAGGCCAGCACCTAGTGTTGCCGTGTTGGCCTGGATAGCCTGGGTGAGGGCCCTCACATCCTGCCCAACGTCTGCTGTTGTAGTCTGCAGTACGTTTAGGCAGTTTGTAAGAGCCTGTGAGTGGCAGTCCAGGTCCCCAAGCGTATCCTTTATGGAGGACAGGCTCTCCTCCATCCGCCCCAAAGTCTGGCTGACCTGTCCCAGATGGCGGGTCTGAAGGGCCTGGTCCCTTCTCAGAATGGCGGGCAGAAGCTCGGCCACCCCCCTGGTCTTCTGGGATGACTTCCTGCCTCCAGCTGAGGCTTGTGGCCGGGGAGAAGGGGAGGCCCTTGGGAGAGGAGCCCTGTTGGGGGAGGAGTGGGAGGGGCTAGGCTACTGCCAGCCAGAGAGGAAGACTCCTCCAAAAACAGCAATCCACTGGCTGGCATGACATCCTCATCCTCCTCAAACTCCTCCTCCTCAACCTCCTCCTCTTCAACCTCCTTTCGAGGACTCCGGCCTTGTCGGGGGGTCCTCATCAGGCTGTTGTCCCTGGGATGGTGCGGTCAGCCCAGATGGCCCAGCACCCTCCTGCTCATCTGGGGATGACACAAAACATTCACAGGTTGGAGGATCCACACACTTGCCACATATTCCTTTTCACCCCCGCCCCCCCCCCACATGCTACACACCTGATAGGGCAAAAAAACCTTACCTGGCATCACGCCTTCATGACTGGAGTCATAGCCAGGCAGGCCCTCCACCTGTTGTCTATGAAAGGTGTTGGCCACCGCACGCTCCTCCGCTGTCAGCCTAACAGGGCATGGTGGGCCCCCTCCTGTGCCCCTGGCATGGGCTGCCATTTTGGCCAGCTTTTTTCTGACCAGACGCCGGAGGTTATTGATCTTCTTTTCAATCCCCGACCGTGTCCGGGTCCCCCCCCCCCCTGATGCATTCACCTGGTCAGTAATGTTCTGCAAGATCTCACGCCTCCTGGCCGAGGTGGTGTTGGCACTCTCCGGGCCGTGGAGCAAACGCCCATATTGGGAAATGGCCCGGGCAAGAATTTGTTTCTCCCCCAAAGTAAAATTTTACTTCCTCATCCTCTCAGTCATACTCATACAAAAACTCTCTCCCAAACAATCAGTAAAAATCACTCACAAAAACAAGCAGGAAAAATCAAGCAAGAAAACAAACAAACAAAAATCTATCAACCAAAAAGTCTCACAAGCAGTCACCAAAAAACACTTTCAAATATCTTCTACAAAACACTAGATCACACAGTCCACAAATATAACAAAGACAAGTCACAACGCAGCAAACAACAGAACAAAAGCACCTTGCTGTAGAGGGAGGGATACAAAGGGATGTACTTTTGCAAAGGAAGTGCGTTTGTGTCTGTCTATTTATGCTGTCTGCGTAGTTCACTAAGTGGCCCGGGTCCACTTCGAATTTCACTGATTGCGCAGCAGAGGTGCTGACCATGGTCTGCTTCATGTGCGCATGCGCGAGCCGGCCGGCCCTTCATTTGCATGGGGTCACGGCTCATTTCAATGTAACACGCCCACGTCCTTCCCAATTTGAATTACTCCGCCTTACGTCTCTGAAATTACGTTGCACAGGCGCTATTTTCTGCGCAAATCAATCGAGAATACGGTGATTGCGCCGCTACATTGCGGCAGTCTAACGTAAAGGAGGTGCGCTACGCCAGTCAAAAAATGCGCCGATGTACGTCAATCTGGCCCATTGTTTTGAGGCTTCTATTGGTCAAGAGAGGAGCGGTGGAGAAGGCAGCAGCCTAAGTGATGCATTTCTTAATTTTTTTAGTCCTCGCCACCCAGGGCTGTCAGCTTCCACATCCCATCGGCAGCGCCTGCATTACGATTATCTAGGGGCGAAAACAGGGATTAAGAGTTTTCCAGTGGATGATCCACTGGCTTACTGGGTCCTGAGAATAGACTGCTGGCCAGAACTTGCCCATTATGCTATGGAGTTGCTGGGCTGTCCTGCATCCAGTGTGCTTTCCGAATGGGCAGTCAGTGCTGCTGGAGGTTTTGTTACTGATTATAGAACATGTTTGTCCTCAGACTCCGAGGACCATCTGACTTTTATCAAAATGAATCAGTCCTGGATTACCAGCAGCTAAGAAGCCACTGATGCAGATGTCGCTGATTAAGGGCCAGATTCATCAAGAGTTACGATGGCGTATCTCGAGATACGCCGCGTAACTTCTAAAATGCGCCGGCGTATCTTTTGTCTGTATTCAGAAAACAAGATACGCCGGGATTGAGCTAAGATACGAGCGGCGTAATTGTATTACGCCGTCGTATCTTAGTTGCATATTTACGCTGGCTGCTATGCGGCGCTTCCGTCGATTTACGCGTTGAATATGTAAATTAGCAAGATACGCCGTTTACGTAAGGCCTTTTTCAGGCGTAAAGTTATTCCAACAAAAAGATGGCGCAGCCAATGTTAAGTATGGACGTCGGGACCACGTCGAAATGTTTAAATTTTACGTCGTTTGCGTAAGCCGATTCAGAATGGGGCTGGGCGTAAGTTACGTTCACGTCGTTTTCATTGACTATTTGCGACGTGATTTGGAGCATGCGCACTGGGATACGTCCACGGCCGGTGCATGCACAGTTCGTTTGGCGCGTCATTTACGTCCGGTCACCATTCATTTCAATAGAACACGCCCCCTACATGCTAATTTGAATTGCGCGCGGATACGCCGGCCCATTTACGCTACGTCGACGCAACTTACGGCGCAAGTGCTTTGTGAAGACAGCACTTGCCTGTAAAAGTTGCGGAGGCGTAACGTAAATAGGATACGCTACGTCCGCACAAAGATACGCGCTCCTACGTGAATCTGGCCCTAAGTGTTTTTGGGATGTGGAATCTCTGCAGGACATCTAGGCTGCCTAGTGTTGTGGGTATTGATTTTATCTGAAAGGGTGCCAGGCCATTGCTTACAAAATAGAAAAAGCTTGCAGTGAAAAATTATTTTTTTGGACTTTAGAAATGCAATTATTGCTGCAGCAGCTTCACTGTGGGCACTGGCAGATGTGCCACTTTACAGGTGGACTAAGGGGACCCCACAAGCACCATATTGAAAGGATTTTTTTCATTTTTATGCTTTCACTTTAAGGAACAATAAATCACTGCTCATTTAACCACTTGCTGGCTTCGCACTTAAACCCCCCTCCTGTCCAGACCAATTTTCAGCTTTCAGCACTCTCACTACTTGAATAACAATTACACGGTCATACAACAATGTACCCAAATTACATTTTTATCATTTTTTTCCCCACAAATAGAGCTTTCTTTTGGTGGTATTTGATCACCTTTGCGGTTTTTACTTTTTGTTAAAAAAGACCAAATTAAAAATATTTTGTTATAAAATTTTGCAAACGGGTAATTTTTGTCATTCATTGATGTACACTGATGAGGCTGCACTGATTGGCACCGATGGGCTGCACTAATGGGCACTGATAAGGTGGCACTGGTGGGCACCGATAAGGCAGCACTGGTGGGCACTGAGAGGTGGCATTGGTGAGCACTGAGAGGTGATACTGAGAGGTGGCACTGGTAGGTGGCACTGAAGGGCACTGATAGGTGGCACTGGTGGGCACTGAGAAATGGCATTAATAGATGGAATTGATAGGTGGCACTGATAGGTGGCAGTTATGGGCACTGATAGGTGGCAGTGATGGGCACTGGTAGGTGACATTGACAGGCAGCACTGCTAGGTGGCACTGATAAGGAACTGACTGGCACCACTGGTGGGCATTGATAGGTGGCAGTGATGGGCATTGATAGGTGGTACTGATTGGCACTGACTGGTGGTCACTGTGGGCACTGACAGAGGGCACTGGCAGGGGGCACTGGTAGGCTGTACTTGTGTGCACTAACGAGGCAGAATTGCCTCTTCCACTGGGGATCAATGTCCCTTACATAGCAGCCGGTGATCGATTACCGAGCTCTGTTTAGATCACGTGATCAGCTGTCATTGGCTGACAGCTGATCACGTGGTGAGGGTCCAGGACCGGCCCCTTACTCGTATCTGTGATCACCCGAGTCTCAGTGCTTCAGGTACTACTACCAACATAAAAGATACAACCATATGTAAAATATCCTTAAATTAAATAATTTAAAAAAATACGTTATCCCATAAGATTCCCCATATAGCAATGCAAACACACTAAAAACACATAAAATATACAACATTAGCCGTATGATTGGTCAATATTACTTTACCTATATACACATATACCCCCGAATCACCTATATCATTTATACTCATAATGGTGATTCTGGGGTATATGTGTATATAGATAATGTAATATTGACTGATCATATGGCTAATGCTGTTTCTTTATTTTTTTTGTTTTTTGTGTGTTTGTGTTGTTTTTTGTGGATTCCTATGGGATAACTGGCTAATTATTAAAAAAAATAAAAATAAAAAAATAAAAGATTATTCCATATATAGTACAATTGGTAAATGATGTTATTTTTTTTTTTCAGTTTAGGATTCTTTCCTATATTATTTTATAATTGGCTAGTAAAGTTTTTATTTTATTGTTTATGTAGCGCCCCCTTACTTTCAGAAGGGACGCTATTGTAAATTTAGTGGGGTGAGAGACTTACCTGCTCTCACCCAGGTTGATTTGTGGTAAATTTGGGCTGCCGTCAGCCCTGAATTGTCCTGTGGGTCATTCTGTGCTCCAGAGATGCAGTCTCATCTCTGGGCAGCAGGTGGCACCAGAGGGGTTCGGGCAGAGCCGCTTTTCCCCAGCAGCCAATTGGAGGAGTGTTTCCCTCGCGGGGCATGCTGGGGAGGGGTATATCTGTGACAGACGCCATTTTCCGGGGTCTTCGCGGGTTCCTGGTTCCAGGTGCGTCACCCACCTTCAGGGTGTGCTCACATCACGGGCCCCACCACTATGGCCTATCTGGCCGGGGCCCGTGCTACACAGAGTTCCAAACTTGGAGCCCTCGTGGCTCAGAGCAACTGAAATTGCTACTTCAAGAGAAAAGGATCCCAAGCTGGGCGCTGTACAGTGGGGAGTCGGTCTGAGGTGAATCCGGAGGCAGGTGAACCAATAGGGTGCAGACAAAACCATTGGGGATCTGAGTGACCGGACACTGACAGGTTGTGAGCGAGTGAGTGAGCGAGTGAGTGAGCGAGTGAGTGAGTGAGTGAAAAACTTGTAGAGCGCAACACATGCGAACTGAATCGCCTCTGGGCGCTGTTTCCATTCCATGGGTAAGAAAACCCCCTTGACCTTAGAAGAGTTGTATGCAGCAAACTGTTAGTCGGTGGCTCCTTAATTATCGACTGAGATGATTCGCTCTATGTTCATGTTCCTGAGTACTGGGCCTGTGGCAGAGGTCCTTTACTAAACCAAATTCTAATAGAGCCAAGTCGGTGGCAGAGACTTGTTCCTTCTCAGCATTCTCAGTGACTTTCTGGCTGCCGGGCCTGTGAGAGGGACCTGTCCAGGGGCGCTGTACCCACTCCCTCTGGAGTGGCGACGAGACAAACACATTCGTTGGAGACAGACCTGCTTCTATTATCCACAGCCTGTATCTGCAAGGTTATTCTTTTTTTCACCAATCTACACTATCTACATCGAGTAGTTGACTGTTGGTCGTGTTGGACCAGAAATAAAGCATTGAAAACGTCAACCAACGGTCTGGACATTCTATCACTGCTGTCATCACCATCATCACCCCTAGACATCATCACAGAGGTAAAGGGTCACTAAAGGAAAAAGCTAAATAGTTTCCTTTACCTTACTGCAGTGCTGTTTTCATGTTCTCATTGTTCGTTTTTGTTTTGAAGTTGCTGTAATTCTGCTCTGATCTCCACACTTCCTGCTTGTCTGGCTCCTTATTAAAAATCTCATGGCAGTTTTTCACTGTGGTCTAAGCTGTGTGTCTAAAACTCCTCAGAACCAATCAGATTCATTTTAAAAACAAAACACTGCCTTGGATTTGTTTGTTTTTGTTCTGTGTGTCTCTTTACTTCACAGAAACATGAAACCAGTTTAAAAACGAAAGTGAAACTGCAGGCACATTATATGATTGATTTTTTATCTATTTTTAATCATTTTAAAAAGGAATCAGTTAACTTTTATGGGCCAGATTAAGGTAGATGAGAGCATCTTTGCTCTGGAGTAACGCTTCTCATTTACGTTACTCTGCCGAAATTTTAGGTTATTCATGAAGCACTTGCTCCTAAAGTTGCTGCAGGGCATCGCAAATGAGCCGGCGGAATTCAAATTGGGCGGGTACGGGGCGTGTATTATTTAAACTATGCGCGATCCCGCGGCGAACGTACTGCGCATGCGTCGAGTGTCAATGCATCCCAGTGCGCATGCTCCAAATTCTGTCAGTGAACGTCAATGACATCACTTCCCCATTAATGAACGTTTTACGCAAGCAACGCGATTATTATTTTTTCCGACGCGATGACGACGCCTATACTTAACATAGGATACTCCACTAGGGGGCTGCTTTATCTTTACGTCGCGTATCGCTTCCGGAAACGTCGTAAAGTCACTGCGTCGCGCCCGAAAAAGATCGTGAATTTCCGACTCCCGATGATTAACATATTTTTTTCAGCGTTAATTAGCGGGAACGCCCCCGGCGCCATTTTTAAGTTGAAGTAACGATGCGATGGCGAAATTCAATTGCGCCGATCGCATCGGAACTCTAACCCGGCGTTTCTTGTTTTCTGCTTACAGAAAACAAAAACGCCGGCTTAAAGTGACAGTTAGGCTGGCGGATCAATGGATACTCCAGCCTAACTCTACCTGAATCTGGCCCAATGTCTCTATACCCTGTAAAAAGTAATTTCAGCAAAAAAAAACTTTTCCTTTAGTGACCCTTAACTTAAATACGCCGATCCCAAATCTAATCAGCGGCCCCTTCGGGGGTGATCGCTACATTTATATATTATTGTATATTTAATTTGGGAGCAGTACCCAAAGTTCTCTTCATTGTTTGCCGTGTTCTTTGAATTTTTGGACATAGGGTTGATATATATTAGGAAATGCAGTGGAATTTAAACTCTCTCAGTAATGTGCGTCTGATTGTCACACCCAGGCCACCAGCATAGTCAGCAGACTTTTGTTCTAGAGCCACAGCCGCGGCTTGTGAAATAAATACATATAAAAATAACAGATTGGCTGAATACAAGGAAACCATTTAGAGGTGACATGAGACTCTTTATAAACACATTTTTTTATGTGCTGCGTTTACCTGATGAAAATTCCTGAAGACTAGAGGCCTGACAACAATAAGAATTGTCCTGAGTGATCCGAGCCAGAGGGAAATGATTCTGGTGGTGCAGCGTGTTCAATAGCGGGAACGGCTGCCAACGCGTTCATCTGTGTTCTCAAGCTGGGCGTACTGGACAAACAACAGGTGCCACAACACTGCAATTCTTTCTGGGGAGATGAAACTTACAGGGGAAGTTTAGGGCCTCCTGCATTCTGGGCTAAAAAAACACCACTTTTATAGGCATTCGGTGGTAATTTTAGCCTATAAACACACAACTATGTTAGCCTATCCTATGGTAGCCATACATATATCGGCATTTACAGGCATTATTAAAGAGGAGCATTTACTGGCTTGTAAGATGTTGGCAGGTCAGGGTGACAGGGTGTTTGTCATGCCCTTCATGTTCCCCTTCTCATTGGGTGCCAAGCAAGGGTCACATGAGTGGCCTACCCAGGGGTGGGTTCTTCTGGGCTACACTAGGCCGGACTGGGAATAAAAATCAGCCCTGGAAATAATTTCATACCAGCCCCAAAGCATTATTATACCAGTCCAACAGAAAAACATTATTATTCTCTTGTTAATAAAAGGGAAAACCATGCATTTTAAAGCACATTTAACCCAACACCATGCCTGACATCACAAATGCGTTTATGGAGGAATAGTCAAACATTCCCAAAGATATATATATACAGCACTTAAAATTTACACTCGCCTGCTCGCATTTTGCAAGTAAATTTTGATGGCTGGCGAGTGTGGGCTGTCTGGGAGCAGGGGGGGGACGAGCAAGGAGAGGAGAGGAGAGTTGGCGCCTCCGCCATCTGGTTGTTCAGAGTGCGGGGAACATAACAGCTTTCAATTCAATAGCTATGTTCCCCGCCACGCGCCATCAGATACAGCTCCTCTCTTTTACCTAGCACAGGTAGGCTGCAATAGGGACACTGGCTGCAATGGGGACGCTGGCTGCAATGGGGACACTGGCTCCACTGGGGACATTTTGCTGCATTGGGGACATTTTTCTGCATAGGGGACATTTTGCTGCATTGGGGACCCGTGTCTGCACTTGGGACACGTGGCTGCACTGGGGACACGTGGCTGCACTGGGGACACATGCTGCATTGGTAGATATGGGCAGGCTTCATTTTTGGGCATGGATAAAGTTTTTGTTAATTATTTTTGTAGCTCAATTCTGCATAAAACATTTAAGTGTCATTTCATGAGAACATTTATGAGGGCGTGTCTAGGGGCGGGACATGGTAGGGGTTGGACAGGGCAACTGGTGGCGAGTACACCTTGAGGCCTGGCTAGTAGCCCAGGACTTGAAATTTTGAGCCATGTATATATATATAATTTTTTTTTTTACATACGTCATTTAATATATTTCTTCTCCAGTTATGCAGTTCTAAACCTGAAACTACCAAAATACATTTATCTTCTCATCACTCGTCTGTAAATTCTCCCAAACTAGTAATCCATCAGTGATATTAGGTTTGCATCCTAAGTAACACACCTCTGCTATAATTACCTCTATATTTTACACAAGACATTTTTTTGCTACGTGGTCCCTGACTATTTTAATGAAGTTCTTCTTTAATTTAGGCTCAGACAAATCAATCAAAGCATATTTTATAGGTGCAAGGAAGCTTGGGTTTTGTTTAACCATGCCCATTAAGCCCCTCCCACCGTTAAGGCCGCGTACACACGATCGAATGTATCCGCTGGAAATGGTCCGACGGACCATTTCAGCAGACAAATACGATCGTGTGTATGGGCTAGCGGACATATTTGTCCGGCGGACAAATTTTAAAGCATGCTTTAAAATTTGTCCGCCAGAGACATGTCTGTCGGATATGTCCGCTGGTAAGTACACTCACCAGCGGACATATCTTCCCGCACAAGCGTCGTATGGAAGCGACGCATGCGTGGAAGTTGTTTACTTTCTGGTGCGGTGACGTGGCAGCGTCAACGTCACCGCCACGTCACTGCGCTGTCTGCCGGCAGGGATTTTGATCCTATGGTGTGTACACGCCATCGGACCAAAATAGCCCGGCAGACATATCCGATGAAAACGATCCGAGAACCGTTTCCATCGGATATGTCCCTCCGTGTGTATGCGGCCTAAGACTTAACACACCCATATTTTGCTGTGGAGCACTATGCATGCCACAGCTCGCTTCCTCCTTTGACTGTCTTAGTGAAGTTCGAAAGTTAGGAGGTATGTGCCGTTTCGGAGATATTTACCTTGTAGTGTGCTGATGATGTCACTGGCGCATGCGCTGTAAGGAAACTGCCCTCTGTGCCATTTCTTCACTAGCAAGTGGCGAGACTAACAGCTCCGGCTCGCATGCACAGGAGTGAGGTCACGCAACCCTGGCCAGTCACAGAGCCAGAGTCCATGGTCCTGGAAGGAAGAGGGGCCAAGATAGGTGCGGCCACCAGCGGTGACATCGCAGGCTTCATTTGCAGGTAAGTGTCACATAATGGCCTAGTTTTGCTTTACTTTGCAGGGGAAAAAAGAGGAAGTAGAACCAAACAGGGTTTACTTCCTCTTTATTGGATGCTGGTGCTCCTTGTGTCTTCCGTGGCCATCTTGGGCAAGGACAGAGCTTATTTAAGCCTCTGGCCGCCTGAGTTGGCATGCAGTCTACAAATGGTTAGTGTAGGGACAGGTTCCCCATCTGTTATGGACGGTGTTTAGTGTTGGAGATAGGCTCTGGATGAGTAGGGACAGTACAGAGACCAAGCTACTGTCCACTTGGGAAGCCTTCCATTTGGGTCGGACCAGCAAGGTCGCACTCCTGGTCCTCATTGTAGAAGCTGTAGGCATCAAGTCAAGCTAAACCAATATTGCTTCAGACCCCATCACACTGCCGTGACTTAAGTTGTGTGACTTTGAAGACGACAACGGCAAGAAGTCGCCTTCGGCTCACAGAAGTCAATGCAAGTCGTGCCGAAGTTGGACCAAAAGTAGTGCTGGAACCTTTTTCTAATTTGGAGAAACTAAAGTTGCTCCTATTAGAACGGTTCAATTGAACTGAATAAGGTGCGACTTGTCATGTGACATGTGCTCTCAAAATCGGAGCGCATGTCGCACCAGTGTGAACCAGGCCTAAGTGGCTCCAGGCGGTGGTGCACACCTGCCAAGCCCAGTTGTACATTATTGGAACTTCCCGCAATACATATTTCAAGTTACTCAGCCTCCGTGTGATTTTTGCCCGCCACACCACGCTGCACAATTCTGTAGACAGTTATAACTCATTACAGAATTGCAAATTTGTCCAGATAGCTAATTGTTGAGAAAAATTGCAAATACTATTGCTTAAAGCGGAGCTCCAGCCACGGTAAAAATTTTTTTTAAAGTCAGCAGCTACTAACAGTGTAGCTGCTGACTTTAAATAAAGACACTTACCTGTCCTAGGCGCCCGCGCTGATGGGCCCCCCGATGCCGGTCCCACGATCGCTCCGGGTCCCGCGCCGCCATTCACAATATGGGAAACAGGCAGTGAAGCCGTACGGCTTCACTGCCCGTTTCCTACTGCGCCTCCGCGAGTCTCACGCTGGCTTGTGAATGGGCGCGCTGCTCTCTGAGAACACACACAGTTCCCAGGAAGCAGCGCGCCCATTCACAAGGAGAAGGAGAAGAAGAAAACACACCGCGGATTAGGAAGAGGCAGATTACGGACTTCCGCATAGCAACAGCTATTTCGGGTGAGTATTTTTTTTTTTTTTTTTTCAGGTTTTTTTTTTTTTTTTTTTTCAAACAACATTGTAAAATGTTGTTATACTGGGTGGAGCTCCGCTTTAAAGTGTATCAATGGTGATTTGACTTCACAGTGTAAACCCTTTCCATTCATTTCCATCCAGCCACTGTTATCTTTGCAGCACACATGTATCATTATTTATTTCGTCTCATTCCTTGGTGTCCAACTTAGAAAGAAAATTGGCATCTTCACATAAGATTTCCCACTGCCTGACCTCTGATGGATCTTCCGTGTCACCAGGTCTTAAGACCATCGTTCTCCATTCTCCAACTTATTCCGAAATATGTTTTACAACCGGGGCTATTTCATTTGCCATGGGACCATCATACTGTTGATTTATTCCTCCTATTGAAAGAACAAATTTGTTTTATTATGAAAGGATATAACACAGAGGATGAGTTTGTAATAAATCTAATAATACCCTTCAAGTTGGATTTTCCTGAGGGTGGGGGGGGGGGTTAGTGGCCATGTGTGACTGATTGAAGTTGAAGGTTAGGTATGTTCATAAATCAGAGACTCGTGACTGAGCTTCCATCATTAATACACATTTATTGTAGGGCTCCGGTAGGAAATATTTGGCTGTACGATTGACAGTTTTAGGGTCAATTTACTAAAGCAGTATGAGTCATTATAATTGCATTCATTATTTTTTTTTCCCTATCAATAATTTTCTCATCAAATGGTTTCATTTGCACACCTAATAATCGTATAAGCAAGCAGTCATTTCTTTATTTATTTCTTTGCATGAATTTTTTTTTATCTTTGTGTGAAATCTATATTTATCTTTGTAGGTAGGTCTCCTTTTCTCAGATTTTTTCCCTTTATTTTTTATTATTTTATTTCCACCTTGAATAGCTATATATATATATATATATATATATATATATATATATATATATATATATATATACACACACACACACACACAGGTGAAACTCAAAAAATAAGAATATTGTGCAAAAGTTCATTTATTTCACTAATGCTACTTAACCACTTAAAGGATCACTAAAGGAATTTTTTTTTTTAGCTAAATAGCTTCCTTTACCTTACTGCAGTACTGGTTTCATGTCCTTAGTGTTAGTTTTTGCTTTGAAGTTGCTGTAATCCTGCTCTGTTCTCCACACTTCCTGCTTGTCTGTTTCCTTATAACCACCATACTGGGAGCTTTCTCACGATGGTTTAAGCTGTCATTACTGTGTGTCTAAAACTTCCCAGAACCAATCAGATTCATTTTAAAAACAAAACACTGCCCTGGGTTTGTTTGTTTTTGTTCTGTGTGTCTATTTCTACTTTGCAGAAACATGAAGCCAGTTCAAAAGTGAAACTAACTTGATTGATTTTTATCTATTTTTAATCATTTTGAAAAGGAATCAGTTAACTTTTATGTCTCTATACCCTGTAAACAGTCATTTCAGCAAAAATGTTTTTTTCCTTTAGTGACCCTTTAAGGACCCCCCACCGACGATATATGTCAGCAGAATGGCACGGCTGGGCACAA
This sequence comes from Rana kukunoris, assembly GCA_029574335.1. NCBI lineage: Eukaryota > Metazoa > Chordata > Amphibia > Anura > Ranidae > Rana > Rana kukunoris. The sequence continues at coordinate 535,260,587 of CM056052.1, read as the reverse complement.
TCACATACCTGTATGTGTCTCTTTTAGGCCCAGCCGTGGGGTTGCGAGCGCAGCGCCGGTATCCCGCGTTCGGTCACCGGAGCTGAAGAACACACTCCTTCCCCTTTCTTCACAGTGGCAGTGTCATTGATTGTCTGTTCCCTGATATAAGCAAAGACAATCACTGATGTCACACGTCCACCCCCACCCCCTACAGTTAGAAACACATGTGAGGTCACACTTCACCCCTACAGTGCCCCCCTAGTGGTTAACTCCTAAACTGCAATTGTAATTTTCACAGTAATCAGTGCATTTTTATAGCACTTTTTGCTGTGAAAATGACAATGGTCCCAAAAATGTGTGAAAAGTGTCCGATGTGTCCGCCATAATGTCGCAGTCACGAAAAAAAATCACTGATCGCCGCCATTAGTAGAAAAAAAATATTAATAAAACTATCCCCTATTTTGTAAACGCTATAAATTTTGCGCAAACCAATCGATAAACGCTTATTGTGATTTTGTTTACCAAAAATAGGAAGAAGAATACGTATCGGCCTAAACTAAGATTTTTTTTTTTATATATATATATATTTTTGGGGGATATTTATTATAGCAAAAAGTAAAAAATATTGAATTTTTTTCAAAATTGGCGCTATTTTTTTGTTAATAGCGCAAAAAATAAAAACCGCAGAGGTGATCAAATACCACCAAAAGAAAGCTCTATTTGTGGGGAAAAAAGGATGGCAATTTTGTTTGGGAGCCACTTCACACGACCGCGCAATTGTCAGTTAAAGCGACGCAGTGCCGAATCGCAAAAAGGGGCAAGGTCCTTAAAGGGTCAGTAAAGGAAAAACTTTTTTTTGCTGAAATAACTGTTTACTGGGTACATAGACATAAAAGTTAACTGATTCCTTTTCAAAATGATTAAAAATAGATAAACATCAATCATATAATGTGCCTGCAGGTCAGTTTCACTTTTGAACTGGCTTCATGTTTCTGTGAAGTAGAAATAAACACACAGAACAAAAACAAACAAATCTTGGGCAGTGTTTTGTTTTTAAAATGAATCTGATTGGTTCTGGGAAGTTTTAGACACACAGTAATGACAGCTTAGACCACCGTGAGAAAGCTCCCAGCACTGTGGTTATAAGGAAACAGACAAGCAGGAAGTGTGGAGAACAGAGCAGGAATACAGCAACTTCAAAGCAAAAACGAACAATAAGGACATGAAACCAGTACTGCAGTAAGATAAAGGAAGCTATTTGGCTAAAAAAAAAATTCCTTTAGTGATCCTTTAACCTGCATAATGGTCCAGGTCTTAAGTGGTTAAAAGGTGAAAGTATTATATGAGATAGACTCATTACATGCAAAGCAAGATAGTTCAAGCCATGATTTGTCATAATTGTGATGATTATGGCTTACAGCTCATGAAAACCCCAAATCCACAATCTCCGAAAATTAGAATATTACATGCAATCAATAAAACAAGGATTGTACATAGAACAATATCGGACCTCTGAAAAGTAGAAGCATGCATATGTACTCAGTACTTGGTTTGGGCCCCTTTTGCAGCAATTATTGCCTAAATGTGGCATGGAACCGATCAGCTTGTGGCACTGCTGAGGTGTTATGGACCAGGATGCTTCAATAGCGGTCTTCAGCTCTTCTGCATTGTTTGGTCTCATGTCTCTCATCTTTCTCTTGGCACTGCCCAATAGATTCTCTATGGGGTTCAGGTCAGGCAAGTTTTTTGGCCAATCAAGCACAGTAATCTCACGGTCATTGAACCAGGTTTTGGTGGTTTTGGCAGTGTGGGCAGGTGCCAAGTCCTGCTGAAAAATGAAGTCAGCATCCCCATAGAGCTCGTCTGCGGAAGGAAGCATGAAGTGCTCCAAAATCTGGTAGACGGCTGCGGTGACCTCGGACTTAATGAAGCACAGTGGACCAACATCAGCAGGTGACACGGCTCCCCAAATCAACACAAACTGTGGAAAGTTTACACTGGACTTCAAGCATCTTGCAGTGTGTGCCTCTCCATTCTTCCTCCATACTCCGGCTCCTTGGTTTCCAAATGAGATCATCAGAAAAGAGGAATTTAGACCACCGGGCAACAGACCAGGTGTGTTTTTCTTTAGCCCAGGTAAGACGCTTCTGACGTTGTTTGTTGTTCAGGAGTGGCTCGACAAGAGGAATACGACATTTGTTCAGGATCAGTCTGTGTTTGGTGGTCAGATGCACTGACTCCAGCCTCAGTCCACTCCTTGTGAAAGTCCCCAACACTTTGGAATGGCCTTTTCCTGACAATCCTCTCTAGGCTGCGGTCATCCCTGCTGCTTGTGCACCTTCTTCTTCCATACTTTTCCCTTCCACATAACTATCTATTAATGTGCTTTGATACAGCACTTTGGGAACATCCAACTTCTTTTGCAATTACCTTTTGAGGCTTTCCCTCCTTATGTAGGGTGTCAGTGATGGTTTTCTGCACAACTGTCAGGTCAGCAGTCTTTCCCATGATTGTGATTCTTACTGAACCAGACTGATAGACCACTTAAAGGCTCAGCAACTCTTTGCAGGTGTTATGGCTTAATTAGCTGATTAGATTGGGACACTTTGAGCCTACATTGCATGTAATAAGTGTATCTCATTACATGCAATGGACGAACTTGGCTGGCCTGCACAAAGTCCTGACCTCAACCTCATAGAAGGGAAGACAATAAGGCTGATAATAGAACAAACAAGATGCTGGAAATCTAGTCTCTATCACCTGTTAACCCACTAGGTGTACACAGTAGGTATGTGGGGTATAGAGGTACAGCCAAAAAATAAATTAATAAATAAATAAATGTCAGAGCCCAATATTGAATAACTGTCACCATACATAAATACCACACTGGATACGCATAAATACAGTATCACAGCTCAACCCAATATAAATAGTGGTGGTACTAGTACAATAGGGCCGCTGTGATACATGAGGTAAATAACCAGAGGGCTGCAGAGATGAAGTCTCTCATAAGAAGTCTTATAAATAAAGGGGGGAGTGTGTAGATCTTGCTGTGAAGGGGGTGCTTCTATATGCCAGACGTCCGACGGTGTGGTCCCGGTGCTCCCCTCAGGGTTCCCCACTCACCAGATAGCCAACCCCACCAGGGGTCACAGGCATGAATCACAGGATCCTCCGATCGCAGCTGGTATTCACTCCTCCCAGGACTGTACTCCTCCGATATTAGTCCAACCGGTTCACTCCTGTCTGATGAGCAACAACAAGATTGATGAACTTCTGATTCCCTCAAATGCTGGTTAGACAGTCAAATAGCAGCACATGGATATTCATGTCCTCTGACCTCTTTGATTGGTGATAGAGATCCTCCTTGGGGGTTGTACTGTCTTTTCCCCAGCTGAATGTGTGTGGTTATCGCCTCTGATAGAAGTGGTGTTCATTCTCTAACCCAGTGGTCATCAACCTTGGACAAGGTTGATGACCACTGGATTAGAGAATGAACACCACTTCTATCAGAGGCGATAACCACACACATTCAGCTGGGGAAAAGACAGTACAACCCCCAAGGAGGATCTCTATCACCAATCAAAGAGGTCAGAGGACATGAATATCCATGTGCTGCTATTTGACTGTCTAACCAGCATTTGAGGGAATCAGAAGTTCATCAATCTTGTTGTTGCTCATCAGACAGGAGTGAACCGGTTGGACTAATATCGGAGGAGTACAGTCCTGGGAGGAGTGAATACCAGCTGCGATCGGAGGATTCTGTGATTCATGCCTGTGACCCCTGGTGGGGTTGGCTATCTGGTGAGTGGGGAACCCTGAGGGGAGCACCGGGACCACACCGTCGGACGTCTGGCATATAGAAGCACCCCCTTCACAGCAAGATCTACACACTCCCCCCTTTATTTATAAGACTTCTTATGAGAGACTTCATCTCTGCAGCCCTCTGGTTATTTACCTCATGTATCACAGCGGCCCTATTGTACTAGTACCACCACTATTTATATTGGGTTGAGCTGTGATACTGTATTTATGCGTATCCAGTGTGGTATTTATGTATGGTGACAGTTATTCAATATTGGGCTCTGACATTTATTTATTTATTAATTTATTTTTTGGCTGTACCTCTATACCCCACATACCTACTGTGTACACCTAGTGGGTTAACAGGTGATAGAGACTAGATTTCCAGCATCTTGTTTGTTCTATTATCAGCCTTATTGTCTTCCCTTACTGTGCATACTGTTACATAACCTATTTTGAGGCACATCTAGTTATACCTCATTCACGCACCCTATTGTACTCAACACACATTTCTTCACTGTCTAATGTTTGAGCACATATGGTTCTATAAGCGTTTTTAGGTAGCGCCAATACCCCATTTTTCTTACTATTTACTCTTACCTACCTCCTCATTGAGGGGTTAGGTTTTAGGGGGGCAGCAACCTATTATTAGTAGTTCTAGCGCAGGTTCTCAACTTATACATATCAACCTCATAGAACACCTTTGGGATGAATTAAAGCGGAGACTGCGAGCCGGGTCTTCTGGTCCAATATCAGTGTCTGACCTCACAAATGCACTTCTGGAAGAATGATCAAACATTCCCATAGACACTCCTAAATCTCATGGATAGACTTCCCAGAAAAGTTGAAGCTGTTAAAGCTGCAAAGGGTGGGCCAACTCAATATTGAACCTTACGGGCTTAAGCCTCGTACACACGATCTGATTTTTCAACAACAAATGTGTGATGGCAGGGTTTTGACAAATAATCCGGACATTTGTACATTTGGACAATTGTTGTTGGAATTTTTAGACAACAAATGTTTTATAGCAGGTTTTTTTAATTTTCCGACAACAAATGTGTGTTGTGGGATTATCCAATCGTGTGTACACAAGTCCGTCAGACAAAAAATCCAAAGTAAAAACACACATGCTCAGAACCAATGCTAACCATAAGACAACATTAGCAGAAGTTGCCCAAAGGGTGGCGCTAAAGAGCTGAAAAACCACATCGTTTTGTGTATGTTGCCTGAAATAGTTCTGCCGTCTGTATGCAGAATAAAGTTCACAGCCAATGCCCTTCGCACAAAATTTCACGGATTTGTCCGATGGAAATCCGATCGTGTGTATGAGGTTTAAGACTGGGATGCCATTAAAGTTCATGTGCATGTAAAGGCAGGTGTCCCAATACGTTTGGCAATATTGTGTATATATTTGATTTCTGCCTTTCACTGTTTTCCTGGAGTTCTGCTTTAACTGAGACAAATATTATTAGAAAACTCTGCCTTTTAAAGGCTGCATTCACACCTAGGCGTATTTACGCCGTACGCCCGACACCGTAGCAGCCTGAAATACACTGGAGGGGCGAATTTACATTGTCGGCTATGGAGATGGTTCACATCTCCACGCCGAACGCCGAAACGCCGTACGCCAGCTATTGAAGCTCTAAACAAGTCCTGGACCCTTTTTTCAGGCGTCTTCGGCGTTCGGCAATAGCCGACAATGTAAAATCACCCCTCAACAGGCTAAAAATTACGCGATTTGTAGCGGCAAATCACAGCACAAAACGCCACAATTTTTTGCGGCAAATCACGCTACAATACGCCGCATACAAGTGTGAATGAAGCCAAAGACATGAAAAGAAAACTGCCGCTGACCAAGGAATGTTTCCTTTTCTGTCCTGTTCTTCTTTAAAGACTTTGGCACAAAACTGGAACATTCCCTGTGAGAAATGTCAAACAATACAAATTGTATAACTTACAAAGGGGGTGTCATTGGTGAGATGCAGGTGTAAGCTGCACGGTATCAGATGTCCTCCCGCTGAATAGCGCTGAATGTATTACCTTATCCCGGAGTCGCACGGCACACATACAAGGTATTAGGGCTGTTGTAGCCGAGTCTTATGCCGCGTACACACGATCATTTTTTGTGATGAAAAAAAACGACGTTTTCTGTGAAGTAAAAAAACGACGTTTTTGAAACGTCACTTTCAAAGACAATTTTGCATACACACCATCGTTTTTCTCACAAAAAGCGAGGTTACGTTCACCACACTTTTCCATTGAAGCTCGCTTCATAACTAGCTTCTGGGCATGCGCGGGTTGAAAAACGTCGTTTTGAACGACGTTTTTGCTACACACGGTGACTTTTTGTGAAACAAAAAACGACGTTTTGAAAAACGACACAAAAAATTCAAGCATGTTGGAATTTTTTTTTGGTCGTTTTTTTTTAAGACAAAAAACGACGTTTTGCCCACACACGATCAATTTAAATGACGTTTTAAAAAACGACGTTTTTTTTCATCGCAAAAAACGACCGTGTGTACGCGGCATTAGTGTCTCACTGTGAAGGGCTCATACATTCACGGGAAGGAAATTGCATTTCTTTCTTCTACTCTTCTGTCGACAAACTATTTACCGCTCTAAGGGCTATAGAGTGATAGGATCAATTACTTATTTTTTTCCGTTCACATTTCAAGTGTAATTCAAAGGTTGCCGTGTGTAGGGTCCTTTTAATAAATGGACACAAAAAAAAGAGGGATTTGAGCTAGCCTGATCAATAAAGGAGGAATCCCAATAGATGCAATATATAAACAATAACACAAGATGGCAATAAATCACTACCCCATACATTGTCATCAACCAGCCAACGCAAGGGTTAATCTATCCTACCCAAGGACTAGCCCCGCCCCCTCTACATGTCGAACCACTTGAAAGGGTATAAATTGCCACAAAATAGGGAGAATAGCTACCCTGAAGAAGTTCACAATCCCAGTGAACGAAACGCGTCGGTAGCCACAGGACACACCCAGACATCCACCTTACACTCCTCTGGTACTTTCATGCCCCCTCTACTTCCGTTTAAAAGTTAGGACCATTGAATGATCTCCCAAACGGAACTCAGCTTTCATCACATACCTGCTGGGCCAAGAAACTTAACTGTATTTTGGGACTAACCTGCACCTATACCAAGGTCCCCCCTCGATTCAGCGGGAACCTGAATCAAACCCACAATCTGCGGAAATTTCGATGGTAGCCTTATACCTCTCAAGGCTCCCTAAGCTGACTGAGATTTCCAGGAAACTGAAACAACCACAGACATTCCGAAGGTAGCCTCAAACTTTGTTAAGGCTCATAAAGCCAGATGTCACTCCAAACAGCTCAGACAAAGCTGAAATTCACGGATATTCCGATGGTAGCCTTAAACTCCACTGAGGCTCACTAAGTCAGCCATGGTTCCAAGCAGCTCAGACAAAGCTGAAACTCACAGACATTCCGATAGTAGCCTCGTAAGTTCTGAGGCTCCCATGACACCAGGAGCACAGCGTGACTCACCAAGGTCAGTTAAGCCTATACATCTCTATACATCTCTGATTTGAGCTAGCTTGATCAGGAAAGGAGGAATCCCAATAAATGCAATATATATAAATAATAGAAAAAAGAAAAAAGAAAAAGATACGGCGCTGGATGAAAATGAAGACTGGATGGACAAACATATAGCTACAGCGTATTGAAACTGGATAACGCCATAGGAAACCAACCAAAATGTATGAACAAAAACATATGAACAAGAATATTCACACACTGTAATAATATACACTAAACTGTGCAATAAGATAAAACGTATAACCAAAATATAAGAATAAAAGTATATATGAATAAAAATATTCACACACTGTATTCATATACACCAAACTGTGCAAAAAATAAAAAGAGTTCTTATTGCGTTTAAATTTCCACAGAAAAGATGATCGTTATTTAATTGATAAACATGCGAGAGGGAGTCCCAGAAATTGAGTCCTACGGGTCATCAAAGGAGGTGGAAAGTGAAAAGTGTAAGTAGGCTTTATTCACCAGTAGAGACACCCAAAGTGAAGATGTAGTCTCCTTACCGAATATACTGACCAATATGCTGGTCACTCTGAGCACGGGGGTTTAAGGTCTCCCTCCTGACTGTCTGTATGATCTCAAGATGGCTCTAAAGTAACTCTCTCCATAAAAAGAAAGCATAAAAAGAAAAGAGGACCATAGCGTGATACCAGAGAATAAAAAAGATTTAATGTACTAAAACTGGTTGCACTCACATTTGAGAAGTGAACAAACAACGGTATGTATTGTTAAGAAGCCGGCGGCTGCACGTCCCCTCCTGCTCGTGTTCGTTCAGGGTTTCCTCTCAGAATAGCGTGATGTCGTCGGTGCCGCAAGCCACGCCTACGCGTTTCGTCACCACGGACGCAGCCAATCCCAGACGATGTCCGTGGTGACGAAACGCGTAGGTGTGGCTTGCGGCACCGACGACATCACGCTATTCCGAGAGGAAACCCTGAACGAACACGAGCAGGAGGGGACGTGCAGCCGCCGGCTTCTTAACAATACATACCGTTGTTTGTTCACTTCTCAAATGTGAGTGCAACCAGTTTTAGTACATTAAATCTTTTTTATTCTCTGGTATCACGCTATGGTCCTCTTTTCTTCTTATGCTTTCTTTTTATGGAGAGAGTTATTTTAGAGCCATCTTGAGATCATACAGACAGTCAGGAGGGAGACCTTAAACCCCCGTGCTCAGAGTGACCAGCATATTGGTCAGTATATTCGGTAAGGAGACTACATCTTCACTTTGGGTGTCTCTACTGGTGAATAAAGCCTACTTACACTTTTCACTTTCCACCTCCTTTGATGACCCGTAGGACTCAATTTCTGGGACTCCCTCTCGCATGTTTATCAATTAAATAACGATCATCTTTTCTGTGGAAATTTAAACGCAATAAGAACTCTTTTTATTTTTTGCACAGTTTGGTGTATATGAATACAGTGTGTGAATATTTTTATTCATATATACTTTTATTCTTATATTTTGGTTATACTTTTTATCTTATTGCACAGTTTAGTGTATATTATTACAGTGTGTGAATATTCTTGTTCATATGTTTTTGTTCATACATTTTGGTTGGTTTCCTATGGCGTTATCCAGTTTCAATACGCTGTAGCTATATGTTTGTCCATTCAGTCTTCATTTTCATCCAGCGCCGTATCTTTTTCTTTTTTCTATGGTTTAATTTTTGTATCACAAATTTTTGATACTGGCTGCTTTTACAACTTTCACTTTTGTACATGTCAATCTATCATACATTATTTTGTAATTTTTTATTAAGTGCAGTGTTTCCCTTGTGGGTTTTTTTCTTTCTATATATAAATAATACAATTAGTTGAACTAAGAGAACCTACATTTTGTATTTAAATAAGGGAATCCAATTCCCAATAATTAGGGAAGGTCCCTGCACTATATAACCACATTTAAATGATACAAAGATATAGGTGTGTATCACCCTCCTAGAATAGGATGTTTGGTACATTTCGTTTTTGGCTTGCTCTGTAATCAGAGGAGCAGTAAACATTTGCCTTGGTGTGCTCATGGTTTCATGTGCTCAGAGTTTGATTTTTTCCCCCTGCTATGGGGGAAACTTCCAGAGCCTAGATAGCAAGCAATTGTGCTGCAAGTTTAAAAATGACTTGCTAAGCTATTGCTAGACTTTCCAGGTTTGCTGCACAATTGCAGCAAGTCTGCATTGCATGTCTTCAGATCAACTTTCTTTGCAAACATTCTGCAAGTCTGCTGCAAGTTCTGGTTCAGTTATGTTATGCAATAGTCCTCCGACCACAGGGGGCACTGTAACAGAATTTTCATGCTGTAGACTTGCAGAGCTCCTGCTGTAGACCCAACACTGCAACTTTGCTCTTGCTAGACACTTGCCACGCAAATTTGCTACAAATTGGAAAAGTGGCAACTAGAACTTGTGCTTAATGTGCTCTACAAGTGTACAACTTTCCAGTGAAAATATGCAGCAAGTTAACAGACTAATGCCTTGTACACATCATCAGTTGTCCCGGCGGTAAAAAGTCCGCTGGGAAAACCAAGGGGGAAACCGAGAACCTGCTCGGCAGCTTTTCCCCCCTACACACGGATGGATTTCCTAGGAAGAAAACTGCCATGAGAGTGGGAATCCTGGCAGTGTGTATGCTCCACCGCAGTGTTTCCCATAGGAAAACTGCTGGGAAAATGACTGTTGGGAGTCCCGGCAGTTCTAATTTTTCCTGCTGAGATTACCAGTGATTTTCCTGTCGGGAAAACGGCCATGGAGCATACACACTGTTAGGACCTGGGCTTGAACCTAGGATCTCTGGTGTGTCTGGTGGTGACTCTGCTTGCTGAGCCACCTGGAATGCTGGACAGTTCCTTGGACAGTTCCTTGGATAGTTCCTTAGACAATTCCTTGAATGATCTTGTCTTGAATCTTGTTTGCCTTGAACCCTTTGCTCCTCCCATGAACTTCCTGATTTAAGCCATGTCCCTGCACTTCCTGGTTGCCAGAATATTGTGCCTTCACCAGCCAATATCTTCCTCCTGTTGGGGTGAATATTACTGCGCTTACCATAAACGGGGGGAGGAGGGGGGGAGAGGGGAGTGGGTGGGTACAGCTGCTGCACTGAATGGTGTATCAACCAAGGCAGATAAAAATGGGGGGGGGGGTGTAGTGCTGCGCTGTAAGGAAGAAAGTGGGGATGGGATAAAATGAAGAGGAAGTGTGGCAAAAAACTAGATATGTGGAAAAAAAGAAAAAAGGAATAACCTAACTATTATACATAGTAATGTCAGAAAATGACAGTGGTGTATATAAGAAATATATATTAAACGTGCTAAATGCAGCCTAAGCCGGCTGCCAAACCAATGATAGTGCAAAATAACATATAGGGCCAGATTCAGGTAGAGTTGCGCTGGAGTAATTCGATATGCGCCGCGTAACTGTGAAGATGCGCCGTCGTTTCTATGTGCCCGTACCCACCAAACTAGATGCGCCCAATAACGGGCCATTTGCGACCGGCGGAACGTTCCGACGCCAGAGTATCGTCAGCGCTTAATTTCGCTTGGCGCATCAGTCGCGCCTATTGATTTCCCCTGCAAATATGCAAATGAGGGATTTTTCCCAATTCACGAACGGATTAGCACCATACGCTGGCTACATGCGCCGCGCGTATCTCGTCCGTCCGGCGCAAAGTTATTTCTACAAAAGGCTGCTTTATCTTTACTCTAGACGGTCACAGGTCAGCAGGAGAGCAGCTACAGCAGCGTTACCGACGAAACTAGCAAGCTGAACAACCACACTTGCAAGGACAACACCTCTGTGTGCCAACATGCGGGGGGCACTCGTGGTCCTAAGACTAGTACTGGGTCCCTCGCTACGGAGGAGGCGGGCATGTGAGAGGATATACCGCACGCGTATGAACCTCTTTGGCATGGGTGATGAGGAGGTGTATCGCCTCTTCAGATTCAGCCCAGATGCAATACTTGAACTAACCACAACCCTGCAGGGTGACATCACCAGCAAGACACACCGCTCACAAGCAGTGCAGCCACTGGTGAAGGTCCTGGCAACACTTCATTTCCTTGCAAGTGGATCATTCCAGCGTACAAGTGGAGTGGTGGCTGGGATGTCACAGTCCTCCATAAGCAGATGTGTGCACCAGGTTGTCCCTGCAATCCTCAGACGCATGTCCAACCAGTTCATCAGACCCACCACTGAGGAGCTGCGGCTGAAGGCAATGACAGATTTCTACAACATTGCCAGATTCCCACGCACTGTGGGGGCCATTGATTGCACACATGTGGCCCTTCAGCCCCCCAGTGCCACAGAGCACATATACCGCAATCGGAAGCATTGGCATTCCATCAACGTACAGGTGATAGCCGACGCCCAACGCCTCATATGGCACGTCCGTGCCAAACACCCTGGATCCAGCCATGACAGCTTCATATACAATCAGAGCCCCATCCCAGCAGAATTCGAGCAGAACATGTATGCGGACAGCTGGCTGGTTGGTGAGTGACATGGGAGTCAGGCATGACTATCCCCTCCCGTGATGCACATCAGAAGTGGCACATGCATGACTAACATCCTCCTGTCTTTTCCCTTACAGGTGATTCTGCATATGCACTGGGACCCCATCTAATGACTCCTTTCCGCAACCCCCAAACCAGAGGAGAGAGAAAATACAATGAAGCACACATCAAAACTCGTGCAGTGGTGGAGCAAACATTCGGGCTCCTGAAGTCCCGTTTCCGCTGCCTGGATAAGTCCGGGGGGACCCTATTGTATTCCCCTACCTTTGTGTGTCAGATCATCGCTGCATGTTGCATTCTGCACAACTTTGCTATGAGAAAAGGCCTGCAGATTGACATGCGTGATGACCTGACCCCCGACCCACACAGTCCCCACCTGCCAGAGGAGAACCAGTCTGCTGATGGAAGAGCAGTCAGGAGGGTCCTCGCCGTAGGCATCTTTGGACAATAAACCAAAACATTGATCACACGGACAATGCACGCGTGTACACCACTGATGTCCCTAGATCACACACACCACATGCACATCGCATTGGATTAGCCCAAGTCCAGCATGTAGGACTTGGGAGCAGCAACGCCAGCGTCAAGGCCCCAATGATGTCACTGTCCATTCATACACCTTTCACACGTCATTCATACAGCCGTGGGGTTAACTTCACCACCACGGCCGAGGGTGACACCCCTTACTGTCAGGAGTGCCACCCCCTCACATTCACACACCATTCACACTGTCCTCTGCACTCCTGACCGTGTGCAGTTCAAAAGAAATAAAAAATCTCATAACCTGAGCAAGAAAATAAAATATAAACTCATAACCTGAGTATAAAAATAACAAAAAACTCATAACCTGAGTAATATAAAAAATAAAAATATAAACCAAATAAAAAAAAACCCCTCATCTTGGATGACGGGGGCTCCTCCTTGGGGGCACTCTCGGGCTCCTCAGCTGCCTGGAGGGAGTGGGTGGTGGCATCTTGAGGAGGCTGATCCCCGGGTGGGCCACTCCGGGCAGCTGTTGGCTGCATGCCCTCCAAGGCCACTGCAATCCGGCTCAGATAGAGGTTAGTCTGGGCCTGCATCCTCAACTGGCGGTGACTTGATGCCGCTGGTCACGCTGCCGCTGCCTCCCCTCTTCCCGGATGGCAGCAGTGTTGGCATGTACAGCTGCTGTCAGGTGCCGGACATCAGCCTGCACCTCCCCCAGGCTGGTAACAAGGTTCTGAACACCACTGGGCAGCTGCGACATGGAGCCCAGGCTGTCAGCGACCCGGTCCAGGTGGCCAGCAATCTCCCCCATCTGCTGGGTCTGCTTGGCGTGGTCCAACAGCACCTGGTCCTCGACCAGATCACACACCCCCCTTGTCTTCCGGGTGGCCTTCCTGGGGGCAGGAGAAGGTTGTCCCCGTGGGGATGGAGTCGCCCTTGAGGGGCTACCGAGGATGGGGGAGGGGATGACAGAGGGCCCTGCTGAAGAGGAGGACTCCTCCAACAATAAGATGAAGTCCTGTTCAGGGACAGGCTCCTCCACAACCACCTCTGCAGAGGTGGTGTGGGCACTCTCCTCCACCTCGGTCTCTTCAGCACCCAGGGGCTCATCATCGCGATCCCGTTGGGAGGTTGGGGTGGACTGGCCGCCAAGAGATGATGGCCCAGCTCCGTCATCTGTGGATGACACAAAGAAGACACATGTTGGTGGTCCCACACACTTGGCACATGTACCCTCCCCCCCCCCACATGCAACACACCAAATAGGGGATAAAAAACACTTACCTGTCCTGGAGCCTTCCTCCATGGAGTCATATCCAGTGACCCCCTCCAACTGCTCCCTGTCCAGGCAGCGTGCGACCACCTCCTCCTCTGCGGTCAGGCTGACAGGACATGGGGGACCACCACCTGTGCCCCTCTCATGCCTCCTGATGGTGGCCACCTTGCCCTTGACCTTGCGCCGCAAGTCATTTATTTTTTTCTGAATGTCAGAAGCAGTCCGGGTGGAGTACCCCAAGACATTCACCCTGGCAGCAATGGTCTCCAGGATGCCCTGCTTTCTCTCCCGGCTGGTCTTCCGGCTTTTTTTCCCATGGAGTAACTCATTAACAGACTCCATTGCTGATATGATGACCGAGACCTCCTGGGAATTAAAATTGAGGTTCCTCCTCTCTTTGGGGGTAGCAGGAGCAGCCATCACTGAGCAAAAGTATCTTCCCTGGGGTGGGGGGAAAGGAACTACTTTTGCGCCGGAATGGCGTTTCCGCCTGCGCTTTTAAGCGCCCAACGGAAGGCATTGCGCTGACGTTTCCCGGGAAGTGGTGCCGACGGAAGTTGTGAGCATGCGCACAAGGGGGCGAGTGGAGCCGCACTCACTGCGCATGCTCCGTGGATGATGCGCTGAACGTAAGCCTCTGCGCTGGGCTCCGCCCATCATTTACATATGATCACACCCACTTCCACTTGCGTCGGGTTACGCCAGCGCATTATCGTTACTCTGGCGCAAGTTTACGCGCAACTGCTATGTGAATAACAGTACTTGCGCTGAAAGGGCCGTCAGAGTAACGTAAATGAGAAGCGTTACTCTGGAGCAAAGATGCTCTCATCTACCTGAATCTGGCCCATAAAGTGTAACTTCCTTATAACAATCTGGTGCACAAAGTGCCAGAAATAGCACACAACAGTGTTATTCAGGGTGAATGTCCATACAACAGGTAACAATGGGTCAATGCAATGTATAAATGCAATATGGAAATAAAGTTCAAAAAGATTGCTGATGTAAAAGCCAAAATGCCGTGATGACCAGTTGCAGATGCTGTCTCCAAAATAAGTAAAGATGTCCCCTTACCTTACTGCTGTAAGGTAACAGCAGAAAACAAAGCCCAGGAGCACTTTTCAGGTTGAGTCCACTTGTGGTGTCATCCAAATAGGTAAATGTGGTGATAATGGATCCTTCCTGGTAATCACCTCCAAACGATAATAGTCGCTCACATCCAGGAAAACAAAAAAATGCCAATAGTGTAGTACCATTAAAACAGGGGGGTTTTATTAAAACAATAACTGGGTACTCACAAGGTTGAAATAAAAAACAGGCATAAAAACACAGGGCGTCCGCCAACGTCACCTCTGGTACCTCATACGCGCATTCGTCACTCCACATGACTTCCTCAGACACCTGAGGGTGTCATCAGCCAGGGTGACCTGTGTGAATATCTGCTCTGCTGCTATAGCTACTGGCCTCTGAGCCTGAGCTATCATGGCAGTTTTTACGACGGGAAAACTGGTCATGTGAACGAGGCATTACAATTCAACACTGCCACAAATTTGTAGCAAGTTATCTTAGCTAGCTGGGAGCTTAGGGGAGGAAATTCAAATTAGTAGCCTAAATATTTATTTTGCCCTGGCCAATCCCTGAGGAGGTGTGCCCAGAAGGTGGTGTGGGAGGGGGTAAATAGCCTGAAGCCTTGAAGATATGGCCCTTTTCCTTCCCAGTCAGGGATGGCTCTGTGAGCTTCAGGGAGCTGCTCGCCCCTGAAGCACGTCTGGACTAGGTGGCTGCTCTAGGACTTATGAGTAGAGACTTTGACTGACTGCCTACAGTGGAGTAATCAAAAGACATATCCCAGCTCTGAGACTTTAACTGCTCTGATGCCACCTCATGGTTCTCATCTGTTAGACTGTAGACTGTTCTGCAAATTACTTTGGTGTAAGATCTAAAATGTGCTACCTTTACTGTCAGCTGTTCTTAAAGTCCAACTCCGGCCCAAATTTTTCTCCCATGCATTGGTGCTTTGCCCACTCTACACCGGTCAATTACTTGTTTTGTCTAGGGGTGAGCTAGCAAAATATACTCACTCGATCCTTCGATCTTTTAAAAAATGACATCCCCGTTGTGGACTGTTCATGATCTATGGAACCTGCTCTGGGCGTGATGACGTCAGGAACAGTTCACTATTTAAGATCGCTGGAGCGCGGGGGTGCCAGACTAGTCTTGTGCTAGGAGGTTCAGAGGGTCAGGTAAGTATATCTCCTCTCACCTAGAAACAATAAGCAGTTAAACCATGCAGTGGGGGCACAGCCTTACTGCATGGGAACAAACAAATTGGATTTGGGCTTTAAGTGTTTTAGGGTATCCTATACCCCCTACCCCTCTCCTGTTAAAGTCATGCAAGCAATAAATCTTAAAAAAGACATCCCCTGGCCTAGACCGTTTATTGGAGCCAGAGTGAATGGATTGTTGCCTGTGTGATTGGTAGCCTCTGCACTGTTTGCGGAAGAACCAGTTAGTCCTAGCGGCTCCTACGGGTGGTATTCAGAAACCACTGCAGGGTACTTATAACGTCACTTTTATTAACCTCTTCAGCCCAGGAAGGTTTACCAACCTTGCAATATGGCACTGCGTTAATTTAACTGAGAATTGCGCAGTCATGTGACGCTGTAGCCAAATAAAATTGATCCTTTGTTTCCCACAAAAAGAGCTTTCTTTTGATGGTATTCGATCATCTCTGCTGTTTTTATTTTCTTTGCGCTATAAACAAAAAAAAAATGAAAAATTGGAAAAAAAATAATATTTTTTACTTTATGCTATAATACATTCCCAATAAAAAATATGTTGTACCTTATTTATTTGTGCATAGCCCCGTCCAAGTTTCTTCCCTTTCCCCCATCCAATCAATTAATATGGGATGCCTTTACTCCTGGGCCCAGGAGGTGATTTTTGAAAATTAAATGTTTCTACAGCTGAGGACCAGATGTGAATTTGTGGGGGGTGAATGTAGCACCCTCTACCGTTGGTGGGTGCTAGAGTGAGGATTTTTGTAAAGAAAGATGTCAGTGCAATTAAATTTAGGCAAGCCTCTGCTTCAGGCTAGGCTTGTTTGTTTTGATCTTAGGGCAGGGAGTGGTTAGTGTAGCAGTGGGTGTGACCACCTGTGCTTCAGTACTTGGGCACCTCCCCTGCTTCCAGGGAGAATGATCTGTAAGAGGGGCAGGGCACAGGACTGGAGTGGCATGGAGCTCATGTGAGGAGCACTGACTAATCCCCAATTGGAATTGGCAGGGGGCAGGCCTCCCATATAAGCTCAGGTCCAGCCCACTGGGGGCAAGTTGTTGGCCAGGAGACGTGGAGAATGAAGTACTAGTCAGTAGCAGGGGCCCCATCTCCATCTGGGGGGGGGGGTGGGTGCGAGGTCTATTGGAGGAGCCCAGGAGACCTGGAAGGGAGCTTCATCTTTACACCATCTTAGAAGAAATATCCTGGACCAGAGGGGCTGGAGAAGCTGCCAGAACGTATGACCAGTTAAAGTTCTCCATCATGGACTCAGGGCAGGAGAAGGTCGGTGAGTGGACCACAGTGGATCACTGGATGAGGAATGCCAGGGGAGCTGGGTGTGAGGTAAGAGGAGAGACTGTGGGGAAATTGTCAAATCGATGTGGCCTGAGGGCGCAGGATGTGCAAACCGGACTAGCTGGGAGCAGTAGTCCACCAATCTACACATTCTACTAAATTACTGGGCCACCAGAAAGAGGTACTGCAGACCTCTGGCCTAGTAACAGCATTTATTACAGCTAGCAACTGAGGCCCCGTACACACGGCCGAGGTTCTCGGCAGAAACCAGAGAGAAGCTCGCTGGGATCCTCATTCTGCCGATAACCTCGGCCGTGTGTGCACTCTCGGCGAGCATCCCGTCGGGAAAGCCGCCGAGAGAAAATAGAGAGCAGGTTCTCTATTTTCTCGGCGGCCCGTCGGGATTAATAGCTGGTCGCCTTTCCCGACGGGATGGTTGCCGATTCTGACTGCCGGCCGAGAACCTCGACGGGCGGAACGATGTGTTCCGCCCGTCGAGGTTCTCGTACGTGTGTACGCTGCCTGAGACTGTTCAGAGCGGCCTCTTTGGCTCATAGAGGATGACGTGACAAGAAAGATTGATTTACAGTAAAGTTTGTGCAGGAGGAGAGAAGTCCTTGGAGCAACAGTCTGCAGGAGATACACAGAGGAGGACTGCACATGCTCCATAGTACGCCGCAAATACATTGGTTTCTACGTCAACGGAATTAACGCACAGCCCTATTCGCGATGAGTTACGCAAACGACGGAAAAACACGACGCTGTCCCGACGTCCATACTTAACATGGCGTACGCCGGACCTACGCAAGGTTATCCCTCATATAGCATGGGTAAACTTACGCTTACGCAAACTACGTAAGCTACGACGACGGCGCACAAATATGTTCGGGAATCGGCGTATCACGCTCATTTGCATATTCAACGCAGAAATCGACGGGAACGCCACTTAGCGGGCAGCGCAACATTGCAACTTAGATCCGACGGTGTAAGTGACTTACGCCAGTCGGATCTACGCCAAATCTATGCGTAACTGATTCTAAGAATCAGTCGCATAGATAGGAGGGCTCAGAAACAGAGATACAACGGTATATCTGGAGATACACCTTCGTATCTCTTCTGAGAATCTGGCCCTATATGTGCATCAGACTTCAAGGCTCAACCAAGTTTCAAGTTCTTTAATATGATGGCAAAGCAACATGTTCTATGGGCATCCCATATTCCCTTTTCCCCAACCAAGTTATATGTATCCCCCAATAAACAAAAACAAAACAAAGCAAATGACTGTTCATTGTCTCTGTGATAGATGGAGGTCTGGCAACAGGGTGATATGGTGGATGTTAGTTACTAGTAGCAACCAAATGAACATATTCACCAGCACACAGTGGATCGTCCAATTACGTCCAAATTTTTTAATGCAAAACAAACATCAAAATAGTGCAACATTTCGAGGTCGCGCAGGACCCCTTCATCAGGCAAGTGACAAAGGGGTCCTGTGCAACCTCGAAACGTTGCACTCAGTGCTGGGACAAGGCCATTTGGTGCCCAGGGCGAAGATGGCAAACTGCGCCCCCCCCCCCCCCCCGTTTTTAAAGCGGATGGCCCATGAAAAAACAATATTAAAAGCCAGCAGCTACTAATACTGCAGCTGCTGACTTTTAATATTAGGACACTTACCTGTCCTGGAGTCCAGCGGCGTCCGCAGCAGAGGACAAGCGATCGCTGCTCCCCCCTCCATCCACAGTGAGGGAACCAGGAAGTGAAGCATTCCGGCTTCACTGCCCGGTTCCCTACGGCGCATGCGCGAGTCACGCTGCGCCCGCCGATTGGCTCCCGCTGTGTGCTGGGAGCCGAGTGTTCCCAGCACACAACGGGGGACAGACGGGATGTGCCAAAAAAAAACGTCTTTTGCCCGAGACTGCGGGCCGGAAGTGGGTGCAAATAGCTGTCTTTAGACAGGTATCTGCACCCCCCTTCCCCCTGAAAGGTGTCAAATGTGACACTGGGGGGGGGAGGGTTCCGATCAGCGCGACTCCACTTTAGGGTGGAGATCCGCTTTAAGAAAGAATCAATGTGGTTTCAAAACAAGAATATAGTTAAAGCAATGGAACAAAGGACTGTGCCCCCTTGAGTGGGACTTTGAAAATGTCAATTGACAAAAGCTACAAATATTAAAAACATAAGTAGTATACATATAATTGATGTTCGCACTGGCGGCAATTGATGGGGACAGTGGCTGTGTTTGATGGGCACAGTGGCTGCGTGTGATGGGCACAGTGGTGACAATTGATGGCACAGTGGCTGCGTGTGATGGGCACAATGGCTGCGTGTGATGGGCACAGTGGCTGCGTGTGATGGGCACAGTGGCGACAAGTGATGGCACAGTGGCTGCGTGTGATGGGCACAGTGGCTGCGTGTGATGGGCACAGTGGCTGCGTGTGATGGGCACTGTGGCGACAAGTGATGGTACAGTAGCTGCGCGTGATGGGCACAGTGGCTGCGTGTGATGGGCACAGTGGCTGCGTGTGATGGGCACAGTGGCTGCGTTTGGGCACGGTGGCGACAATTGATGGCAAAGTGGCTGTGTGTTGGCACAGTGGCTGCGTTTGGGCACAGTGGCTGCATGTGATGGGCACAGTGGATGTGTTTGATGGGCACAGTGGCTGCGTGTGATGGGCACAGTGGCTGTGTGTGATGGGCACAGTGGCTGCGTGTGATGGGCACAGTGGCTGCGTTTGGGCACAGTGGCGACAATTGATGGCAAAGTGGCTGTGTGTTGGCACAGTGGCTGCATTTGGGCACAGTGGCTGCATGTGATGGGCACATTGGATGTGTTTGATGGGCACAGTGGCTGCGTGTGATGGGCACAGTGGCTGCGTGTGATGGGCACAGTGGCTGCGTTTGGGCACGGTGGTGACAATTGATGGCAAAGTGGCTGTGTGTTGGCACAGTGGCTGCGTTTGGGCACAGTGGCTGCATGTGATGGGCACAGTGGATGTGTTTGATGGGCACAGTGGCTGCGTGTGATGGGCACAGTGGCTGCGTGTGATGGGCACAGTGGCTGTATGTGGTAGGCACAGTGGCTGCGTGTGGTAGGCACGGTGGCTGTGTGTGATGGGCACGGTGGCGACAATTGATGGCAAAGTGGCTGTGTGTTGGCACAGTGGCTGCGTTTGGGCACAGTGGCTGCATGTGATGGGCACAGTGGATGTGTTTGATGGGCACAGTGGCTGCGTGTGATGGGCACAGTGGCTGCGTGTGATGGGCACAGTGGCTGCGTGTGATGGGCACAGTGGCTGCGTGTGATGGGCACAGTGGCTGTATGTGGTAGGCACAGTGGCTGCGTGTGGTAGGCACGGTGGCTGTGTGTGATGGGCACAGTGGCGACAATTGATGGCACAGTGGCTGCGTTTTTTTAACTGCCATTTTTGTTAAAGTGGAGGTTCACCCTCAAAAAAAATTCTGACATCACATTCTGTCGAGTCATCCTACCGACAGAATGCCAGTGTTTTTTTTAATTTTTTCTCAGCACATACCTCCTAATAAAGATTTTTACCCCCCGGCTCTCCCACGGGACTGGGCGTTTCCAATCACTGCCTGTGATTGACAGGCTTCCGTCCGGCGCATACTGCGCATCACAGGTTGCCGAAAGAACCCGAACATCAGTGCGGCTCTATACGGTGCCTGCGCACCGACGTTCGGGTTCTGTCGGCAACCTGTGACGCGCAGTATGCGCCGGACGGAAGCCTGTCAATTACAGGCAGTGATTGGGAACACGGGAGAGACGGGGGGGGGTGAAAAATTTGGATTACGAGGTATGTGCTGAGAAAAAAAAAAAAAACACTGGCATTCTGTCGGTAGGATGACTCGACAGAATGTGATGTCAGAAATGTTTTTGAGGGTGAACCTCCACTTGCAAAGTGCTCAGTCAGCCCCCCCCCCCCCCCCCCCCAATATAGGCATTTAATTATTTTCTTCTGCCCATCACATGTTCTTCTTACTTTTTACAAGTGCAGACTTCAGTGGTCTTCTTTGCAGTAGCGCACTGTAGGCAGGCAGGCTCCTCGTGAGTAGTCCTTTCAGCTCAGCAGCGCCGACACAACTCAACTCCCTGTGCAGTGCTCCGGGTCCTCCCTCACTCACCTCTCCTCCGGCCGTGACGTCATGCGGCTCGCGCCGCTGGAATGGACCAAGTGACTCCTCCATAGGGGGGGAATAAACAAACAGGAAAGGGAGCCAGACGCAGGAGCGCACTCGGCAACCAGTCAGGACACAATTCGTTCAGTGCCACTGCTGCTGCCCTCGCTGACTACTATGACACACACACAAGTGTACTGGTCTGCCCGTGTGTACCAACTGCGCCCCCCTCCTTTACCAAATGGTAGCGCCCAGGGCACTCGACCCTCCCGCCCATGCCTTGTACCGGCCCTGGTTGCACTATTGTGATGTTTGTTTTGCATTAAACATTTTTTGGACGTAATTGGACAATCCACTGTGTGCTGGCGAATATGTTCGTTTGTTTGATGTTTCCAGTACACAGCTTTTAATCGTTTTAGCACCCATCCCTTTTTTATGTGGCATTTTACCAGGAACATGTGCGATTGGAATATTGACTAGTCTAGTAGCAACCAAGCGCTACAGAAGAGTAGGAGGAGGATTAGGGGAGGTGGTAAAAGGGGTCCAGAGTACTAGCCCATGGGTTTGTCAATAAGAGGGTCAGATCGATTTTGAGGGTAGAGCCTAGGGGGAAATCACAGTAGTAATAGGTTGTCATTAAATTGTGACGGGAGAGAAAGGTGTATCCAGGGTTGCCACAATTTGGTGTAATATTCGATCGCCTCTAATTTGGCATGGATCATAGCCTTAGTAATTCTGTTTGAAATTTCCATAATGTTGAGAGAGCTAGTTTTCCAGGCTTTTGCGATGGTCTGCTTGTCGGCTGTGGTTACCTAGAGGAATAGTTTGTATTCAACTCATGTTTAAGGGGTTGTAAATAGCCCTAAATAGCTTCCTTTACCTTAGTGCAGTCCTCCTTCACTTACCTCATCCTTCCATTTTGCTTTTAAATGTCCTTATTTCTTCTGAGAAAATCCTCACTTCCTGTTCTTCTGTCTGTAACTACACACAGTAATGCAAGACTTTCTCCCTGGTGTGGAGTGTCGTGCTCGCCCCCTCCCTTGAGGGGGGAGGGGGCGAGCAGGAGAGTCAGGATGCCCACTAACACACAGCTCCGTTCTCTATCTGCAACGTAGAGAGCATCCTGACACTCCTGTAGTTTAAGACAGGGGGCAGGCACGACACTCCACACCAGGGAGAAAGCCTCGCATTTCTGTGTGGAGTTACAGACAGAAGAACAGGAAGTGAGGATTTCTCAGAAGAAATAAGGACATTTAAAAGCAAAATGGAAGGATGGTGTAAGTGAAGGAGGACTGCACTAAGGTAAAGGAAGCTATTTAAGCAATTTTTTTTTTACCTTTACTTCCCCTTTCAGTTGTGGGGTCGTATATTCAGTAGGGCAGAGAGGAGATCTTGAGGCAGTTCTGTAGCATTTAGAGTGGATATGATCTTGTATGTCTCAGCCCAAAAGCATTGTACTACGTGTTAACTGATTTTAACAGATTTTGAATAACAATTTTGAATACAAATTGTTGGTAATTTTTATTGAATATGTGTATGCAATTGTGTTATTCCAGCACCTCAAAAGCCCCACATTACTTTAAGGTCTATTATTAAATTATTGGGATGCGGTGCATGAAATAACCCTTCTCCTACCTAAATCACATGATATACTACAATTATTGAAAGTTAATTTTACAGTTGATAGTCTAAAATCAATTTTTAATCTTTTTTTTTTTTATTATTAATTGTTAGTAGACACAAAAAGAAAAAGAAAGAAAAAGGCAAAAAATAAAAAATAAATCTTACAAATATTTTTTTGGGCTTTTACAACTATTAAAAGATAGGAAACAAAGCTTTTTGCACTCTTTCCAACACTTTAAACTATTACATGTATTATATTTTCACAGGTTATATTAGAGTGCTCTCATCTCTTCTATAACACTTGAAAATATACTAATGGGGTCACGGAGCATTTCATTTATACTTCATTCCATGGTTTTCCTTTGTTGAATTATTGTATAAAATGTGATATTTAGAACATATACTCATCTGTAGATATAAAAATCATCAAAGAAGACTACAGTGAAAAATTTAGAATCCTCATTTCCATTAATTTACATATTTTCTCTTAAATTGGATGTATGCCCACTCTCATCCTTTCTAAGCTACTGCCATAGTGCTGATCTATAAGGATATAGGTGCCTCCTGCATGTATCCTTACCTGTCAAATGTCTCCCCTATGTCTGTTAGGAAACCAGAAGATTCTGTGGGTGGGTCTGTTGTCTGGAGCTCGGTGGGTGGAGTTATGTCAGTAGACTCCCCGCCCACTTCTACACTCCCCTTGTCTTTTTCTCTTTCGTATTTCCTACACTAACATCCAGTCAAAACCCAGAAAAGTCACCACATGACTTCAGCATGCCCTATCATGCTAAGGTGTGGTGGAGCAGCCAATTCTGTGAGAGCTGGAGAAGAAAGGAGGAAGGGATCTGAAGTACAAAGAATGTCTCTCTCGGGCTCTTGCATGAGATAGATATGTAAATCACCTGTCACTCACAGCAAGGTGGAAGAACTGATTCCTATTTCTCTGTGTATCAGTTTTTATTTCACTGAAAAAAAGGCAAGAGGATTTCTCAGGCCGCGTACACACGGAGGGACATGTCCGCTAAAACATGTCCGATGGACCGTTTCCAGAGGACATGTCTCCTCCGGATTTTCGTCCGATGGTGTGTACACACCATCGGATGAAAATCCCCTCGGCCAGGGAATGTGGTGACGTGGCGGTGACGTTGACGCCGCCACGTCACCAAACGAGGAAGTGAAATCCTTCCGCGCATGTGTCAAATCCATTCGACGTATGCGTGGACAGTTCTGTCTGCTGGTTAGTGTACTAACCAGCGGACATATCCGACGGACAGGTTTGTAGCGGACAAATTTCAAAGCATGCTTTGAAATTTGTCCAATGGACAAACCTGTCTGCTCGCCCGTACACACAATCAGATTTGTCTGCTGAAACGGTCCGTCGGACAGGTTTCAGCAGATAGATTCAATCGTGTGTACACGGCCTCAGAGCTGGATTAACTCTTCCTGGCAAGATTGGGCACAGATGACATGAAATCCTATACTGTACAAGGTGCAACCCTTAATTAAAAAACATTTTTTCAGGTTTGCATCCACTTTAACGTTGGCTGAATTTGCCTAATACCCCCCTTCTCAGGCCCACATGTGGTGATTTTTATCTATGAACAGTTCTTCAGCTGATGGGTCTATTTGCATAGAGTTGAATTCTGGAGTTTGCAAACTGCCAGAAATTATGTCTCTTAAATCGCGGCCGAAATCGGGACTGCCAGCGGGAGTGAAATCGTGCGAGTTCAGTTGAACTCTCAGGGCTTCACTCCCGCAGCCCAGTGTGAGCCAGGGCTAAATATGCAAAGTCAACTCACCCACCCATCCATCTCAATGCTTTATTTTGTGCATATATTATATTATAGTTTACATATATATTTTGTAAACTAGTCATGTGCACTGCCGAAAAATTTGTTTTCGTTTCATTGTTTTTTTAGCTTTTTTCTGAAATTCGGAAAATTCGGAAATTTGAAATACGGAAATTAGAAAATTCGGAAATTAGAAAATCCAAATCTTCAGATTTTTGAATTTCAGAATTTTGCTCACCCGGATAGACCCCTCTCACATGGTCTAGCAGCCGGGATGATGCACAGACAGTATAGAGACAGTCTCTGCCACAGACCATCTGAAAACACAGAATGGAAATTCAGGAATCCTCTGCCACAGGAATTAAAGTCCCAAACTTCCTGCCTTACAGCCAAAGAACCTTTAAGCCAATCCGGCGGACTGTCAGGTGTTGTAGGTTACGGTGCATCCTTCAATAAGTTACCAGGCCTCTCCCAAAATACCAGCCTTCCGCTCGGTCCTTTCCGGGACAGGTCCTCAACTGGCTTCCTTCATTGAGTGGCTTCTTCCCGCAGGACAGACAGTCAGGATAACTGGGCCCACTTGACAGGAATCCAGCCTCAGACCAACGTGGTCCCGAGACTGAAATCGCACACACAGACCTACCTCGCGCCAGGAGGGCCACGAGGCGAAGGACTCCAAAAAAATGGCGTCTGCCCCTTAAGTATCCCCTTCTAGCAGGCACAGCGGGGTCACCACTCTCAATGTACCACTGCCGAGGAGGGACACCCAATACACCATGGTACACCTGCGGTCCAACATGGGCCTGAAGTGGCAACGCCACCCACAGGCAACAAGGGAAAATACTACCAGGCAGTACCACAGCCAGAACAGAGGCAAATTTGCGTATAATTCAACAAGTCTGGGCCTCCTTATTGGCCCAGATATCCCCTAATTTTAAAATAGCGCCCTTATCTTTGAGAGCACGGCGCTACAAATACATCTGCCCTGACTGTGATGGCCATGGGTAAACGACTGATCCACCTTCTGCTGCCAGTTGATATACTTACCCCTGTGGGGTGATCCAATGCGCATGGCTGGACATTGCATTTGCTGAGCGTCTGGCCTACAGGCTAAAAGGGTTGCTAATGCTGAGAAAGCCACTCCTCCAGTCTATTAAGTAGTCTAGTAAGATCTAAAATAATAGACAAGAAAGCCTCCTGTGCTTGAGTGTGGTACTCAGACCCTTTATAAACACTTTGGCCCGGATTCCCAAAGCACCTACGCCGACGTAACTCACCTTTTACCGGCGTAGCGTATGTAGCGCACCCTTGCTTTCAGCATGGGCACTACACTAAAGTTAGTTGGACTGGGAGAGTTACCTTGCTCCCAGTCATGATTTACCTAAATTGTGACCTCTGTCATTCCGGAAAGGTCCACTAGGTCAGTCTGCATTCTAGGGATGTGGTATCATCTCTGGCCGGCAGTTGGCGCCAGAGGGGTTTCTGCAGAGCAAGTCTTCCCCAGCAGCCAATTGGAGGAGTTCTTCCCTCACGGGGCATGCTGGGGAGGGGTATATCTGGGACAGGGGTCATGTGTAAACATTCCTTGTGACAGTAATAGGTGGTGACAGGTACACTTTATAGAGGGATCGGTGGTCTAAAAGACCACAAATCTCTCCTTTGCACTTAAAAATATTCAGATCGCCAAAATTGACGATCTGAATACTGTATTTTTTTTAAATCGGCGCCCAGTGTTAATTTTGTCAGCAAATTTCAATGTAGTTTTATTCTAATGCCGCGTACACCCGACCGTTTTTAATGTCATGGAAAAAAACTAAGTCTTTCTCAACGTGATTCATGTCAAGCCTGCCTTGCATACACACGATCATAAAAAAAAAATGCTTGAGCAAAGTGCGGTTATGACGGCCCTATAAAGGGTAAGAACCCTTTGGGCTGCTTTTGATGATTTTGTGTTAGTGAAAGTTTGGTGAGAGACGATTCCCGCTTTTCAGTCTTTTGTGCTTTTCAGTCTGTTACACCGTGATGAATGTGCTATCTCCATTACAAACGCTAGTTTTACCAGAACGAGTGCTCCCGTCTCATAACTTGCTTCTGAGCATGCACTTTTTTTCCACTCGTTAAAGTCTACCCACGACCGTTTTTCGAGACATGAAAAACGACGAGAAAAATTTGAGCATGTTCTAAATTTTTAATGCCCATTTTTCACATCAAGAAAAATGCTCTGGAACCCACACATGGTCGTTTTCAATTTAAAAAATTGCATTTTTCCCATCATGAAAACATCATGTTGTGTACGCGGCATTAGTCTTAGGACTAAAATGGCATTTTAGTCCCATTTTAGTCTTCTGCAATTGTTTTAGTTTTAGTCGTATTTAGTCGACAAAATCTCCAAAACATTTTAGTCGACTAAGGCCCCGTACACACGAGCAAATACATCTGATCAAATCGGTCGGACAGACCGATTTGAACAGATCTGTCTGCTGGGATGTATTGGTTTGATCGTGTACACACGATCAAACCAAAATCCCCGCCGGCAGACAGCGCGCTGACGTGGCGGTGACGTGGCGGTGACGTTGACGCCGCCACGTCACCGCACCAGGAAGTAAAACACTTCCGCGCATGCGTCGAATCCATTCGATGCATGTGTGAGCAGATATGTCTGCTGGTTAGCGTACTAACCAGCAGACATATCGGTCCGACGGGTTCCCAGCCGACAGATTTCAAAGCATGCTTTGAAACCTGTCGGCTGGCCAAATCCGTCTGTTTGCCCGTACACACGATTGAATCTGTCTGCTGAAACGGTCCGTCAGACGGGTTTCAGCAGACAGATTTGATCGTGTGTACGCGGCCTTAAACTAATTTTACTCATCTAAAATCAAATGGGTGTAGTTAAATTGTAATGCATTATTTAAGCATTTCTCTACGATTTCCAAACGTATTATATACTGCTGGAGTATAAAATCGAATATGTTATTATTTATGGTATAGAACAGGCATGTCCAAAGTCCGGCCCAGTGGCCAAATAGTCAGGCAAAATAGTCGGCCCTCGCGCATGTTCACTTCATAAAATCTGGCCCTCTTTGAAAAAAGTTTGGTATAGAATATGAACATGCACTACAGACCAGTGTTCATTTTGACATCAAATTTCAATTAAGATTTAGTCTCAGGCCGCGTACACACGATCAGACCGGTCCGATGAAACTGGCCTGAAGACCAGTTTCATCGGACCAAATTGATTATGTGTACGGCCCATCGGACCGTTGTCCATCGGACCAACGTTTTAAAACTTGCTTTAAAATCTGTCCGATGGACACCTGTCCGTCGGACCAAACGATGGTTAGTACACAAAAGCATCGGACCAAAAACACGCGCATGCTCAGAATCAAGTCGACGCATGCTTGGAAGCATTGAACTTCGTTTTTTCAGCACGTCGTCGTGTTCTACGTCACCGCATTCTGGCACGATGGGATTTTGGACTGATAGTGTGTACGCACATCAGACCATTAGACCACTTCAGAGGTGGTCCGATGAAAACGGTCCGTCGGACCAGTGTCATCGGTTTGGTCTGATCGTGTGTAAGTGGCCTTAGTCTTGACTAAAATGGCATTTTAGTTTTAGTCGTATTTTAGTCTGGACTGCATCTGGTGTGAACCAGCCCTAAAAGTGGTTAAACAGAAAATACTTGTATATCCATTCTACTGATCTAGATTATTTATTTAATTCGTGATTAAAATAAATTAAAGACAACATGTTTCATCTCTCAAGAGGGAAAAGGAAGTCTTTTTGTATGTTGTTTTTTCACTTATTCACATTTACATTTTTTTCTAAAGACTTCTGCTGGAAAATCTGCAAAATTAGTAATTCTTCATTTTATTTTTACTCATTTGATCACCCCATCTGGAACATCAGAGGACAAGTACAAAAGCTAATGAGCAAGCACATGTGCGCTGGGCTCCTAGTAAGTCCTCATATCACCTCGCCGAGGTCTCTGATATTTGTGAACCAGCAGGCTCTGCATGCATGTTCTCGATTTCTCCTATCACTCCCTGAAGAGCCTAGGATATATCTATATCTATCTATGTATCAATCTATTTACATATTTTTTTTTTTACTTTAATAATTTGATCCTACACCTGAAAATCCAAGAATATGTATATATATATATATATATATATATATATATATATATATATGTGTGTATATATTTATATATATATACACACACAGGGCCAGATTCAGGTAGATTGGCGCATCTTTAGGCAGGTGTAGCGTATCGAATATACGCTACGCTGACAAGGCGCAGAGCGGCGAGCACATTATTCACAATGGAAATGCTCCCAACGTTGCGCCAGCATAACGTAATTTCGTCGGCGTAAGGCAGCGTAAGTGGGTGTGACCTTATGCTAATTATGGTCCGAGCGTGGCGCAAATTTTTACGCTCGGCGTATCATGAACGGAGCATGCGCAGTGACGTGGACTAACGAGAGGCCCCCTGTGCGCATGCTCACAACTACACCGGTCCAACTTCCTGGGATACGCCGGCCCACCAGTTTACACCAAGCGCATAAATACGCCCAGGCCCGTCGCTACAGGACAGGCAAAACAAACAATTGCTTGGAGCCCCGAGCTGGCCTGGGGCCTCCAACTTCCCCTTTCCAGGATGTAGCGTGGTCGAGCTCCTCTTCCTTCCACCTGAAGTCCTGTCAGTCTGGCCGGTACCGTATGTGGTACAGAAGATTCAGTTTCCTGTTCCCGGCCGGACTGACAGGAAGTGCACACTGAGTGCTTACTTCCTGTCAGTCCGGCCAGGAAGACAGAAAAATGTATCTCCTGTACCGCATGGTGCCCGGCCCGGGCACTATCTGATAGGGTACTGGGGAAGAGGAAGGGGGAAGAGGAGATCGGCCACGCTACAGTGGCAGCCCACAGGAAAGAAGAATAAGAATAGAAAACATTTTTTAGTGTAGCGCCAACATAGGCTTTGCATGCGGGGGGGGTGCTTGGGGGCCAAGAGGCTCCATAGCCAGTGCGAACAGGAATGGAGAGAGGGGGCAACCCTGTCTCGTACCCCTCTCGAGACTAAATGTATCTGAGGCTTCGCCATTAACTTTAATTTTTGCTCGTGGTTCACTATATAGTAGTTTAACCCTTTTAATAAATATTGGACCAAATCCGAAGCTTTCTAATACCTTCCAAAGATATGGCCATTCAATACTGTCAAACGCCTTGGCGGCATCTAAGGCTAGCAATGCTCTAGCGCCCTCATTGTCAGTCGGGATCTGTATATTTAAAAAGGCCCTTCTGATGTTTATACTAGTTGACCCATTTGGGATTACCCCTGATTGATCAGAATGAATAAGATTTTCTATACACCCTTTGAGACGATTTGCCAAAACTTTGGCAAACATTTTTGCATCACGACGGCGCACATTTTGACTTACGCGGCGCATCTCAAGATACGTCGGCATAAGTCCTACCTGAATCTGGCCCACAATGTGTATATGTATGTGTGTGTGTGTATATATATATATATATATATATATATATATATATATATATATATATATATATATATATTAGGGCTGGCGAACTTCCGCAAATGTTTGTGAACGGGCGAACCACCATAGACTTCAATGGGCAGGCGAATTTTAAAACCCACAGGGACTCTTTCTGGCCACAATAGTGATGGAAAAGTTGTTTCAAGGGGACTAACACCTTTACTGTGGCATGCCGGAGGGGGATCCATGGCAAAACTCCCATGGAAAATTACGTAGTTGACACAGAGTCCGTTTTTAATCCATAAAGGGCATAAATCACCTAACATTCCTAAATTGTTTGGAATAACGTGCTTTAAAACATCAGATATGATGTTGTATCTATCAGGTGGTGTTATGCCGTGTACACACGGTCATTTTTTGTCTTGTAAAAACCGTTGTTTTTTCTCATGAAAAAAAACGACGTTTTTCAAACTTAATTTTAAAAAACGATGTTGCCTACACACCATTATTTTCTGAAAATGCTCTTGCAAAGCGCGGTTACGTACACCACGTTCGACGGCACCCTGTTCCATTGAAGCTCCCGTCTCATAACTTGCTTCTGAGCATGAGCGGGTTTAAAAAACGTTGTTTTAAACGTCATTTTGCCCACACACGATCATTTTTTGTGAAACAAAAGACGAGATTCTGAAAAAACGACATAAAAAGCATGTTCAAATTTTTTTTGGTCGTTTTTCAGAAGACATAAAACAACAATTTGCCCACACACGATCATTTTAAATTACGTTTTTTAAAACGTTGTTTTATTTCATCACAAAAAACGACCGTGTGTATGCGGCATGAGGGTTAGGGTTACAGATAGGGTTAGGGTTACAGATAGGGTTAGGGTTACAGTCTGTAACCCTAACCCTATCTGTAACCCTAACCCTGTCTGTAACCCTAACCCTGTCTGTAACTTACACACATTAATGACATGTTTTATTCCTCTATGCGTCAATCTTGGTGTAGTGATAACTGTGCTCGTGCGCACGTTTGGGAGATTGCAGGCGATGGGGGTTTTTTAAATCCTATGGTCGTGCTGAGGTAGTTCAGTGACAGTTAAGTGACCCAGAAAACAATGATTCTGCAGTGTGGGCCCATTGTTGGCCTAGTAGGCTTTCCTTAGATGATCACAAAGAAAATAATGTTTTTTCTATGCAAAATTATCCAGCCGATCACTTTTGGTCTGTTCACAATGAAGCAACGACCTTATCATCTGGGGTGTGCCAACATTGCCATTGCCAACACACTCATAGAGGTGGTCGCTTGATTGTGATATGCAAGCCCCTTCACCACAACAAGGTAACGATCACGAAGGGGAATTGACACATGTATGTGCCTTTTTTTTTGTTTTTTTTTGCAGCCACAGTGCTGCACCAGAAGCCAGAAAAATTAGGCATATAAACATGCCTGAAAAATTAGGTATTGTTGCAGCCGCTGCTGTAGCAGCAAAATTTATGTTTTCCAGGCAGAAAGTGCACTAAAACATTGCGGCTTGAACCCTAGTTGGTGGCGGATAAGTCACGCAAGTCATCCGGCATGCAGAGATAAAATACAGCAGCGTGTGGACCATTTTTTGCCCAAGGCAGCTCATCTCATCAGGCCTTTTTTAGTCAAATGTATCACCCACTGTCATTCCCTTCAGGGTCCATGCCTCATTCATCTTAATAAAGGTGAGTTAATCTAGACTTTTTTGACCTAGGCGACTTCTCTTCTCAGTGACAATACCTCCTGCTGCACTGAAGGTCCTTTCTGAAAGGACACTTGCAGCAGGGCAGGCCAGAAGTTCTATTGCAAATTGGGATAGCTCAGGCCGCAGGTCAAGCCTGCACACCCAGTAGTCAAGAGTAGAGGAGACGCTGTAGGCCTGACACAAACACTTGCAGACAACTAACTGCTATTCTCTATTGCAGTCAAAATTGTGTTGTTTTTTTTTTACATGTTGTAACGGAATGACCCGTGACGCCCAGAGACTTTTGAGGGATGGGGGATAATCCTGTTCCAGCATCACTAAGGACTCTTGGGTCTAAGGTCACCCTGTGCCCCTTTTGGGCATAGGGTGACTGATAAATGATAATTCATGTTTTGCAGGATATCTGGACATATTACAAGCTGTAAAGGTCAATGTTTCATTCAAGGTGGAGACACATGCTTTTGAGGTGTTAATTACATCTGCTCCTAGACATTCCATTGTGTGATGCTAATAACACTGTTTAAAGCCTATTGATGATCGTGTGTGAATGCCTTAATCTCGGAGACAGAACGTCTGACAAAGGAATATGTGTATTCTGCAGGTGAATCACTTATTGGAAGAGTCGGAACGTCTGGGGGATAATTACCTCAACTGAATGTCATTAACTAAGAGAATGTGATTGAAGTTCATTGTGTGATGAGGGGGGTGGAGAGTTTCATTGTCCCTGTAATTAACTGTGACATGTTTGTAACTGTATAAGAACCAGCTGAGTTTACCATTAAAAACATCCATACATTTGACTCAGAACACAGAGCGTATGTCTCGTCTCTCTGAGGGAATTCTTATGGATCGGGTCGGCTGGCTTGTCGGATAAGCTGTCGTGGTTGGGGCAATGGAATGGATATCGTAATCGGTGGTGACCGTTACAAGTGGTGGTACAGCAGTGGGATGGTTCAATCGCCAGAAGAACAGCTACAAGGACACAGGACAATGGAGACGCTGTATGAACGGTTGAAGCTCTCTTCCCTCATGGACTTACTGGAGAGCCGGGGCAGACCGGCCAGCAACTGTAAGAAAAGGAACATTATCGCAGAATTTGTCGAAATGGATAGAGCTGAGAGGCCCAGCTTAACAGACAGGACACCCAAGGAAGAAAGTTTTGATTGGGCTGTTAAGAGTGGACTGGCACAGTATGGTCCTAATCCTCCACCAGAGATCATAGACCTGGTTATAGCGGCTGTGGATGCCACTTGGCTACATCAAAGAGGTGCTGCAGCAGCAGAAGTCACAGCAGCATCAACTGAAGAGAGAGCAGAGGTGCAGATACCAGTCTCCATGGAAGAGGAATTCAAAAGGAGGTTACAAGAGATGCGGATACAGCACAGAGGACCGGTATCAGAGGAGACTTTGCTGGGATGGTCAGATGTGATTAGTTGCGAACTCTGGAAGGAAGCGCTAGCTCTGGAGCAGCAACACCAAGGAAAGGTCCTGCCCTTCATCCATGTAAGGTACTGGCCGCAGTATGACGCACGAATGCTGTTGTTGGGGGAACAACCGAAGCAGGAGTGGACAGCAGAATTAAGCAGGCTGATCTGGGCAGAGATGCGGCTGTACGAGAGCTACAGAGCCCTTTGATGGTATATAGCCCAAGAGTGCCCATGGTCAGCGGGGGAGAGCCCCACAGAAGGCTATGACTATGATGGCCTGGGATTGTTGTATTGAAGGATGTCCAGTGATCCTGATTTTGGGGATGATCGGGAGTGGCGCTTGGAGGACATAATGGAGCACAGAGAGGAAAAATTGAATGTCTCGGAAGGGCACTGGTTACAGGAAGATTTGGAGTTTCTGGCCATTCAGGAATGGAAGCTGGAGATCGCCTACAGACAGCTGCTAGACTCTGCTCAGCAGCAGGGTGGGGCTTCCTTTGCCTGGGACTATGAGGACATTTTAGATGACAACTGTGAAATCCTGGCTGATGAATCGGCAGTGGAAAATCTAAAGATTGCCATTCCCAAAGCTGAAGCGGATGATGTGGAGTTCCAGGGAGCCGGGGCAGTTGGCCCCTCTCTCCAGCAACAAGCTGAGGTGGTAAAGCTTTTACTCCCAGCTGAATCACTGGCAGCAGGGCAGGATGCTACTGGCTGCTGCACGCAACTGCAGCTTGAGCTGACATCGGGGGATGGGACTGTGGTCTCCCCTCATAGCAAACCAGCAGAAGAGCTGGCAACAGAGCAGAGTGCCACAAACCTCTGCTCTCATCTAGCAGGAGAGGGAGCTCCTGTGGTAGTAGATGGGACTGTGGTCTCCACTCACAGCAACCCAGCAGAAGAGCTGGCAACAGAGCAGAGTGCCACAAGCCTCTGCTCTCAACTAACGGAAGGGGGAGTTCCTAGTGGATGGGACTTCAGTCTTCACTGACACAACCCCAGAAAATGGTGCAGTACTGAGACAGGAGGATGTCAGCTTTGCTTTGCAAGCATCGGGGGATTTTCACCACTGGTATACCCCAGGGGTGGGGGGCAGTTGGCCCAGATCCCCAACAGTATGATGGAATGAGTCCAGTCACCCTGTCTTCTCTCCAGCGGCTGAAAGGACTCCAGGGAGAAGGGCCAGTCCAGGCTTCTCCCCAGCGGCAGGCATGTTCTCTGAGAGAGGCAGAGGTTGGCTGGGTGAATAATGCTCTGTTTGGAGCAATTTATTTGGGGTACGGTATGGATACCAGCATTGGAGGACTGGAACTACTAACTTTGGAGTCAACCCGTTTGGGGTTCCCTCCTGTGTCAGTCTCCCACCGAAAGGGGAGAGATGTAACGGAATGACCCGTGACGCCCAGAGACTTTTGAGGGATGGGGGATACTCCTATGCCAGCATCACTAACGACTCTTGGGTCTAAGGTCACTGATAAATGATAATTCATGTTTTGCAGGAGATCTGGACATATTACAAGCTGTAAAGGTCAATGTTTCATTCAAGGTGGGGACACATGCTTTTGAGGTGTTAATTGCATCTGCTCCTAGACATTCCATTGTGTGATGCTAATAACACTGTTTAAAGCCTATTGATGATCAGGTGTGAATGCCTTATTGTCGGAGACAGAACGTCTGACATGTGTATTCTGCAGGTGAATCACTTATTGGCAAAGTCGGAACGTCTGGGGGATAATTACCTCAGCTGAATGTCATAATCTAAGAGAATGTGATTGAAGTTCGCTGTGTGATGAGGGGGGTGGAGAGTTTCCTTGTCCCTGTGATTAACTGTGACATGTTTGTAACTGTATAAGAACCAGCTGAGTTTACCATTAAAAACATCCATACATTTGACTCAGAACACAGAGCGCATGTCTCGTCTCTTTGAGGGAATTCTTATGGATCGGGTCGGCTGGCTTGTCGGATAAGTTGTCGTGGTTGGGGCGATGGAATGGATATCGTAAACAGTGGTAACCGTTAAACATGTAATCTACTGTGCCACCAGATATGAGTGGCACTGGTGACACTGGCAGAGGTTGGCAGAGTAGACACTGTAGGCCTGACACAAACACTTGCAGACAACTAAC
Source organism: Rana kukunoris (assembly GCA_029574335.1). Taxonomy (NCBI): domain Eukaryota; kingdom Metazoa; phylum Chordata; class Amphibia; order Anura; family Ranidae; genus Rana; species Rana kukunoris. The sequence goes on along the minus strand of CM056052.1, from coordinate 535,225,050 downwards.
TGCTATTCTCTATTGCAGTTAAAATTGTGTTTTTTTTTACATGTAATCTACTGTGCCACCAGATATGAGTGGTGGCACTGGACAAGTGGGCACATTATACGCTGTGAGCCTGACACACACTCGCTGACAGGCAACTGACTGCTATTCTATTGCAGTCAAAATTGTTGTTGTTTTTTTTACATGTAATCTACTGTGCCACCAGATATGAGTGGTGGCACTGGGCAATTGGGCACAGTATACACTGTGATCCTGACACACACGCGCTGGCAGGCAGATTACAGAGAGAAAAAAAAGAAAAAAAGCAGACTTATGTACTAGCCCTATACATGCTGTCAGTATATTAGGAAGAGCGGATATAGTCTAGCTTAACTCAATACAATGTATAAATATATATACACAACTCCTGGGATGCATATATATCCTCTACACACTGTAACTCTAACTGACTAAAAATGACACTCTCTCTCTCTCTGTCTCTCTCTGTAAACCACCGCAACACACATTAGATTACAGAGAAAAAAAAAAGCAGACTGGTGGACTAGCCCTAAAAAGGGCTTTTTGGGTGCTGTCAGGATGCTGTCCTTACAGCAGAGATCAGATGAGTCTTTTAGGACTGGAGTGGACACTGAATACACTGACCTAGCTATCGATTTCCCTATTAAATCAGCAGCAGCTACACTGTACTTCCTCTCACTAAGACTGCAGGTTCCAAATGAATCTAAAATGGATGCTGTACAGGAGGTGGGAGGGTCTGGGAGGGAGGGTATGCTGCTGATTGGCTGGAATGTGTCTGCTGACTGTGAGGTACAGGGTCAAAATTTGCTCAATGATGATGAATAGGGGGCGGATCGAACATCGCATATGTTCGCCCGCGATGGCGAACGCGAACAAGCGATGTTCGCCGGGAACTATTCGCTGGCGAACAGTTCTGTACATCTCTAGTCACCGGACAGCCTGGACAGTGAGACTTACCCTGCTGGATGCGAGCAAACTGCACCCAGGTACCTTTGCATCTGAGGAGCAGGAGGATGCATCAGGCTTCATCAGGGGAAGGGGGCATAAATAACCATTGTTTTCCTGTCCTAAGCAGTTTTGTGCAGACAATTCTTTGTGTATCGACAACATCTGTTCCGTGCGAAAGACTGTTCAGTTCTTCAGGGTATATTGTTAAATGCGATAATGTCTGCTTCCAGAAAATGTAAACACTCAGGTATATCTGTGTGATTGGCTAAAGTGATGCCTTCTTGCCTACTATAAGTGACTGACAATGAATATACTTTAAATTAACTTTCTACGTTTTTCTTAAAGTTTAATAAGAAAAAATTACTTACGTCAGTACTACAGTTTGAATTTAAAACGTATTTGTGTGAACTGTGAAGTTAAGTCATGGATTGTGGAAACTAACTAGTGTCGGGTGATTGTATATAGTGTATACCACATTTACCACTGACTAATGCAGAGTTGCAATGCAAGGAGATCAGCTAAAAGTAGTTGGATCTGTATGTGTGTTATAATTAATCAAAATTAGTCGATTAATCGATTAAAAAAAAAAAACGATTAATCGAACACGAACATTTTAATCAGTAACAGCCCTAATATATATATATTTTCAATATTGTCAAACATATTGGGACTCCTACCTGTACACGCAACTGGACTTTAATGTAACAGCTTCAATTCTTCTGGGAAGGTTGTCCACAAGGTTTAGGAGTGTGTCTATGGGAATGTTTGACCATTCTTCCAGAAGCGCATTTGTGAGGTCAGGCACGGATGTTGGAGAAGACCTGTCTCACAGTCTCCGCTCGAATTCATTCCAAAGGTGTTCTATCAGGCTGAGGACTGTACTTTGTGCAGGCCAGTGAAGTTCCTCCATCTCATAGGTGTGCTCACAGGGTGTGCCGGGTGTGCCTGGGCACACCCTAATCACCCCATGTGAATTAGCATTATCCAGGGGCAGCACCAGGTGGGTGGTTGGGGGATGCCAGTGGACAGTGTAAATGCCCCTATTATATTAAAGGCTAGGTTCAACTCTAGGAACAAATTTAACTCGTATTTAGGGTGTAGTGTAATATGCTCCCAATCAATAGTCTCCCACCACCAGAGCCTCCTCCCTGTGACAGCAGGTGGCATTCATGTGTGTTTGAGCTTTGGGGTGCATACCCTAATGCAATAGGTTGCACACACCTAAGCTCCAACCCAAACTCGCTCATCCATATCTTTATGGACCTTGCTTAGTGCACTGGCTCAAATCATTTGGTGGAGGGGGGATTATGAAGGCCCCTTGACCCGCCCTGCACTAAGGAAATGGAGCCTTGACTGCTGGATGCTTGGCAACCAAGTGGGGCGTCAACATAATAAGGGAGTCGGGGGGGGCGTGGTTTGCCTTGGAGGAAGATGGACGCCTGACTCTAGAGCTCTGTCAGACCTCAGCCACAGCACGGCTATTACTGGAGACAATCACCACGAAGCAGCTCCTAAACTATGGGGACCTCTTCCCGACACTCCTCGGCACCTCTTTCCCGCTCCCCGAGGGACACAAACGGAGGGCTCACTCAGCAAATACCGGACATCTTCCGGACACAGAGGCCCAATATGGGGACGACCTCTCCCGCCTCAGCCCCTCCGCCCGCCTATCCAGAAATTGTCCTCACACCCACGGCCCAGCCACCGCCCGCACACGGCTCCGTGACCCCACGGACACCGATACAGCCGAGCCTGACTGATCTGCACGAGGTGGCAGCAGACATAAAGAACACCCTGTTCGCGGCCATCACTGACCTCCGTCACGAGATCTGGACCATCACGGCCAGAGTACAGGAGGTCAAGGTCACCACCTCACAACACCGCACAGCCCTTAGGAAAGTGGACCACAAACTGGATGTTCACACCCTACAACTCCAGGACCTACAGAGGCACGTAGAGGACCTGGACAACTGGGGCAGACGCCGGAACCTGAGGGTAAGGGGCCTCCCAGAATCCATAGAACCGGACCGTATACTGCCCTCGGTAACGGAGCTCTTTAATCATATCATGGATAGACCCCCTCAGACGCCTATCCCTATGGAGCGCATTCATAGAGCCCTGCGGCCTAGAGCAGGGGTGTCAAACTCAATTTTATCGTGGGCCGCATCAGCATAATGATTGCCCTCAAAAGGGCCAGTTCTATCTGTAATATTATATGTCCAGTGCATCCCCTCCCCTTATATTAGATGTCAATAGCCCTCCCACCGTCTGAAGTTGAGTCCCCCTCTCTCCCTTACATCACAGTGCACCCCCCTTTCCTTATGCTGCTGCTGGGAAGAAACTGGATGCATTGTTTGAAAGCAGAAAGTAGGAGTCTAGAGTAGGAATGAAGGAGGGCTGGAGCTCTCCTGCTGCTGCAGGAGAGGTGCAAGGGCCACATGAAATGGCCTGGAGGGCTAGATTCGGCCCGCGGGCCTTGTATTTGCCACCTCTGGCCTAGAGGCAAGGACACTGACCCACCGAGAGACTATGGGCCAGATTCACGAACACTTGCGCTGGAGTATTTGGATATGCGCCGCGTAACTGTGATGATGCGCCGTCGTTTCTATGTGCCCGTACCCAGCAAACTAGATGCGCCCAATAACGGGTCATTTGCGACCGGCGGAACGTTCCGACGCCAGAGTATCGTCAGCGCTTATTTTCGCTGGGCGCATCAGTCGCGCCCATTGATTTCCCCTGCAAATATGCAAATGAGGTATTTTTCCCAATTCACGAACGGATTAGCACCATACGCTGGCTACATGCGCCGCGCGTATCTGGTCCGTCCGGCGCAAAGTTATTTCTACAAAAGGCTGCTTTATCTTTACTCCAGACGGTCACAGGTCAGCAGGAGAGCAGCTACAGCAGCGTTACCGACGATAGGAGCTTGCTGAGCACCCCCACTTGCAAGGACAACACCTCTGTGTGCCAACATGCCAGGGGCAATTGTGGTCCTAGAACTACTGATGGGTCCCCCCGAACCAAGAAGGCGGCCACGTGAGAGGATATACCGCACTCGTATGAACCTCTTTGGCATGGGGGAGGAGGAGGTGTATCGCCTCTTCAGATTCAGCCCTGTTGCAATACTTGAACTAACCACAACCCTGCAGGGTGACATCACCAGCAAGACATACCGCTCACAAGCAGTGCAGCCACTGGTGAAGGTCCTGGCAACACTTCATTTCCTTGCCAGTGGATCATTCCAGCGTACAAGTGGAGTGGTGGCTGGGATGTCACAATCCTCCATAAGCAGATGTGTGCACCAGGTTGTCCCTGCAATCCTCAGACGCATGTCCAACCAGTTCATCAGACCCACCAATGAGGAGCTGCGGCAGAAGGCAATGACAGATTTCTACAACATTGCCAGATTCCCACGCACTGTGGGGGCCATTGATTGCACACATGTGGCCCTACAGCCCCCCAGTGCCACAGAGCACATATACCGCAATCGGAAGCATTGGCATTCCATCAACGTACAGGTGATAGCCGATGCCCAACGCCTCATATGGCACGTCCGTGCCAAACACCCCGGATCCAGCCATGACAGCTACATATACAATCAGAGCCCCATCCCAACGGAATTTAACCAGAACATGTATGGGGACAGCTGGCTGGTTGGTGAGTGACATGGGTGGCAGGCATGACTATCCCCTCCCGTGATGCACAACAGAAATCGCACATGCATGACTAACATTCTCCTGTCTTTTACCTTACAGGTGACTCTGCATATGCACTGGGACCCCATCTAATGACTCCTTTCCGGAACCCCCAAACCAGAGGAGAGAGAAAATACAATGAAGCACACATCAAAACCCGTGCAGTGGTGGAGCAAACATTTGGGCTCCTGAAGTCCCGTTTCCGCTGCCTGGATAAGTCCGGGGGGACCCTATTGTATTCCCCTACCTTTGTGTGTCAGATCATCGCTGCATGTTGCATACTACATAACTTTGCTATGAAAAAAGGCCTGCATATTGACATACGTGATGACCTGACCCCCGACCCACACAGCCCCCCCCTGCCAGAGGACACCCAGTCTGCTGATGGAAGAGCAGTCAGGAGGGTCCTCGCCGTAGGCATCTTTGGACACTAATCCAAAACATTAATCACACAGACAGTGCACGCGTGTACACCACTGGATCACACACACCACAGGCACATCGCATTGGATTAGCCCAAGTCCAGCATGTAGGAGTTGGGAGCAGTAACGCCAGCGTCAAGGCCCCAATGATGTCACTGTCCATTCACACACCTTTCACACGTGATTCATTCAGCCGTGGGGTTAACTTCACCACCACGGCCGAGGGTGACACCCCTTACTTTCAGGAGTGCCACCCTCTCACATTCACACACCATTCACACTGTCCCCTGCACTCCTGACCGTGTGCAGTACAAAAAGAAATTAATAATATCATATCCTGATAATAAAAAGAAACAAAATCTCATAACCTGAGAAAAAGAAAAAATAAACTCATGACCTGAGTATGTCCAAATCAAAAATATAAAACAACAAAAAAAAAGGCCTCATCGGGGATGCCGGGGGCTTCTTCTGGGGGCCCCTCTCTGGCTCCTCAGCTGCCTGGATGGAGTGGGTGGGGGTGGGGGGGCATCTGGAGGTGGCTGATCCCCAGGTGGGCCACTCCTGGCAGGTGTGGCCTGCGTGCCCTCCAAGGCCCTGGCTATCCGTCCAAGGTAGGAGTTGGTCTGGGCCTGCATCCGGAGCTGACGGGTGACCTGGTAGTGCTGGGCCCGCCGACTCAGCCTCCCCTGGTCCCGGATGGCAGCACTGTTGGCCTGGACGGCTGCAGTAAGGTGCCGAATATCCCCCTGCACCTCCCCCAAAGTGGTGACCACTGCAGCGCAATTACAGCTGACATCCTGCACTGCGTTGCTGAGGTTGGCAACGGAGCCCAGGCTGTCAGACACTTTCTCCAAGTGCACCGCTATGGCCCCCATCTGTTCCGTCTGCCTGGCGTGATCCCTCGCCAACTGGTCCTGTATACCATCAGACACCCCCCTGGTCTTCTGGGTCGCCTTCCTGGGGCCAGAAGATGGATGTCCTCGGGTGGAAGGAGTCGCCCTTGAGGGGCTTCCAAGGATGGGGGAGGGGACGACAGACGGCCCAGGAGAAGGGGAGGAGACTGACAACACTAATGAAAAGTCCTGCTCTGCCACAGCAGGATCCTCCACAACCACCTCGGCAGGTGTGGTGTGGCCACTCTCCTCCTCCACAACCTCTTCACCACCCAGTGGCTCAGGCACACGATGGCGTGGGGGGGATGGGGTGGAATGCACGCTGACAGATGATGGCCCAGCTCCGTCATCTGTGGATGACACAAAGCAGACACATGTTGGTGGTCCCACACACTTGGCACATGTACCCCCCCCCCAAATGCAAAACAACAAATAGGGGATTATAAAACACTTACCTGTCCTTGTGCCTTCCTCCACGGAGTCATAGCCTGCGACCCCCTCCACCTGCTCCCTCTCCAGGCAGCGAGCAACCACCTCCTCCTCTGCGGTCAGGGTGACAGGACATGGGGGACCACCACCTGTGCCCCTCTCATACCTCCTGATGGAGGCCACCTTGTCCCTCACCTTGCGCCGCAGGTCATTTATTTTTTTTTGTATGTCCCCAGCAGTCCGGGTGGAGTAGCCCAGGACATTGACCCTGGCAGCAATCGACTCCAGGATGCCCTGCTTCCTTTCCCGGCTGGTCTTCCGGTTTTTTGTGCCATGGAGAAAATCATTATCCCTCTCCATTGCCGAAATGATCACTGAGACCTCCTGGGCATTAAAATTAAGGTTCCTCCTCTCTCTGGGGGTAGCGGGAGCAGCCATCACAGCACAAAAGTATCTTCCCTGGGGTGGGGGGAAGCGGAACTACTTTTGCGCCGGAATGGCGTTTCCGCCAGCGCTTTTAAGCGCCCAGCGGAACGCATTGCGCTGACGTTTCCCAGGAAGTGGTGCCGACGGAAGTTGTGAGCATGCGCACAAGGGGGGCGAGTGGAGCCGCACTCACTGCGCATGCTCCGTGGATGATGCGCTGAACGTAAGCCTCTGCGCTGGGCTACGCCCATCATTTACATATGATCACACCCACTTCCACTTGCGTCGGGTTACGCCAGCGCATTATCGTTACTCTGGCGCAAGTTTACGCGCAACTGCTATGTGAATTACAGGACTTGCGCTGAAAGGGTCTTCAGAGTAACGTAAATGAGAAGCGTTACTCCAGAGGAAAGATACTCTCATATACCTGAATCTGGCCCATAGTGTGCTGCCTGGAGGACTTCCAGACTAAGGAGAACATCCTCCGAAAAGCCCGATCAAAGCTCCGAATCGAACATGAAGGCGGCACCATACAGGTCTATCAAGACCTGTCGGCAATCACCCTTAGGCACCGTAAGGATCTCCGCCCTTTGCTAGATGTCCTCCGTACCAGAGGAATCCAATACCGCTGGAAGTTTCCGTTTGCACTGTCAGCGTCCCATCTCGGTCGCACGGCCCTTCTGAGAGTCCCGGAGGAGATCCACAAATTCTGTAGAATACTGAATATCCCACCAGTTGAGCTTCCGAACTGGTACGCCAAATTTGACATCCCCAACCTCCACGGTCATCGGCCTAGAGAAGAGCCGATGGATGCCCAGACAACGCGCTTCCGCAGACGCCGCTCTCATCCACGTCAAGACCTGCAGCAACCTTGTCTCCGAGACACCCACCGTTCAGCCCGCAGACAGCTCCGCAGCCCCGCAGGGCTCGCCGTGACCGTTAAGGAACAGTGGACTTCGCGGCCCGGAACAGTCAGATAAGTTCACCCATTCTTGCCTTCTTGCCTCCTTACTCCCTCTCACCATCTCCCACCCTCCCCCACGCTGCCATCTCTCCCCCCTTCTTTTTGCCCGGCTCTGCTCACACACAGCCATGTAGTCCGCACACACGTGCGACTCCTTCTTTGCTGCATGCTCCCAGTGACTCTGAGCATAAGGTAAAGGATAGACACCCTGCACCCCATTGATGGCATCCGGCTCCCCTCCTGCTCTGCACCCCTCGGTCATTGCTGCCTTCTGCGCAGGTGATCGTACGATGCACTCCCATACCTATTATCCTCCTATCGGGACGCCATATGCCATACCGTGCAGCAGCTATGCCTGTCCTGAGATTGAATCCGGAGGTTGTGATCCCCCTGGGGTGCTATGAACTGCTTGTTATCACATATCCTTTTCTCTTCTTTTTCTTCCTTTCTTCCCTTCTCCTTTTTCCTCTCCTTCATTCCCCCCTCCGCTTCCTCTTCCCCAATGTCGCTGACGAAACGGACCCTGGACTTCATAATCCCCCGCTCTGTTTGCCTGACATTGCAGCCACTGCTCTCGAACCCAGACAGTGTGACCTGCCGTCTAGCGCTGTGGCTGGCAATTGAAATGTCTGCTTACCCCCCTGACCAGGACGTCCCACCCTCTCTGTTCAGCCTGAGGGGCTGATTCCTGACCGACCTATCTGGCTTCTGCCAGCTTCCTTCACTTCTCACCCCCTCAGATCATGGTGGGCCCTATCAGTACACCCTATGTCTGTGCCCCTCACTTTTACCTACTGCGCCTTTCATCTCCTTCCCTGCCTCCGGGTTCCCCGTACATTTTTCCTGCTCCCCCTCTCCCTCCCTACACCCCCCTCTTTCTCTCTCCTCGCCCCCTGTCCCTCCCCCATCTTCCCTCTCCCTTCCTTCCACCCCCTTCCTTCCTCCATCCTTCCTCTGGTGAAGAATTTCCCCTTTCAACTCATGGACACACTTACTGACGAAGAAGGGAGGTATGTCTTCCTCAAAGGATCGCTTCTTGGACGAATCATCACCCTAGCGAACGTCTATGCCCCAAACTCCCATCAGGTCTCCTTCTTCCGAAATATCACTAACGCCCTCTCGACCTTCCAGGAGGGCATGCTCATCCTGGGTGGCGACTTTAATGTTCCCCTTGACCCGGTGGTAGACACCTCCACAGGTTCTTCCTCCCTCACCTACCCAGCCCTCAAAGCCATAAAGTCTCAACTACAGTCGCTGCTACTGCACGACACCTGGCGTACTTTCAACCCAACCGGCAGGGACTATACATTTTTCTCTCCCCCACACAATAAGTACTTGAGAATTGACCTATTCTTCCTATCCCAAAGCGACCTCCCTGATTTAGTTCACGCTTCCATTGACCCCATGGTCGTTTCCGACCACCACCCGATCTCTATGACACTGGCACTCCCAAAACGGCGCTCCCTTTCACGCTCTTGGCGACTAGACCCCTCGCTGCTCACTGATCCCTCAATTGCTGCTGAGGTCGCCCCCCATTTGAAGCACTATTTAGAAGAAAACAAACCCGCTGACACCTCCACTCTTGTAATGTGGGAAGCCCATAAATGCGTCATCAGGGGTATCTTGATGGCAGCAGCAGCTGAACGCAAACGCACTCAACGCCAACAAGTAGCGGAGCTCACCGCACGGGTCCATCACCTGGAGAGGATGCACAAACGCTCCTTAGCGTTGTCTTCCCTGCAACAACTTCAACTCGCTAGATCCGAGCTCTTGGAGCTTCTGGGTAAACCAATCCAGAGCAAATATATTTTGTCCAAAAGGATCTTTTACGAGTTCAGTAACAAATCGGGGCGAATGCTCGCCAAGTCGTTACGGTCCAAAAGGGCTTCCACTACAGTTCACTCCTTAATTGATTCGAAAGGCCAGAAGGTCTCGTCCTCCCCTGACATAGCCAACCTTTTTGTGTCCTACTACTCGAAACTATATAACTTACACCCAAACGACACACCCTCTGACTGTCAGGCTAGGAAGACAGCCATAAAAGAATTCCTAACAGAATATAGCCCCACGCCAATCTCGGAATCCATGGTCGCTGATATCGACGCCCCCCTGGCAGCTTCAGAAGCCTCAATTGCATTAAAACAAATGAAGCCAGGGTAAAGCCCAGGCCCTGATGGGCTAACCGTGAGCTATTATAAATCCTTCGCTCACATCCTTATCCCCAATTTCACAACGGCCTTCAACTCCCTTGCCTCATCCTCCACACCACACGCGACCTGCTTGCGGCCCACATTTCAGTAATACCAAAACCAGGGAAGGATCCCTCTTCGGTCACGTACTACAGGCCTATCTCCCTACTGAACCTGGACCTTAAGTGGTTTGCTAAAATGCTGGCGAACCGCCTCCTCCCTCTTCTGCCCCAACTAATACATTTAGATCAAGTTAGCTTGGTCCCGGGCAGGGAAGCGAGGGATAACACCCTCAAAGCAATATCCATTCACCACTGGCTCACGACAAATAAACAAAGCGGTTTCATGCTATCACTCGACGCAGAGAGGGCATTCGATAGAGTGGCCTGGGACTACATGGCGGAGGCACTGACTTTCCTGGGCATCCCCCAACGCATGCTTCACATTATCCTTGCTCTCTACGCCAACTCTACTGCTAGGGTGGACGTCAATGGCCACCTATCGGATGCCTTCTCTATCTCCAACGGTACACGCCAGGGCTGCCCCCTCTCCCCGCTCATCTTCGTCCTCACACTTGAACCACTCCTGCGAAGGATTAGAGCCAACCCCTGCATCAAGGTTATTGATATTAACAATTGTACCTACAAAACAGCGGCTTTCGCTGACGACGTCCTACTCTTCCTCTCGGACCCAATCACCACTTTGCCCAATCTACTAGCAGACCTTGCGTCATTTAACCACCTGACTAACCTGAAAATCAACTTTGCCAAGTCCACAGCGCTCAATGTCACTCTCCCTCCTGATCTCTGCTCCCATTGCCAGTTGACCTTTCCATTTAAGTGGGCCGCTGGTTCACTCACTTATCTAGGAATTAAGCTCACCACATCCCTTAGGGATCTTTACTCTGCCAACTATCTGCCCCTACTACAAAACATTCAGAAAGACCTTCAACACTGGTCCACGGGACTATTCTCTTGGTTTGGCAGGGCGTCGGCAATTAAAATGAACATTTTGCCCCGGCTCCTTTACCTACTTCAAACAGTACCTGTCCATATCCCTCCAGCATTCTTCTCATCATACAGAAGGGCCTGCACTGATTTTGTCTGGGGAGGGCGCCCACCACGGATTAGCTATGATAAACTGGTGATACCCAAGCTCAAAGGGGGCCTGGGCCTTCCGGATTCGCGCAGGTATCAACAGGCGTGTCATCTGTCCAGAATAGTGGACTGGAACGTCCATGTCTCTTCCAAGGACTGGATAGGGCTAGAGCATGCATTTTTGCCCTTTTCTTTAGCTCATGCCCCGTGGATCAAACCAAATATCCTTCCCTCCTCCTGTAAGACCCATCCTTTAATAGCACCGACCCTGACCACTTTTAAGACTGTTTGTTCCACCTACCAGATCTCTTCCCAGGCTGGTCCCATGACGCCGCTCCGCCTTAACCCTGACTTCACCCCTGGGCTTTCTCCCTCCTTCCTAGCCGAAGTTTGGCCTCACACACACGTACGCGCAGGTCACTTCTTTGATAATGATTGACTCCTTTCGCTCGACGCACTAAAACTCAAGACACGGAATAACTCTTTCCCGTTCTGGACTTTTGTCCAGATTAGGCACTTCTTTGGTAACCCGAATCCAAACTCGGTCTGGTCCCGCCATCCGACTTCTTTTGAAACACTGTGTTCGAGCACCGGCCCCTTGACCCACCTAATTTCAACTATTTACGCGCTTCTATTTACAGGCGACGACCCTAAGAGCAACTGGGCTAGCCATAAATGGGAAACAGAACTGTCACTGGATTTGCCAGTCCGGGACTGGGAAGTAATGTTAAACTGCATTTACAATGGCTCAGTGACTGTCCACACCCAGGAAAACGCATTTAAAATTTTCACGAGGTGGTATAGGACACCCTCCAGACTGCACGCCATCTTTCCCTCGGTCTCCCCTTTGTGCCGGAGATGTGGAAAGGAGGTAGGCTCCATGCTACATGTCTGGTGGACATGCCCTAAACTGCAACCATTCTGGACTGAGGTCCATCGCCTCACCAACCAAGTGTCCGCTTCTAACTTAGACTTCTCCCCTGCACAGTTTCTACTTCACCACTCTAATCAACCTTCGAAGTCCTACTCCCATTCTCTTGCGATGCACATGATCAACGCAGCAAAGCTTTGCATTCCTGCGAAGTGGCAAGCCCCTGAGCCTCCGACGATAGCCGACTGGTTCAGGCGAATCGCCCAAACTGCTGACATGGAGAACTTAATACACCAAGCACACGACACCCCTTCGAAATATATTGAGACCTGGGCATGTTGGGTACACTTCACTTCCACAGAGGAATTTAAGAAAATTATGGCTCCATAGACTCCGGGAGCCTAGGCGGGTCTGGACAGGCGGTTGCAACTAAGCGACTAGGCGAGCTGAGACATTGACTATAGACGAACCCAGAAAAAAAAAAAAAAGAGGATAACACTCTCCTCGTTCTCATTCCCTCCTACCCTGTGCCCCCTCCATAGCTGGATCCCCTTTACCCCCCTGACAGTAACGTTCTCCTGACCTGCTCCAAGAGCGTTAAAACATAAAAGAGACGAAGACACCCCCGACGGACTTGATCATACCCCCCTCCTATCCCCCGTTGTTAATAACCTATCTTAATAATGATGAGTGCTCCCTTTGACTCATTGAAATGTCGCTTTAGATACCGTTATGTTTTCCTGTTCGAGTATCCCTATGTTCTTGTTAGAGAAGCGGCTGCGCCCGCTGGCTCGTAGTTTCTGTTACTCTTTACCTGCTGCACTGTATTGTAAGTGTATTTTCCTTTCTGTTTAATAAACTTCTTGGGAAAAAAAAAATAAGTTGAACAACAGCATTCAACATTGTTTAAAAGAAAAAAAAAAATAAGGGAGTCAGAGTGGTTCCGCTGGGATTGGCCACAAGGGCACGAGGTGAGGGTGTGGTGCCAGAACTCTAGAAAAGGGCTATGCAGAGCACGTCCCACTACTTCCGAAGAAGTTGACGTCACAAGAGTTGCTCACCCACCCACCCATTGGGTGTTGTTCGTTACAGCTTCCTTCGTGGCTTTACCTGGCCAGCAATTGGCATGACTGCATGGGCTAAGCCCTCAAGTTGAGTTATGGGGTCAGTCTAATGCATGTCTCGCACTGATGGTGGAGACAGGCCTCTTAGACTAGACAGTTTGTTTAGAGCAGCTCACGGTGTAATGGTGACTGGCATGTTTTTTTGGATTTGAATTTTGTTATACCGGTATTTTTCAACAAAGCTGTGGCCTTGCCCACTTCCAACTTTAAATGGTCTATGTGTAATTATTGGGGGTCAAGGTTGGTTTTGGTTTAATTAAGTGGGAGTTAAGTTTAGCCTAAGCGTCTCAGCAGTCATGGTGTGGGGTTGTTTTTCAGGGGTGGGGCTTGGCCCCTTAGTTACAGTCAGGGATAGGCATTGAACAAGGCTATGGCGGACATTTTCCAAAGTACAGACCTTTGTGAAGGATATAAGATACATGCAGGAGGCATGTATATCCTTATAGATCAGCACTATGGCAGTAGTTTAGAAAGGATGGGAGTGGGTTTACATCCACTTTAAGATAATTAAAAAAACACTTTAATGCCGGATTCACACTTGTGCGGTGCGAATTTCAGCTCTCTTATCTCTGCAGAGAGATGAGAGAACTGTTCAGCAGATCAGCTCAATTTTAGATGCAATTTTGGAGACCTGGGAGAGGGGAGGGGGGAAGTGTATTGAGGTGAATGAGACAAATCCTGAAGAGAAAAAAACACATCTGCAAATTAGATGCGTGCCCATAGAAGATAATGGCCCTGAATTCGCACCTGAGCTGCACCGCAATGCCTAGAAAACGCACACTTTTTTCGGCAATGCACAGTGCGAATGCATTGCACATACGTGAACCAGGCTCATTAAAATCAATGTATTTTATAATGTTATGCGAATTGGATGCAGTTTAAGCCGCAACCAATTCGCATAGGTGTGAATCCGGCCTTAGAATACTGCAACACACCAAAAGCCCAGACTGCACAAGCAGGCTGAAGACTTCACGTACATCTGATTTTTTTTTTTTGATTTTTTTTAAGTAAATATAGCAGCTGCTCAGATCAGTAGTAACCAGCAAAAACAAAGGTGCACATGGTCAGGGCAATCCACAGCACGTTTTTGACATTGGCCTAATATAACCATGTGGCCATATTAGGTCAATGATGTTGTGAGCATTTCGGTCCCTTTGTGTACATGCAACTGTGGAGAGGGGTAGGGGGGTGTCCATGGGGAATCAGCCCAGGAATGACCGCTACCACTTGCTTACAAGTTTCGTCCAAACCCAAGTTCAGACTTAGCCCAAGCTCTACACTATTCACCCCCAGTTGAAAATAAAGGACAAAAAGCCTAAAAAATAAGAATGACTAGGCTGCAATTTTTAAAATGTTTTGATTTTGATGTAAAAAATACTTCAGCATCTTCACTGAAAACATGCCAAATAACACCATTGCATTTTTTGTTTTAAAGTTTCACATTTCTTTTTAAATATGTGAAATGTTTTAGCATCTTTTCTTTTTATTTTCTGCTCGTGCTTACCACTCCAAATTATTTCAAGTTATTATACAAATATAGTTTTCCTCAAACGATGGCGAAAAGTCAAGTACATATGAGAAAAGGAAATAGCCCCAGCCAGATATAAACTTGTACTAAAAATGATGGAAAAGGGAGATAAAAGCAGAAGTAATATATGGCATGTAATAACGGCCATAGTTGTGTTCTGTTCACTAGAGATGCTAAGATAAAGAGCTTAAATGGAAAATTGATTAAAAACAAGCATTAGTAAGCACGTCCTTGCTTGAATGATAAAAGTGATGAATTGGCTATTTATTATATAGGTTTGCTAGAACAAAGACACTTTTCTAATTCAAGATTCAATTAGCTGTCTTCTTAGGTGTAGAGCGGCGGACATTTGTAATGGCGCGACTGTAACATTCCTTTACTTCGAAATGAAAGGTCACCACCATTTTAAAGGCTTCTTTCCATCTTGTAATCATGGGTGGTGGATTTGATTAAAGCTGAACCTCGGGCTCAATAAAAACATATTATTAGCAATGATGGTTTCACAGTAAACATGGAATGGTTAGTGTTATCTGCCTAAACATGTGTTGAGAAAACACACATCTACACAAAGTAATGATAATTTTTCTACGTGCTCCAGCCAGGAGACCACATTTCATATTACCTGCTTGCCGACCGCCTCCTGTATATTTACGTTGGCAGAATGGCATGGCTTCACAAAGAAACGTACCTGTAAGCTGCTTTGAATTTGCCGCCGTGTGGACACATGTGCGCCCCTTCCGCGAGCTCCATGACCATGCCCGCGGGACCCGCTGACTCGATGTCCACCGGTGTCCTGCGATCATTTCCCTGTTCTGCCTTGTGACAAGACACTGATCCCTTTCATCAGGAGCTGTGATCAGTGTCGTGTCACTAGTAGCCCAGCCCCCACATAGTTAGAATCACTACCTAGGACACACTTAACCCCTTACTCGCCCCCTAGTGGTTAACTCCTTCCCTGCCAGTGTCATTTACATAGTAATCAGTGCATTTTTATAGCACTGATCGTTTGGGGATGGCCCTTTCCTGTTCCAACATGACTTTGCACCAGTGCACAAAACAAGGTCCATAAAGACATGGATAAGCGAGCTTGGCGTGGAGGAACTTGACTGACCTCAACCTGATAGAACACCTTTGGGAATAATTAGAGCGGAGAATGCAAGCCAGGTGTCATGGTCTTACATCTTTGCAGGCTTCTCATCACTGACATGTGCTAGCAGCCATCTTGCTTCATAGAGTTCTTGTAACCTGCCACACCCTGCGGCTCCTACTTCCCACTGGGAGGAGCTGGCTGCTCAGCATATATATAGACGGCAGCTGCAGCATTTCCTCACTTGGGCCTTTTCGTCTGATACCTCTTCTGTGATTGTGCTGCTTGCTCTTGGTCACTGACCCGGCTCCACGGACGTTCCTTCTGGTTCCTGATTCCCGGCTTCGTTTCACGACTTCTCTGGCTACGGACTCCTGCTTGGCTGACTCTCATCCCTGACTACCGACCCTGGCACTGATGGACTACTCTTCTGGCTGTTTGATCGTCAGTTTGGACTTTGACCTTGCTGTTTGGTTTTCAATAAAATCTTCAAATTCATTTATCTGTTTATGTACGTCTGATTCATGTTCCCATGACACCAGGCCTTCTGGTTCAATATCAGTGCCTGACCTCACAAATGTGCTTTTGGAAGAATGGTCAAACACTCCCATAGACACACTCCTAAACCTTGTGGACAGCCTTCCCAGAAGAGTTGAAGCTGTTATAACTGCAAATGGGGGGCCAACTCAATATTGAACTCTACGGACTAAGACTGGGATGTTATTAAAGTTCATGTGCGTGTACAGGCAGCCGTCCCAATACTTTTGGCAATATAGTGTATATAGTATATGTTAGTTTATAACTGGACAAGTCTCATGACGGAATACTCTCACATTATAAGCAAAACAACCTTAAACAAAATGTTACTATTTGCTTTGCATCCCCCATAGGTTTGTTCTTTTTTTAGTAGTGAGGGAGGCCATAACATGGATATCGGGGAAATTGGCAATGTTTTACTGAACTCCAGCTGGATTGGTGGAGAAAGAAGTGGGAGCTTCAGAATTCCTTTGGACAGCTGTGTTTGGCATCACATATTTGTTAAAAATAGCTGACTACGTCCAGTAACTTTTACACACTTAAGATAAACAGAAAGCAAACTTCTAGCAATTCATTGGCCTCGCATGAGCCAAGTTGGGCAGCCAAGCTGATAAACACTTTGCTCCATACACCTTTCAAATCATCCACAACAGATGAAAATATTAAATAAAAACAAAGCAAACACCAAATCCTTGTACAATCAGTAGGTTTTTCATGTATGTTTTTAATTGGACTTTGTAGGAGGGATTGTTACATGTAATAATCTCCCTACGCACACATCTGCTATAAAGAATTACCGGAGCCTCTCAGATAAGCTTTACAAGCTGCTACAAAAATAAAATACATTGGAAATAAGTTGGCCTCACAAATCTAGGGAAGCCTGCATGGTGAATGTATGAATTTCTTGAACTAAGGGTTCTTCTAGGAGGGCCAAATTAACATTATTGCCCTCTGTTATGCTTGAAATGAATGGCACTGAATTGCACCACAACAAATGTAGCATGTTACTGTACCTAGTAGTAATGGGTGTGTTACCACAGCCTATAGCGTGTCTGAGCCCAGAGAATAGAGAGTATGTGCAATTTGTTTCATTCCATCGTTTAACAAATTTTGACAAATTTATTCATTTGGAAATTTGAATATTCAAAAATATGTAAATTTGTGAATTCATAGATTTGGAAATTCGGAAATTCGAAAATCTGAAATAATAACTAACTAATAAATATTACTAACTATTAAATTATAGTTATTGGAATTTTCTTTCAAATGTGGCTAGTAGTGAACATAACAAATATACATTTATCGGAAGTTACAAATTATCCGAAATAACGAATGTCGTGCCTAAACGAATGGAACGTAATGAATTAATAATAATTAACAAAATAATAAAAACTTTATTATTATTATTTTTTATTAGTTTGTTCTATTCCACGGGGCACAACAAAAGTAGAAATAAACATGGTTAGATAGTTTATTGAAAACATGAGTAAATACGTGGACATAGGCCAAGCTATTGAGGTAGAAAAATTACAAACAGCTTAAAAACATTCACACGTGTTGTAATATTAGAGGGTTAAGGCAGTGCTGAAAAATAATGGTGGCCACAATTTTTTTTTACACTTTGGGCCCAATTTGGACATTTTCACTTAGGGGTGTACTCACTTTTGTTGCCAGCAGTTTAGACATTAACCACTTGACCACTGGGCACTTAAACCCCCTTCCTGACCAGACCAATTTTCAGCTTTCGGTGCTCTCACAATTTGAATGACAATTACTCAGTCATACAACATTGTACCCATTTGAAATTTTTATCGTTTTTTTCACACAAATAGAGCTTTCTTTTGGTGGTATTTGATCACCTCTGGGTTTTTAATTTTTTGCGCTATAAAAGAAAAAAGACTGAAAATTCTGTAAAAAAAAAAAATCTTGTTTCTGTCATATTAGCAGGTTATTTCTCACACAACGCATATGCATAGCACAAATTACAACCCAAAACACATTCTGCTATTCCTCCCGAGTATGGCGATACCACATGTGTGAGACTTTTACACAGCGTGGCCACATACAGAGGCCCAACATGCAGGGAACGCCATCAGGCGTTCTGGAGCACCCAGACCAATTCTGACACTTCTCTCCTACATGGAAAAATCACCATTTATTCGCTAGAAAATTACATAGAACCCCAAAACATTATATATGCTTTTTTAGCAAAGACCCTAGAGAATACAATAGCGGCCATTACAACTTTTTATCTTGCATGGTATTTTCGCAGACATTTTTTGAACGCGTGTTTTTAAAAAAAAACAGTAAAGTTAGCCCAATTTTTTTTCATAATTTGAAAGATGAAGTTACGCCGAGTAAATAGATACCCAACATGTCACACTTCAAAATTGCGCACACTCGTGGAATGGCGCCAAACTTCGCTACTTAAAAATCCCCATAGGCGACGTTTTTAATTACTTTTATTGGTTACATGTTTTTTTTTTTTTTTTTTTTTTGTTTTTTTTTTATATTTAAAGTTTTTATTGAAGTTTTTAGAGGAATACATGGCTAGTCAGTACATGGTAAAGACAGATCACCAAAACAAGCAATTGAATACAATCTAAAATTGATAAATGGGGGTCTGTTCCCTGCAAGAATCACTATGGGAAGAAGAGAAAAAGAAGCAAGAAAAAAAAAGATTGTGTGAAAAATTACAAGAAAAAGAAAAAAAAAAGGGGGTTAGAGCGTATGCGGATTAGGGTGATCAAAATGTCTTGGCCTAGAGGCCTCTGGAGGCAGGCTCCCCTGCCAACACACCTCCGCACCCCTCTGGGGTCAAACTGTACGGAGGGCGTCGGAGAGGATCCCCGCCTAACATACGCGTCCCAGAGCAAAACTTGTAAGAGAATAGTGCAAATGGAGGAACAGCTTGTATGGGAAGTATGCTGTACTGGTATGTAGCCAATAAAAACAGAACAATCAGATACAATAACCGTAGGGGAGACCTAGCCTGGGCTTAGAAGAGTCATTGGCGCATAGAAGAAAAACAAGGCCCAAGGGTAGGTCCCCCGAGGCGTGGGGGGGTTAAGGGTGGGAAACCGGGGAGGTGGGAGAAAGAGAAAGAAAGAGCTAGACTTGAAAGGAAGAAAGAGGCGTATCGGCGGTTTGCTATTACTGTGTATACCCAAGAAGGTCAACTGGACAGGTAAATGGAATTTTCGATCCCCATATAGATAGCCCAAGGTTCCCAAACCTCCCTAAATTGAGGGGAAGTGTCCAGGATAGAACTCATCATTTTCTCTTGGGACATAATCCAGGAAATCTTTCTCTTAGCTGCTGTGATAGAGACCTTGGGGCTTTTCCATGACCTGGCCAAGGTGAGTTTAGCCCCCAAGAGGATAAAGAATATAAGTTTACGAGTTGACTTTGGGGCCCTGATGGAGAGGTGATTGAGGAGGGCCGTCAAAGGGGACCTAGGGATGACCAGTCCGGTGATTTTTGAGGCTATATAGAAAATTTTAGTCCAAAAACTTCTAATTCTAGGGCACTCCCACCAGACATGCAGCATGGAGCCCCTCAACTGGCACCCCCTGAAGCATAAGGGGGAAGCCGAGGGGTACATGGCCGCAAGCCGGGTAGGGGTGAGGTACCACCTGGTGAAGACTTTGAGATTGGCCTCCACAAGTGAAATGTTGAGGACGCCCTTAAACGAGGATCCCACAGCTTTGTGCCAAGTTTCTAGGTCCCAGTTCAACTGTAAATCTTCCTCCCAGGCTAACATATAGGGTGTTTTTCGCGTATCCCTGGCCAGTGACGAGTAGATTATGGAGATCCCCCCCCTTTGCTCCAAAAGGTTTCCACACCATTGTTCATATGGCGTGAGTTGAGGAGGGGCAGGCTTCGTGGCCCAGATGGAATGAAGGAAGTGTGATATTTGATGGAACCTGAATCCCTCCGATGGGGGTAGTTTCAGAGTCTTAATACAGTGGGAAAGGGATAGAGGTCCTGCAGGAGAGAGGAAGTGCCCGATCCGATACATCCCCTTGTCCAGCCACCATGCAAATGCCTTGATATCCATTCCAGGGGGGAAGTCGGGGTTATGAAAGATGTGACTCAGGGGTTTACAGGGGGACACCAAGGAAGGATCATGTTTGAGCTTGTCCCAGATCGCAAATGTGTGAGATAAAGACGGGCAAAGAATGGGGGGCCTAGTCCTAGGAGGGCACCATAGGAGAAAGTCAAGGGTGAAGGCAGGCACTGCTTGCCTCTCCATGTCCACCCAATCAGGTTTGGCGGACTTGCCATAGACCGTGGAGATCTGGGCAAGCCTAGCCGCTTGATAGTACCAGAGTAGGTTGGGTAGTCCCAGTCCCCCCCTGTGTCTGAGTCTGAAAAGAGTGTGCCTAGCTAGGCGGTGGCCCGACTGTCCCCATATAAATTTGGTAACCTTGCTTTGGAATGAATCTAAATGATCCTTCTTGATTGAGATCGGGAGCGCGCGAAAGAGGTAAAGGAGTCGCGGGAGCAGGGTCATTTTCACGGAGTTTATCCTCCCTAGCCAAGAGAGTTGGTGCGGGTGCCATTGTTTAAGATCAAGTCCCAATTTTTTGTAAATGGGGGGGTAGTTGGCCAGGTATAATTGTTCAAATTTGGGAGTCAAGTTGATTCCCAAGTAGCGAATGGAGGTGTCGCTCCATTGAAATCGAAAGGAGTCCTTCAACCGGGCCGCCAGGGGCCCTGGAAGGGAGGTGTTGAGGGCCATAGACTTGGTGTAGTTGACCTTTAAACCTGATATGGTTGCGAAGTTCTCAAGTGTTTTACATATCACTGGCAGGGATGTGGAGGGCGAGGTGACAAAGAGAATCAAATCGTCTGCAAACAGACCGCATTTGTGAACGGTGGAGCCACAGCGTACTCCAGCAATGTCGGGGTTGGACCTGATGGCAATGGCCAAGGACTCAATTGCGATGGCGAAGATTAGTGGTGACAGGGGGCAACCTTGGCGGGTCCCGTTACGGATTTTAATGGGATCGGAGTATAGTCCCTGCAGTTTAATCCTGGCTTCGGGGTTAGAGTATAGAGATCTAATTAGTCCAGAGAAGTTAGGGCCGAAACCCCACCTTTCCAGAATTTGGAATATGTAGGGCCAAGAGACCGAGTCGAAGGCCTTTTGAAGGTCCAACGACAACAACATCCCCGCCTGAGCGCCTCCGCCATCCCACCCCGATTGCAGTAGAGACATAACGTTTATTACCCTCCTGACCTGATCCGGGCCCTGACGCCCAGGGATGAACCCGACCTGATCTTTGTGTATGTATATGCCAATGAAGGAGGCTAATCTGTCGGCCATAACTTTAGTCAGGATCTTGAGATCGTTATTGATCAGGGATATCGGCCTATAATTACTAACGTCGCCTGGGTCCTTGTCAGGTTTGGGTATGACGGAGATAAAAGCTGTATTAAGCTGTGCGTCTAGAGGGTCCCCCGTGGTCTTGGAGTTAAAGAAATTTGTTAGGTGTGGGGCTAGAATTTGTGCAAAGGCCTTATAGTAAGGGACTGAGAACCCGTCCGGGCCTGGGGCAGATCCTGTCCTCAAACCTTTGATAACCTCCAAAACTTCTGCAGTGGAAATCGGGGCCTCAAGTCGGTCTCTGTGGTCCTTTGTTAAGGTGGGTATAGGCAAATCATCCAGGAACCTAGTCCTGGCTGGTGTTGCCTTAGCTTGTTGTCCTCTATACAGTGTTGTGTAAAAAGAGTGGAACTCCCGCAGTATTTTAAGGGGGTTCGCCGTGGGGGGTTGGCCCGCTATATTAATTCTAGGAAAAGCAAACGTACGTGGCCGCGGGGTGAGTTTAGAAGCCAGGAGGTGTCCTGGTTTGTCTTTCGCATGGTAGAATCTCGCCCCCTGCCATCGCAAACTGGTCGTAGCTCTGGCAGTCAGAGCGAGGTTCAGTTCCGGGCGGGCCGAGTCCACGTGAGATATAGGGCATCGACCCGGGTCCCTTTTATGGTCCGCACGGAGCGCCTGGAATTTCTTTTCCAGATTCTCTATGTCCGCCCTGCGAGCTCTGTTAAGTCTTGCCTTGATTTGAATTAGCTTGCCTCTGATGGTCGCCTTGTGGGCAGACCAGAGGGTCTCTGCAGAGATATCAGGGGAGCTGTTCAGTGAGAAGTATTCAGAGATAGCATGTTCTATCTCTGTTTTGTGGGCAGGGTCCGAGAGTATTGTTTCGTTAAGACGCCAGTGGCGGGAGTTAGGCAGTGAGGGGTGGTTAGTCCAGGACATACTTACTAGGGAATGGTCAGACCAGACTGTGTCTGTGATCTGAGATCTATTGACTGAGGGGATCAGAGCGTTGGAGATTAGAAGATGATCTATTCTAGCGTAGGTTTGATGGGCGTGAGAGAAGTGTGTGTAGTCCTTTTGGGTAGGGTTCATCTCCCTCCAAATGTCCGTGAGACCCCTTTGATACACTAATTTGGCAATTTTTGAGCTAAGTCTGGTGGGACGCACATTTTGTGCCGTAGGTGGTTTGGACTTATCAATGCCTTGATCAAAGGCGACGTTTGAGTCTCCGCCTAGGATCACCATGCCCTCCATAAGAGGGTCCAAGGTTTTAAATAGATCAGTGAAGAAGTTCAGTTGGCCTACGTTGGGGGCGTAGTAGGAGACCAGGGAGTACAGATGGCCATCTATAGTACCCTTGGCCAGGACAAACCTCCCTCCCGGGTCCCTGTATTCTGATTGTAACGTAAACCTACAGTGTTTAGATATGAGAATCGCTACCCCCTTAGACTTATCTTCCGCGTTGGCCAGGAAAAACTGTGGGAATTGGGCGTGTATGAAATTGGGTTTGTATCGGATCGGGAAGTGCGTCTCCTGCAGGAAAAGGACATCAATGTGGCGCGATTTCATGAAGTCTAGAACCTTCCGCCGTTTGGAAGGGGAGTTGAGGCCCTGTGTGTTGTGAGTGGCCACCTTCAAAGAGGGTGCCCTAGGGGCGTCACTAGCCATGTCACCTACCTTGATAGAGGCCTCGCAGTGTGTATAGGGATCCGACCATCTGGGGAGCTGTCGACCTTCTGGGAGTAGACAGCCATCAGCAAGCCTATCACCGCCTGAAAGAGGAAGAGAAGTTAGGAAAGTATAAGACAGAGGAAAGAGAAGGAGGGGGGAAGGGGGGGGGAGACATGAGCCCACTGGGGGCTCGGGTCGGTGCTGGGCATAGCCTTGTCCAGCATCCAAAACCCTGTTCTCGTTTACCGCACCCTGTAGGCAGGGTGGGCGCCTAACCCAAGGAGAGGGCATAGCCTGATCCGTGGGATAGGAGGAGGCGCAGCAACATCGTTCCAGCCGCGACGTGAATAAAATTGTCAAAATTGTCAACGGGCAGTAAGGATGCACCGCCGACCTGCCCCCCGAAGGCCCACACCCCCCCCACACGCCAAGCATGCGGGGAAGGCCGCAGGCCCCCGGGGGCACGCCGTGCGCCACCACAAAGTATTTAGGTATATAAGAATGCAAAAAGAAGGGGAATAAAAAAGAGAACCCCAAAACAGGCAATAACATCTTAAGCAAACGGCAGTAGGAATGATCAGGTGAGCATGAGTGGAGGCACTCAAATCATGAGTTTGTATCGTGTTAAACAGGTGGGCCATTCCGAGGCCAACATTAATGTCCTAATGGTCCCCGAGGGACGCAACCGGGAAAAAACAAAACAAAAACAAAAACAGAAACAAAAAGAGGCAGTTCTCCCAAGGGTACGGGAGAAGTCCACAGAGGGGAAACGACAGTCCTCACAGACTATTCCCAGAAGGACCTCGCGGCGGTGTCACGGCGGTCTGGTACTCTTATTCTTCTTGGTTTTAGGCTTGTCCCAGGTGCCTGTTAGGGGGCTCGCAGGAGAGGGGCGTTTGGTGGATCCAGGATTGGAGCCGGAGAGGTCCATGGCTGCTTCGTGTGAGATGAGGCGAAGGTTCAGGAGCAGGCGTTCTCCATCTTGGAAGTTGTGGAATGCATGTGCCTTGCCCTTGTATTCAAACTTGACGGCAAACGGAAAGGCCCACTTGTATTGGATGTCACGTTGCGACAGGACCGATAGGAGAGGCTTTAGGGTCCTCCGTTTCTGAATGGTCGTGGGTGAAAGGTCAGCAAATACCTGAACAGTGTGACCTTGGAAAATAAGCGGGTTTTGGCGTCTGCAGGTCCTCATCACCTCCTCCTTCACCGAGAAAAAGTGTAGCTTGACCACAATGTCCCTGGGGGAGCCATCTTTCCTCAGTGGCCCCAGGGTTCTGTGGGCACGGTCAATCTCCAATTTGTGCTGGGGAATATTAGGGATAAGTTGTTTGACAAAGTCCTGGACCACGGAGAAAATGTCTTTGAATGACTCAGGGAGCCCCCTGATCCTAAAGTTTTCTCTTCTGGACCTATTTTCCAAATCATCGATTCGTGACATAGCTATGTCCAATTGGTCCTGTAGGAATTGAATATGGTCAGAGTTCTGCCGAGTTGTGGCAATGGTCTGATCTAGCTTGTTTTCTATGGATTCCATCCTGGATCCTATCATCTGAAAGTCCCCTCTAAGTTCTCCTGTTATCTTTGCTGCTGTTTGAGCGAGACCCCTGTCCAGCAGAAGTGACAGTTGTGTAAATAGATCAGTCGTATGTGACAGGGAATGTGCGGTGACGTCCGCCATGACAGGCCTTACAGCTGCCTGAGGGGAAGTAGGCCGCAGGGGAGAGCCCATGATGTCTGCCATGGTTTGCTCCAGCAGTGACTCTGTTGAGGCTGGGGAGTGAGCCATGATGGAGAGGGGGCCAGCCGGGATCCCTGGTGTTAGCGGGCGTGCTACAGAGGCATATGAGGGTCTGGCTTCAAAGGACTCCTCCGTGTCAGTAAGGAAGGGCTGAGCGCCGCCCGCCATCTTGTGGGTGCGTGTCCCGCTTACCGCTTCCAGCTGCGGTCCCAGGCTGCGTCTTGTCGGTCCCACCGACATGTACGAGTACCCTTGCTTTTCCCCTTTCGATCAGCTGTGGCGTGGTGGCCGGCCGGGACCCGATCCGCCCGTTAGATCCGTCGCACGGCCGGAACGATGCGGAGCTCCAAGGCTAAGCTGCCATCCCGGAGCTGTCCGCGCATGCGCCCCTCTGGTTACATGTTTTTAGTTACGGAGGAGGTCTGGGGCCAAAATGATTGCTCTCGCTCTAACGTTCGCAGAGATACCTCACATGTGTAGATTGAACACCATTTTCATATGTGGGCGGGACTTACGTATGCGTTTACTTCTGCATGCGAGCTCACGGGGACAGGGGTGCTTTAAAAAAATGGGTATTGCAGAGTATTGGGGTATTGCAGAGTATTGGGGTATTGCAGAGTATCGCGCAGGGTATTGGGGTATTGCAGAGTATTGCGCAGGGTATTGGGGTATTGCAGAGTATTGCGCAGGGTATTGGGGTATTGCAGAGTATTGTGCAGGGTATTGCAGAGTATTGGGGTATTGCAGAGTATTGCAGAGTATTGCGCAGGGTATTGCAGAGTATCGCGCAGGGTATTGGGGTATTGCAGAGTATTGCGCAGGGTATTGTAGAGTATTGCGCAGGGTATTGGGGTATTGCAGAGTATTGCGCAGGGTATTGGGGTATTGCAGAGTATTGTGCAGAGTACTGGGGTATTGCAGACTATTGGGGTATTGCAGAGTACTGGGGTATTGCAGAGTATTGTGCAGGGTACTGGGGTATTGCAGAGTACTGTGGTATTGCAGAGTATTGGGGTATTGCAGAGTACTGGGGTATTGCAGAGTATTGTGCAGAGTACTGGGGTATTGCAGAGTACTGGGGTATTGCAGAGTACTGGGGTATTGCACAGTATGGGGCAGGGATGACTGAGCTGGGATGGATGTGACTGCATTTGTCACAGATCCAGCCACAGCGCTGCTGCTGCCACCCGTCCCCCCCCTCCTCTCACACTGTACCGAACGGTACAGAGAGGAGAGGGAGGAACCGGCGTCATCAAATGACGCTGATTTGTTTACAAGTGATCGCGCCGTCATTTGACGGCGCGATCACGTGGTAAACGGCCGCTATCAGCGGCAATTTACCGTGATCCATGATGCGCCGGGTCTTCTAGACCCGGCGAGCACGGACACTTCCGCAAGCGCGTCCCAGGGGGCGCGCAATCGCGGAAGTGCACAACGACGTCCCAGGGACGTCGTCCCAAAATAGCTTCACCGCGCTGTAGCAGTAAAATGTCTATGGCGCAGTGGGCAAGTGGTTAAAATGCAATGCGTTTTGTGAGCCACTGCTCGCTTCTTCAAGAGTAGATCTTTGTGTGCAGTATATCTAAAAAACAAAGTGTCAAATAAAAGTATATATCACAAACAATATATTTTTGCAAATAAAGGCCCTAAAAGGAGCCCCATACTTACAAATCGGCTATGCCGAGGTTCCAGAAAGTAATCATTCAGGAGGCGGCCATGGGAAATGCCTGGCCCGGGAGCAGAAAGGAATGTAGCTGACAGCAAGTCACCGGAGGAACACGTAGGGGGCAGGCATGGTTCAAAGATGAAAAGGTGTATCCACTGATGTACAGTACCTCAATGTTCAGGATAGACAACTGCAATATAGGTGTATATATATATATATATATATATATAAAAGCATTCTCATAAATACTGCCGAGTAAAAAAGACTAGACAGACTTACTTTAAATCCCATCATTTTGTATCTACTTGTATGCATTCAGAAATGGATTTTCTAATGGATTTTCACTCTTACTTGTTAAGCTGTTCTTTTAGGGCTCATTCACACAAGTGTCTAAAATGCCACATTTGGATGTGTGCAGTATAGGGTTTTGTATGCATTAAAACAAGGCTGTCTTTAAGGCAGGGCAAAAGGGGAAGCTGCCCTGGGCCCTGTGATTAGTGTGGGGCCAAAAGCAGCTGCTTCATACTTGCCAGCTATCCCAGTTTAAATTCCCTTGTCCCTTGAAGTTTTGGTGCTTTGTCCTGATATCTCAGTGTGAAGTGCTGCTACTTATGCTTCCCAGCTTTGCCCTATTGTGTACAGATGACTCACCTGCAGACCCTGTGTAAATAACCAGCATTCATATGTAAATAGCAGTGACCGACAGCATTCATATGTAAATACATGTGGCATTCATATGTAAATACAGGAGGCATTCATATGTAAATACGGGTGGTATTCATATGTAAATAATGGTGGTATTCATATGTAAATAAGGGTGGTATGCATATGTAAATAAATGAGGTATTCATATGTAAATAAAGGAGGCATTCATATGTATATAATGCCCCTCTGCAGTGAGGAGATGATGTGCTATAACCTCTAGCAACCAATCAGTGACCAGTATTACTTACAGTAATCTCTAGAAACCAATCAACAAGAAGAAATCATGTGCTGTAACCTCTAGCAACTAATCAGTGAGCTGTAATGTGTGCTGTAACCTCTAACAACCAGTCAGTAAGCAGTAATGATATGCTATAACCTCTAGCAACCAATTGCAAACACTGCCTGATCTGATATTTATTGTATGTCTCAGAGCAGGTGGAGAGCAAAATTGCATGGGGGGCACCAAGAAAATTTTCGCCCATGGTCCAATCAACAATAAAGACGGCCCTGCATCTAAACATAGCACTATAGATATCAATGTGCCCACAAATAAAAATGTGCATAGCGCTTATTGGCATACAACAAAGTAGGAGTAGGCTGTATCTGGGGTAGTAGATATTTGCACATTTTACATGAGTATACTTATACACACATTGGGGTCAATTTACTAAAACTGAAGGGTGCAAAATCTGGTGCAGCTCTGCATAGAAACCAATCAGCTTCCAGATTTTATTGTCAAAGCTTAATTGTTCAAGCTGAAGTTAGAAGCTGATTGGCTCCCATGCACAGCCGCACCAGATCCTGAGTGCTCCAGTTTTAAATCTCCATCATAAAGTCATTAAGAGAATTGTATGCATCTAAATTCACCTAACCATGAGCATTTTAGGCACATTTTTTATGCAGGATCTTCTGCTAGCTCTACCAGCAGGAACCTGTGTTCAAAAAATATGCGTATGAATTGAAATAATATTTCCTTTTTTACCACAGATTTAATTTGTCTTCCTTTCTTTCATTTTTTTATTTCTTACAGAAGAATCGTCTACACAAAAATTACAGTTATTCCAAATGGCGTCTTCTCTGGATTTGAAGAACTTACAAATATGTATGTATCTAAAGATAAATATTTTATAGATAGCAAAAATCTGATAATCTTAAAAATTGGGACTACAACATACACCCGCTCTAGAAGACATTGGGCCAGATTCTCAAAAGAGATACGCCGGCGTTTCGTAGGAAACACCGTCGTATCTCTTTTTTTTTTTACTGGGTATCTATGCGTGTGATTGCTAGAATCACTTACGCATAGATACAGTGAAGATCCGACAGGTGTAAAACAATTACACCGTCGGATCGGAGATGTAATGACATCGCTGGCCGCTAGGTGGCCTGTACGTTGATTTCTCATTTGCCTATGCAAATGAGCCTAATTCGACGATTCCCGAACGTTTTTACGCCGCCCCGTCGTAGTTTACGTTGTTTCCGTACGCGTAAGGTTACCCCTGCTATATGAGGGGTAACCATAAGAAGTTCCATCGTTGTCATGTTAAGTATGGCGTCGGGTCAGCGTCGTCTTTTTCTGTTGGTTACGTTGTTTTACTAAGTCGTTCGCGAATAGGGATTTACGTAAACGACGCTCACGTCGGTTTCATTCACTTTTTTCGACGTGAGCTGGAGCATGCGCACTGGGCTTTTTTTGAGGCTGGTGCATGCACAGTTCGATCGACGCGGGGGCGCGCTTAATTTAAATACAAGCCACCCCCTTTGAATTACGCGGGGATACGCAGAGCAATTTACACTACGCTGCCGCAATTTACGGAGCAAGTGCTTTGAGAATACGGCACTTGCTCTGTTAAATTGCGGCGGCATAGTGTAAATGGCTTACGCTACGCCAATGGCAATTGTACCAGAATCTGGCCCACGGTTTCAAAGATCCAGTTTTTCGGACAGAAGAAAATCCTATTTTTCTTTCATCTGGCGGATCGGATGAACACGGACATACGGTCCGTGTTCATCCGATCCCCCCATAGGGGAGAGCGGAGGAAAGACAGGGCGGTCCCTGCACAGTGTGCAGGGCCTGCCCTGTCAGCCGACGGCTCAGCAGGGATTTTACGGAGGATTCACCGCTGAGCAAAAGCGGACACACGGAGGCGAATCATTACGATCCGCCCCCGTGTGAAAGAGCCCTAAGTGTGTATCCCAATAGTGTGAAAGCCTTTTAGCGATGGGACCACCCCACAGACCACCATGTTGTATACAGGTGGGGGCTTACCAGACATACATGACCCTCACTAAGGAAAGGTCAAGCAGGGCTTATTGTAATATTATATAAAGACTCCAAACATCTTTAGGGATCTGAACCCACAATTACACCTCTGAGTATACCAACACGTTTCTGTACAGTAGCTCCACACGGAGGCGACACCATAAAACAAGGAAGAAACACTCTCCATAGTGTAAATCAGTCAAATAAAACAAGATTAAATAAGAGTAAATTAATAAACAGATATGTGGATCAGAAATGTCATTACACGTGGATAGTCTATTTGCCGGTCGTGTGTACGCGGCCTTAGGAATACAAAGGAAAAAATGCATGTTGACAAGGGGAGTGTAGAGGAGGGTGGGGAGTCTACTGACATCACGACTCCACCCACCGAGCTCCAGACAACAGATCCACCCACAGAAGCTGCAGTTTTTCAGTTCTTATAACAGACAGAGGGGAGAAAATTCACAGGTAAAGATACATGCATGAGACATCTATATCCTTATAGATCAGCACTATGGCAGTAGTTTAGAAAGGATGAGAGTGGGTTTACATCCACTTTAAGCCTCGTACACACGCTCGGTTTACTCAGCAAGAACCAGCAAGAAAACAGCTGGCAGAGCTTTCTTGCCAAGTACACTGAGCGTGTGTACGAGGCTTTGAGGTTTCTCGTCAAGAAAACTGCCTAAAATCTCGACGAGAAAAATAGAGAACCTGCTCTCTAGTTTCTCGTTGTGTTTTCCTGGCGAGAAACCTGAGCATGTGTATACTTACCTATCGCCGTGAAGATGTCAAGTCAAGATGGCGGCGCGGCATCGAATGTGACAAGAGCGCGCTCGTCGTACGCGATGACGTCACCACATTCTTGCCTTCCAAAAGAACCGTGGTTCTTTTGAAAGGAGTGTCTGTACACTCGGGCGGCAAGAATCTCATCAGGGAAAACTATTTTTTTTTCCTGACGAGATTCTGGCCCGTGTGTACAGGGCCGAGGTTCTCGCTGAAAACCAGCGAGAACCTCGCTGGAATGCACATTCCAGCGAGGACCTCGGCCGTGTGTACGGTCTCGGCGAGCTTCCCGTCGGGAAGCCCGTCGAACCGAAATAGAGAGCACGCTCTCTATTTCCTCAACGGCCCGCCTGGAAGAATGGCTGGTTGCCATTCCCGACGGGCGGGTCGCCGATTTCGACGGCCGGCAGGGAACCTCGACGGGCGGAACGATGTGTTCTGCCCGTCGAGATTCCCTGCCGTGTGTACGCGGCCTGAAAGTGGTAGTAAACCGTATAAATAAATAAATGTCATACTTATTAATTATGACAGACGTACCTAAAAAAATAAAGCCCTCCAGCGGCGCGCTGTCACTTATTCTGTGTGAGCCTGCTGGGCCAATCACAATTGTACTCCATTGTAGGTCCAAAGTTTGGGTGATCATTTATTTTTTCCTGTGATTTTGGTTGTTTTAGGCCAACGACCTAACCGCATTTTTCACCAAGGCTGTCATATAAAAATAATCTTATTCCCATCCTTTATTTTTTATTTTTTTTATCAAACTATACTCCTCTGTTTCTCCAATTTTTTTTTGTTCTGGCCTAAAATATGTCCTTATTAAGGTTCTAATGTGATGGTGACCTTCTTACTGATCTAGTTACTTTTATATTGTTTTTCTTGTCTTACAAATGTGCTAATATTGTTCACGAAGAGCTTTGCCAACTTTCTTCACATTGTTATTATTAGTGAGTGATGACAGGCAGTGTGCAAAAGGTTATACAAACCGGTGAGCGCTTCACCTTCACATTAACTAGGCGGACGCAGTGTGCAGTGTGTGCAGAGTATCAATGTTTAACTCCTTTCTACCATTAAAGTTCTACTAAACCCAGGAACCTGCAGTCACTATATCTGGTCTCCCACAGAACACAGTACAAGGAAATGCAATTATTTTAGTAAATATACCTTCTCTCATCAGCACTATATAGCAGTCTTGTGACTTCTATCAGTGTCTGGTTAAAGCTTGTAGGAGGAGTTTTCATTCTCCTTTGACTGTCTTATGAGGCTGCAGGACCCCTGACCCTCTGTCTGGACAGTGCCGATTGCCCCTGTGCTGATCACATGCACCCTCCCAAGAAAAATGGGAGGATCAGACAGCCTGTTTACACAATGCAGAGGATTAACCCCTTAGGTTCCACAGTGAGTAGACATGTGCAATCCGTTTTGTTCTGAATTTTTTTTTTTACGCAATTGAGACACATTTGTTAATCAAGAAACATCCAAATTAACGAAAACCCGCTGAACAAATTTTTCCAAATATTTGTAAATTTGTAAATTCGCTAATTGTGAAATTGCAAAATTCATCTGAAAACCTGAAAATTTGAAAATCTGAAATAATAACTATTAAATTATAGTCATAATAGGCTGTTAGGCCCCTTTCACACTGGGGCGGGAGGTGCAGTGGCGGTATAGCACTGCGAAAAACGGTTAATACCGCCCACCTCTGCAGAGGCGCATTCCTGGCGGTATAGTCGCGGTTTTCCATTGACTTTAATAGGAATGAGCGGTGGAGGAGCAGTAAACACACCGCTCCTCTCACCGCTCCAAAGATGCTGCTATCAGGACTTTTAGAGTGGTCCTGTTCGTGCACAGCTCAAGTGTGAAAGCCCTTGGGCTTTCACATCGAGAATACAGTGTAGGAGTTTTTCAGGCGGTATTTAGGCCCTATTTTTAGCGCTAAACTGGAGAAACAGCATCCGCGGTTTAGAGTCGGTTTGTAGGCGCTATTTTTAGCACAATAGCGCCTGCAAACCACCCCAGTGTGAAAGGGGCCTTAGTGAATGGCCTTAGTAACTAGTACAAAATCTATCCGAAGTTATGAATTATCCGAAATAATGAATGCCGTATCTAAACAAATGTAATGTAATGAATTAATTTTATAAATAACAACAATAATAATAAAAACTTTTTTATAAATCTTTAACTTTGTAAATTCGAAAATTCGTAAATTCAAAAATCTAATAATTTGAAAATAAAATCCGAAAATTAGAAAGAAAAAATTAAATAACTAACAATAAATAAATATTAAATTATAGGTATTGGAATTTCCGAGGCCGATCTGTCCCTCGGCTCTCTGCCTCACTTAAGCCGCGTACACACGACCATTTTTAATGTCCTAGAAAAAAACAACGCTGATTCCTGTCAAGCCGGCCTTGCCTATCCACGATCGTAAAAAATAAATGCTCAAGCAAAGTGCGGTGACGTACAACGCGTAGGACGGCACTATAAAGGGGAAGTTCCATTCGGATGGCGCCACCCTTGGGGCGGCTTTTGCTGATTTTGTTTTAGTAAAAGTTTGGTGAGAGACGATTTGCGCTTTTCAGTCTTCGTGCTTTTCAGTCTGTTACAACGTGATGAATGTGCTATCTCCATTACAAGCGCTCGTTTTACCAGAATGATCGCTCCCGTCTCATAACTTGCTTCTGAGCACGCGTGTTTTTTTTCCCGACGTTAAAGCCTACACACGACCGTTTTTCACGACTTGAAAAACGACAACGTGAAAAATGACAAGAAAAATTAGAGCAGGTTCTAAATTTTTAATGCCCATTTTTCACGTGGAGAATTTTTTAATTGACCATTTAAAAAAATTGAATTTTTCACGTCATGAAAAATGGTCGTGTGCACGTGGCATAAGTCTATTGAACTCTCTTCCTGCTCAGCAGATACCTCTTTTTGTTGAATCAGGCCTCGTACACACGACTGAGGAACTTGTCGGGCGAAACACATCGTTTTCCTCGTCGAGTTCCTTGTTAGGCTTGTCGAGGAACTCCATTTCTTTAGACGCAGCATTTGTTATTTCGGATAAATTCAAAAAATGCAGATAAATTTGTATTCGTTACGTTCACTAACAGCCAAATTTGAAAGGAAATTGTAATACCTATACAGTGGAACCTTGGATTATGAGTATATTCCGTTCCAGGAGAATGCTTGTAATCCAAAGCACTCGCATATCAAAGCGAGTTTCCCCATAGAAGTCAATGGAAACGAAAATAATTTGTTCCACATTGACTTCTACTGTATGGCATGTAATACAGCATGTGGCCAGAGTTGGGGGTGCGGGAGAGACTCGTAAATACTTGGAGATCGTTTGGCTTCCCTCAGAAACCCCCAGAGAATTTCCGAATGGCTCCGGCGCCCCCGCACCTCTGGCCAAATGCAGTACTGCACACTGCAGAGGCTTGAATCCTGCTTGTTTTGCAAGACAACACTCAGGTTTTAAAAAAAAATATTGCTCATATTGCGAAACGCTCGTTAACAGCGTTACTCGCAACCTGATGTTCCACTGTAATTTAATAGTTAGTAATATTTAAATTATTATTAGTTAGTTATTGTTCCAGATTTTCAGGTTTTCGGATTTTTCGAATTTTCGAATTTACGAATTTTCAAATATTCAGAAAAAATTGTTAACTGCTTAACGACCGCCGCACACCTTTTTACATCGACAAAATGGCAGGGCTGGGCAAATGGGTGTATAGGTACGTCCCCCTTTAATTTTCCGCCGTGTGGTCGCGCACACAGCTGCCGCCACGCTTGCGACCCTGTCACAAGCTCCGTGACCATGGGCGTGGGACCCACGGACTCAATGTCTGCCGGTGTCCCACGATTGGGTCACAGAGCTGAAGAATGGGGAGATGTCAGTGTAAACACAACATCTCCCTATTCTTCCTAGTGACATGTCACTGATCATCTGTTCCCTGTCATCAGGAACAGTGATCAGTGACACACCACTCGTAGCCACGCCCTCTAACAGTTAGAATCACTCCCTAGGACACATTTAACCCCTTCAGTGACCCCTAAAGGTTAACCCCTTCATTGCCAGTTTCATTTTTTACAGTAATCGGTACATTTTCATAGCACTGATTGCTGTAAAAATGACAATGGTCCCAAAATGGTGTCAAAAGTGTCCGTTGTGTCCGCCATAATGTCGCAGTTACGATAAAAATTGCTTATCGCCGCCATTAGTAAAACAAAATTGTAGACGCTATAACTTTTGCGCAAACCAATCAATAAATTCTTATTGCGATTTTTTTTTACCAAAAATATGAAGAAGAATACGTATTGGCCTAAACTGAGGAGAAAAAAATTGTTTTTATATGTTTTTTTGAGCATATCTGTTAAAGCAAAAAGTAAAAAATATTGAATTTTTTTCTAAATTGTCCCTCTTTTTTTTTGTTTATAGCGCAAAAAAATGAAAACCACAGAGGTGATTAAATACCACCAAAAGAAAGATCTATGACCCCTTTCACACTGAGCCGCCCATAGCGTCGGCTGTAAAACGCAGCTATTTTTACCGCCGACGCTATGGGTGTATTTGCGGCGCATTAACCCCCGCTAGCGCCCGAGGAAGGGCCGCGGTGTCCCATTGCTTTCAAGGAGGCACAGCGTTGGAGGAGCGGTAAACACACCGCTCCTTCACCACTCCAAAGATGTGGCTAGCAGGACTTTTTTTACTGTCATGACTGCGCAACACTCCACTGTGAAAGCCCTCGAGACAATAGAGCAGCACTTTTAGGGCAGATTACAGGCGCTATTTTTAACGATATAGTGCCTGTAATACGCCCTGAAGCCTTGTACACACACTCGATTTACTCGGCAAGAACCAGCAAGAAAACTTCTGGCAGAGCTTTCTTGCCGAGTAAACCGAACGTGTGTACGAGGCTTTCAGAAAACTGCCTAAAATCTCCACGAGAAAAATAGGGAACCTGCTCTCTATTCTCTCGTTGTGATTCTCAGCAGTGTTTTCCTGCCGAGAAACCCCAGTGTGTGTATACTTACCTGTCGCGGTGGAAACCCGCGCATGCTCGAAATGACTGACGCATGCGCGGTAGCTTCCTAGGCATGCTTAACCACTTAAGAACCGCCTACTGCACATTTACGTCGGCAGAATGGCACGGCTGGGCACATCAACGTATATATACGTTGATTTTAGTACCCAGCTGTGGGTCGCAGGCGCGCGCCCGCAACCCGGTCCGAAGCTCCAGGACCGGGACCGCGGGATTCGCGGACCCGATCGCCGCTGGAGTGCGGCGATCCGTCCCTGGAGCGGAAGAACGGGGAGAGCCGTGTGTACACACGGCTTCCCCGTGCTTCTCTGTGGCCGCAGCATCGATCGCGTCATCCCTGTAATAGGGGGACGCGATCGATGACGTCACGCCTACAGCCACACCCCCCTACAGTTGTAAACAAACACATTAGGTCACACATCCCCTACAGCGCCACCTGTGGTTAACTCCCAAACTGCAGCTGTCATTTCCACAGTAAACAATGCAATTTAAATGCATTTTTTGCTGTGAAAATGACAATTGTCCCAAAAATGTGTCAAAATTGTCCGAAGTGTCCGCCATATTGTCGCAGTCACGAAAAAAATCGCTGATCGCCGCTATTAGTAGTAAAAAAAAAATAATTAATAAAAATGCAGTAAAACTATCCCTTATTTTGTAAACGCTATAAATTTTGCGAAAACCAACCGATAAACGCTTATTGCGATTTTTTTTACCAAAAATACGTAGAAGAATACGTATCGGCCTAAACTGAGGAAAAAAAATGTTTTTTTATATATTTTTGGGGGATATTTATTATAGCAAAAAGTAAAAAATATTGCATTTTTTTTAAAATTGTCGCTCTATTTTTGTTAATAGCGCAAAAAATAAAAACCACAGAAGTGATCAAATACCACCAAAAGAAAGCTCTATTTGTGGGAAAAAAAGGACGCCAATTTTGTTTGGGAGCCACGTCGCACGACCGCGCAATTGTCAGTTAAAACGAAGCAGTGCCGAATCGCAAAAAGGGGCAAGGTCCTTTACCTGCATTTTGGTCCGGGTCTTAAGTGGTTAACATACGTTCTTGCCATTCAAAAGAGCCACAGTTCTTTTAAAAGGAGTGTCTGTACACTCGGGCAGCAAGAGATTCTTGACAACAATCTTTTTAGAAAAAACATTGGCCCAGATTCACAGAGCAATTACGCCTGTCTAACTGGTGTTAGACAGGAGTAATTTCAAATTTCGCGTGCCGTATCACTAGTTTGAATCCTCAAACCATGATACGGCGGCTTCGGGCTTCGACCCGAGAGGCTTACGTCCTCGTAAGCCTTCGGATCTACACTGCAATATTTTTGCGGCCGCTGGGAGGAGTTTGCGTCGTTTTCATGCGTCGGGATATGCAAATGAGTTTTTACGGCGATCCACGAAGGTACGAGTGTCCCTCGCAATCGCCTACGTCATTTTTTGGCTACGTAATGTTAGAGGAGCTTTTTGCTGGTCTAACAGTGCGTAACCCATGTAAAGTATGGCCGTCGTTCCCGCGTCGATTTGAAAATATATATTTTTTTTTAACGTAACTCGTTCGGGAATAGGAATGTACGTAAACGACGCTACTACGACGTGACGACGTGTTTTCGCGCAATGCACGGCGGGAAATTTGCGAACGGAGCATGCGCAGTTCGATCGCCGCGAGAACACGCCTATTTTAAATGCTTCAAGCCCCCTACTCGCGCAGATGGATTGCGACGGGAGAAATACACTACGCCGCCGTCGTTTACTGGACAAAATCTACCTGGATTCCACGTAGAGCCAGGTAAAAAACGGCGGCGTAGTGTATTTCTGATACTCTACGAGAATCTAATTCTCTGTGAATCTGCCCCAATGTTTTTAGATTCTGGCCCATGTGTACAGGGCTTCAGTGCGAAAGGGGTCTGTTTGTGGGAAAAAGGAGGTCAATTTTGTTTGGTAGCCACGTCGCACTACCACGCAATTATCAGTTAAAGCGACGCAGTGCAGAATCACAAAAAGTGCTCTGGTCTTTGGTCAGCCAAATGGTCCAAGTGGTTAGGCCAAAGCTTCTATATAGTTTCAAATACAGCAGGAAAATGTTAGAGAAAGGTAAATACAATACAGGAGGTACAGGGAAATAATAGATCGGGCTCCATTCACTTCATAATTTAGTAAATGAGACCATCAGAGGAGACAGTAACACAGATATAAAGTAAAAGGACGCACAGCCATTGTCTAATAGAATTATTGCATCACTCATCACAATGTGGATCTTTACGAGATTTAAACCTAGTGATGTTAATGCCGCTGTGAAAGAAAACCTCCTTCTATCCTTTGATACGTCAGAAAACATAAACCGCATTAAATCAGATTAGCAGCCAAGTGGGTGTATTAAAACACTCAATTTGTTTCCAAGTTGTAAGGCGAATCTGTGTCCTCGTCAATTGTCATCAACCGCAAATGTGTCTGAGGAAGCGCTACAAACACATTTACAAAAGATTTCTTCTCTGATCTTCTAGGCTTCGGTAAAACAATGTCTTTATAGTTAGGATTGAATAAACAGGAGATACCCGATTATTTATTCCTAGTGCAGCCACCACAAATGTGCCCACAGACCGCTGGTGGGGGTTTGTGCCAAGATCTCTGGGGAGTCTGGACAAAGGTAGAAAAAACTGCCAGTGTCTGAAAACTTGCATCTGACTGATGGCTGTGGGTATCCAATGCAGATTTTATTTCAGCCCTTAACCACTTAAGACCCGGACCAACATGCAGGTAAAGGACCAGGCCCCTTTTTGCAATTCGGCACTACGTCGCTTTAACAGACAATTGGCGTCCTTTAGCGCTTTCTTTTGGTGGTATTTAATAGACATGTGCATTCGTTTTCATTAGAATGCATTTTTGTCCGAAAATCAGATTTTTTCGTTATCGTTTTAACCAGGGCTTTTTTTCTTAGGCCTCGTACACACGATCGGACATATCCGATGAAAACGGTCCGCGGACCATTTCCATCGGATATGTCCGATCGGGAGTTTGATCCGATGGCGTGTACACACCATCGGATCAAATTCCCCGCCGCCGGACGGCGCGGTGACGTGGCGGTGACGTTGATGCCGCCACGTCACCGCCACGTCACCGCACCAGGAAGTTAAACACTTCCGCGCATGCGCCGAATCCATTCCGCGGCGGCGCGGCGGCGGTGGGGGACAACATGTCTGCTGGTAAGTGTACTAACCAGCAGACATGTCGGGCGGACAGATTCCCACCGGAAAAATTTCAAAGCATGCTTTGAAATCTGTCGGGTGGAGAAATCTGTCCGCTAGCCCATACACACGAGCGGAGATGTCTGCTGAAACGGTCCATCGGACCGTTTTCAGCGGACATATCCCCTCGTGTGTACGAGGCCTTAGAGAATAGGTGCAGGAACTCCCTCCTTCTGAGTCACCTCTTGTGTCCACCCCCAACCCACCTCCAAGCACCATTCATTGGTTTCACCCCCTACCCACCCCTGAGCACTATTCCTTGGTTCCACCCCCTACCCACCTCCAAGCACCATTCATTGGTTTCACCCCCTACCCACCTCTGAGCACCATTCCTTGGTTCCACTCTCTACCCACACCTGAGCACCGTTCCTTGGTTCCACCCCCTACACACCTCCGAACACCATTACATACATTCAGAGCTGGAGGTGCCGGAACTGCGTTCCCCCGCGTTCCTGCTGAAAAAAAGCCCTGGTTTTAACAAACGATAACGAAAGTGCAAGAAACGAAAACCGAAAGATCCGACATAAAAAATGCTTTATTTTCGTTTTCCTTGCGGTAAAAATTAGATATAGAGAGATTCGACAGTATAGGGAAAAGATTTGACATCATAGAGAAAAGATTCGACAGTATAGAGAAAAGATTCGACAGTATAGAAATAATAGATTCGACATTACAGAGATTAGATTTCTATTTATGAGAAAATAGATTCAACATTATTACTAGTCATACAACATTAGAATTCTTGTAGGAGGAATATTCGAACGGAAATGTACGATTCGACGTAAAGATTTGACGTTCCGTCGAATATTCTTTTGACCATTCGACAGAAACCAAGTATTATTGGATTTTCGGACGAAAGCTATTCCCCAACGAAAAACAAAATAAATCAAAACGATTTTCGGGAGTAACTAAATAAATGTATTTTCCAAATGAAAACGAAAAAAAACAAAACAAAATAATCCAGTCTGCACATGTCTAGTATTTAATCACCTCTGCGGTTTTTATTTTTTGTGCTATAAACAAAAATAGAACGACAATTTTGAACAAAAATACAATATTTTTTCCTTTTTGCTATAATAAATATCCCCCAAAAATATATTAAAAAAAACTTTTTTTGTCCTCAGTTTAGGCCGATACGTATTCTTCTACCTTTTTTTGGTAAAATAGCGTTTACAAAATAGGGGATAGTTTTATTGCATTTTTATTATAATTTTTTTTTTACTGTTAATAGCGGTGATCAGCGATTTTTTTCATGACTGCGACTTTATGGCGGACACATCGGACAATTTTGACACACTTTTGGGACCATGGTCATTTTCACAGCAAAAAGTGCTATAAAAATTATTTTTTTACTGTGAAAATTACAATTGCAGTTTAGGAGTTAACCACTATGGGGCACTGAAGGAGTTAAGTGTGACCTCATATGTGTTTCTAACTTTAGGGGGGCGGAGCTGGACATGTGACGTCATTGATCGCCTTTCCCTATATCAGGGAACAGATCAATGACAGCGCCACTGTGAAGAACGGGGAAGGTGTGTATACACACACCTCTCCCCGTTCTTCAGCTCCTGTGACCTATCGCGGGACTCCGGCGGAGATCGGGTCCGTGGGTCCCTTGGTTGCGGTCACAAAGCTTCGGACCATGTAGCGGGCGCGTGCGCGTGACCCACAGCTGGGCACTTAAAAAGGACATACAGATACGTGCTTGTGCCCAGCCGTGCCATTCTGCCGACATATATCGGCGTTAGGCGGTCCTTAGGTGGTTAAAGTGGTTGTAAACCGTGTTTCTCTGAAAATAAGCCTGTGTCTTATATTAATTTTGGCAACAAAAGACACAGTAGGGCTTATTTTCGGGGTAGGTCTTACCGTGTAATTTTCGGTCTTCTCTCCCCCTCTCTTTCCCTGCATGACAGGAATCCCCAGTGTGAACCAAGTTAAAATACTTGAAAATCCTATAATCTACTCTATTACAGTGTTACAGGGGAAATCTCCTAAACCGTGCAGGTTTAGGAGATTTCTTGGGTACCGTGTTTCCCCCGAAAATATAAACCTAGCGCTATTTTCCAGGAGGGCTGCAATATAAGCCCTACCCAAGAAATAAGCCCTAGTTTAAAATGCTTGTAAACTCCTATAACCCACTCTATTATATATATATATATGTATATATATATTTTTTAACAGAGACCCTAGAGAATAAAATGAAAGACTTTTTTTATGTCACACGGCATTTGCGCAGCAGTTTTTTAAAAACGCATTTTTCTTTGGTCAAATATACACTTTAATTAATTTTAATGCATACAAACACAATATATAAATCACATTTTTTCTTTCTTAAAGCGGGATTCCACCCCCAAATTTTTTTTTTTAAAGTCAGTAGCTACTAACACTGTAGCTGCTGACTTTTAATAAGGACACTTACCTGTCCCAGGAGCCTGCGATGATGGGTCCCCGACGGCGATCACTCGGCCCTAGCGGGGAACGGAGGACGAGGAAGAAGACGACCGCGGTAGAGGACACTACTTCCGCATAGCAACAGCCCTTTGTGGTGAGTATATATATATTTTTTTTTTTTTTAATTTTTAATTTTTTTTTGGTAAAAAAAAAAACTGGGTGGAACTCCACTTTAAGCTAAAAGATGATGTTGCGTACAGTAATTAGATACCTAACATATCCAGCTTTAACATTGTGCACGCTCTTGGAATGTCAAAAAACGATGGTACTTTAAAATCTCCATAGGCGATGCGTTAGGCCACGTACACAGGATCAGTCCATCCAATGAGAACGGTCCGACGGACCGTTTTCATCGGTTAACCGATGAAGCTGACTGATGGACTGATGTGCCTACACACCATCGGTTAAATAACCAATCGTGTCAGAACGCGGTGACGTTTACGTGTTTTAACACAACGATGTGCTGAAAAAACCGAAGTTCAATGCTTCCAAGCATGCGTCGACTTGATTCTGAGCATGCGTGGCCTTTTAACCGATGCTTTTGCATACTAACGATCGGTTTTGACCTATCAGTTAGCCGTCCATCGGTTCAATTTTAAAGCAAGCCCTCCATTTTTTGACCGACGGATAACTGACCGATGGGGCCCACACACGATCAGTTTGGACCGATGAAAACAAACTTCAGTCCGTTTTCATCGGTTTGAACTGATCGTGTGTACGCGGCCTTACAGAGGAGTTCTAGCACTATAATTATTGCTCTCAATCTAAAATTTACAACAATACCTCACATGTGTGGTTTGAACACCATTTACCTATGAATGCGCGACTTACGTATGCATTCGCATCCACACGCGAACACAGAGGGATGGGGGGGGGGTTGTGTGTTCTCTTTTTTCTCGTCGGGAGTCTCAATTTCCTTGTGATGTTCCTCATCGGGCTGGTTTATGACGGGAAACACGTTGGTGTGTATGCTTAGAAACCCGCGCATGCTCAGAATAAAGTATGAGACGGGAGAGCACCTTCGGTAAAAGTAGCGTTCGTAATGGAGATAGAACATTTGTCACGCTGTAACAGACTGAAAAGCGCGAATCGTCTCTCACCAAACTTTTACCTAACACGCAGTAACATGAGATTAGCAAAAGCAGCCCAAAGGGTGGCGCCAGTGGAATGGAACTTCCCCTTTATAGTGCCGCCGTACGTGTTGTACATCACCGCGTTTGAGAACGAGGAGATTTTGTCTTGACAGTGTGTACGCAAGGATAGCTTGTCAAGATTCTCGGTCAAGCCTGACAAGGAACACGTCCAGGAAAACTATTTTTGTTTTACGTTGAGTTTCTCGGTTGTGTGTACGAGGCCTAAATTCATGCTGATTGGTTGCTAAGGTTTTAGGCCTCGTACACACGAGCAGACAGATTTGTTCAAATCTGTCTGTCCGACAGATTTGAACAAATCTGTCTGCTGGGATTTTGGTTTGCTCGCGTGTACACACGAGCAAACCAAAATCCCCGCTAGCAGACGGCGCGCTGACGTGTCGGTGACGTGGCGGTGACGTTGACGCCGCCACGTCACCGCACCAGGAAGTAAAACACTTACGCGCATGCGCCAAATCCATTCGGCGGCGGTGCGGGGATGGCGGTGCGGGACGACATGTCTGCTGGTAAGTGTACTAACCAGCAGACATGTCGGGCGGACGGATTCTCACCCGATAGATTTCAAAGCATGCTTTGAAATCTGTCGGGTGGCCAAATCCGTCGGCTCGGCCGTACACACGATCGAATCTGTCTGCTGAAACGGTCCAGCAGACCGTTTCCAGCGGACAGATTTGATCGTGTGTACGAGGCCTTACTGCTCTTAGGCATATGGAGAAATCTCTTCCAAAAAAAAATTAAGAAAAATGTCTATGTTGCTTATGTCAAATATTCATGTTCTCCATTTCCTTTTTTCATGACATGCTATAAAATGCAAAGGCAAGCACAAGTAGTTTATTTCAGATTATTATATATAATGTAAAGCCCATGTGATGAAATGTAAAAGTAAAATGATTGCCATTTTCTACAGGTGTAAAATCGATCCCTCAAATCCTTGTAGTTCATGAGAGTGACTCTATATCATACATATTTATCTAAGTAACGTCACGCTAAGAACACACAACTTCATCTTTTGCTGTTTTGTTCTTGCAGTCAGGCATGACTGTGGGAGAGACCTTGAAGATTATTCTTTTTTTTTTTCCCTTGCTGCATACAGATCTACAATGAGGAGGGCGCTTTCACCGGCCATAACACATCGCTCTTATCTGCTCCCTGACAAAGAAAAAAAAAATGACATCATGCTGCATCACTCAAAAAGTAAAGGAAAATCCTTTGGTTCCAAATTAATATTGTATAAAAACATGCTTAACCCCTTCCATACAGGGCATTTTCACCCCCTTCCTGCCCAGACCAATTTCTAGTTTTCAGCGCTGTTGCAATTTGAATGACAATTGCACGGTCATGCAACACTGTACCCAAATTAAATCTTTATGTTTTTTTCCCCACAAATAGAGCTTTCTTTTGGTGGTATTTGATCATCTCTACGGTTTTTATTTTTTGCGCTATAAACAAAAGAAGAGCGACAATTTAAAAAAAAAAACACAATATTTTTTACTTTTTTATTTAACCACTTAACCCCCGGACCAATATGCTGCTAAATGCCCAAAGGCATTTTTACAATTTGGCACTGCGTTGCTTTAACAGAAAATTGCGCGGTCGTGCGACGTGGCTCCCAAACAAAATTGGTGTCCTTTTTTCCCCACAAATAGAGCTTTCTTTTGGTGGTATTTAATAACCTCTGCGGTTTTTATTTTTTGTGCTATAAACAAAAATAGAGCGACAATTTTGAAAAAAATTCAATATTTTTTACTTTTTGCTATAATAAATATCCCCCCAAAACATATATAAAACATTTTTTTCCTCAGTTTAGGCCGATACGTATTCTTCTACCTATTTTTGGTAAAAAAAAATCGCAATAAGCGCTTATCGATTGATTTGCGCAAAATTTATAACGTTTACAAAATAGGGGATAGTTTTATTGCATTTTTATTTTTTTTATTTTTTTTACTACTAATGGCACCGATCAGCGATTTTTTTTCATGACTGCGACATTGCGGACACTTTGGACAATTTTGACACATTTTTGGGACCATTGTCATTTTCACAGCAAAAAATGCATTTAAATTGCATTGTTTATTGTGAAAATGACAGTTGCAGTTTGGGAGTTAACCACAGGGGGAGCTGTAGGATTTAGGGTTCACCTAGTGTGTGTTTACAACTGTAGGGGGGTGTGGCTGTAGGTCTGACGTCATCGATCGATGCAGCCGCCACAGTGAAGCACAGGGAAGCCCTGTTTACATACGGCTCTCCCCGTTTTTCAGCTCCGGGGAGCGATCGCGAGGGGGCGGCTAGAAAAGAATAGCCGCACCCTCGTCCCAGATCGCTCCCCACAGGTTTCCGACCGCCGCATGTAGCGGGGGGGTTTCCGATCGGACCCCCGACCCGCGCAAAGGCAGGGACGTAAATATACGCCCATCTGCCTGTACGTGCCATTCTGTGGACGTATATGTACATGCGGCGGTGGGGAAGTGGTTAATAAATATCACTTTTTAAAAAAAAAAAAACTTTTTTTTCCCTCAGTTTTCTTCTACGTAGTTTTGGTTAAAAAAAAAAAAAAAA
Organism: Rana kukunoris; assembly: GCA_029574335.1. Taxonomy (NCBI): domain Eukaryota; kingdom Metazoa; phylum Chordata; class Amphibia; order Anura; family Ranidae; genus Rana; species Rana kukunoris. Next base: position 535,180,225 of record CM056052.1, on the reverse strand, counting down.
ACAACGCAATAATCATATATTGATTGGTTTGCGCAAAAGTTTTAGCGTCTACAAAATAGGTGATAGATTTATGGCATTTTTTTTTTTACTAGTAATGGAGGTGATGTGCGTTTTTTTTTTTTGTGACCGTGACAGTGCACATCGGACACTTTTGACACGTTTTTGGGACCATTCACATTTACACAGCGATTAGTGCTATAAAACTGCACTGATTACTGTGTAAATGTGACTGGCAGGGAAGGGGTTACCACTAGGGGGCGCTGAAGGGGTTAAAATGTTCCCTAAAGAGTGTTCTAACTGTAGGGGAGGGGGACTCACAAGGGGAGGAGACTGATGTGTGTTCCTCTGTACTGGGAACACACATCGGTCTCCTCACCGCTGACAGGAGGTGGATCTGTGTGTTTACACACACAGATCCACACTCCTGCCATGATCACAGGTAATCGCAGGTGCCCTAGGGCAATCGCGGCTGCCAGTGGCGCGACCGCGCGCCCTAGATCGCCGGGAGCAAAGGACGTCATATGATGTCCACCCGGATCGAGGAAGGGTTCCTGCCGGCGTCATTTGACAATGGCCCGGTAAGGAAGGGGTTAACCACTTTCCCCCTGGAAGGTTTACCCCCTTCATGACCAGGCCATTTTTTGCGATACGGTACTGCGTTACTTTAAATGACAATTGTGCGGTCGTGCGACACTGTACCCAAATACAATTGATGTCCCTTTTTCCCCCTACAAATATAGCTGGTGCAGCAGGCTGGTGATCAGTGTGTATGAGCTTTTTTTTACAGATTTTTACACACTGATCACCAGTGTCCCCACACAATGTAAACACACAAAGTCCCCACACACATGTCCCCACATAGTAAAAACACCTGTCCCCCACATATGTAACAGTAAAATCATACAGTATGTCCCAATGATCATCTGCGCACATCTGTCCGTGATCACACAAACCAATTATTATACACTTAACAGGGTTTTTTTTACCAAAGACATGTAGCAGAATACATTTTGGCTTAAATTTATGACAAAGTTCAATTTTATTGGATTTTTTTTTAAAATAGAAAGAAGAAAATATCGTTTTTTTCCCCAAATTTTTGCTCTTTTTTCGCTTATATCGCCAAAAATAAAAAACAGAGTCGTGAATAAATACCACCAAATGAAAGCTCTATTTGTGTGAACAAAATGATAAAAAATTTATTTGGGGTTTATTTGTTTATTTTTTATTTAATTTATTTATATATATATTTTTTTTTATATTTTAGTCTAACTCTATCATCCTAATTAAAGTTAGTACAGGCTGTATCATTGTATATCGTGATGCCCTACCAGTCCTGCAGTTTGAACCCAGTTGGGGTAGGCTGGTCTAGGCCATCAAGGCTCGAACTAAGGCCGCGTACACACGATCGGTTAAACTGATGAGAATGGTCTGATGGACTGTTTTCATCGGTCAAAACCGATCGTGTGTGGGCGCCATCGGTTATTTAACCATCGGTTAAAAAAAAGCCAACTTGCTTTAAATTTAACCGATGGATTCCTAACCGATAGGTCAAAACCGATCGTTAGTAGGCACGATCGGTTAAAAATCTACGCATGCTCAGAATAAAGTCGACGCATGCTTGGAAGCATTTAACTTCATTTTTTTCAGCACGTCGTTGTGTTTTACGTCACCGCGTTCTGACACAATCATTTTTTTAACTGATGGTGTGTGGGCGCGACGGACCATCTGTCAGCTTCATCGAATAACTGATGAAAACGGTCCATCAGACCGTTCTCATTGGATCAACTGATCGTGTGTATGCGGCATAAGTCTATAAGCTAGGCCTTTACAGTTCTATGTATAACATGGATATATTGTTTGAACTGCAACTCTGTCCCTTATGCTTTTGTTATATGATTGTACAACATCATTTGATAAAATAAAAATGTATAGAACAAAAAAAATAATATTTCATTTGGGTACAGCATAGCATGACCGCGTAATTGTCATTGAAAATACGAGAGCGCCGAAAGCTTGGTCTGGGAAGGAAGGGGGCGAAAGTGCTCAGTATTGATGTGGTTAAAGCCCAACTGAATTCAAAGAAATAGATATAAAGTCAAATTGCCATTGCACTAACAACCTCCAATTCCAAAGTCTTTGGTTTGTGTTGGAGACCACGCTGGATCAGTCACTGGCCGTTTGTGGGTGATTGCGTGGGCAAAGATAGAGAGATCTCTTCCAGTGGGTTGTGTCCAACGATGGATGGTGGTGGTAGACCTTCTAAGGGGTTTGGGTGGCTACCTTTCCAATATGGCCTTGTGGTCATTTCAGTGAGAAGACTTGGGCAGGAAAAGAAATGCTGACTAGTTTAAATGGATAGAAGCTCTTTTGCCGTGTATACACGATCGAAAATTCCAACAAGAAAACCGTGGATTTTTTTCAGGTGGAATGTTGGCACAAGCTTGTATTGCATACACACGGTCACTCACAATTCCAACCGTACAACACTATGACGAGCCGAGAAAAATTAAGTTCAATGCTACCGTGCATGCGTCAACTTGATTCCGAGTATACATTTTTTTTGCGTTGGAATTGCATACTGACGATCGGAATTTTTTCTTGTTGGGAAAAATTGAGAACCAGCTCTTAGGCCGGGTTCACACCTATGCGAATTGGTTGCGGCTTAAACCGCATCCATATTGCATATAAAATACATTTATTCCAATGAGGCTGGTTCACATATGTGCGATGCATTCGCACTGCGCATTGCCTAAAAAATTTGTGTGTTTTCTAGGCATTGCGATGCGGCTCAGGTGTTCATTTCTCTTCAGTAGGGTTGTCCCGATACCACTTTTTTAGGACCGAGTACAAGTACCGATACTTTTTTTTCATGTATTCGCCAATACCGATTAACGATACTTTTTTTTAAATGTGTCCCCAAATGCAGCCATGTCCCCCCACATATGCAGCCATGTCCCCCCACATATGCAGCCATGTCCCCCCACATATGCAGCCATGTCCCCAAACATATTGCAGCCATGTCCCCAAACATATTGCAGCCATGTCCCCCCACATATTGCAGCCATGTCCCCAAACATATTGCAGCCATGTCCCCAAACATATTGCAGTCATGTCCCCCCACATATTGCAGCCATGTCCCCAAACATATTGCAGCCATGTCCCCCCACATATTGCAGCCATGTCCCCAAACATATTGCAGCCATGTCCCCAAACATATTGCAGCCATGTCCCCCCACATATTGCAGCCATGTCCCCCCACATATTGCAGCCATGTCCCCCCACATATTGCAGCCATGTCCCCACACATATTGCAGCCATGTCCCCACACATATTGCAGCCATGTCCCCAAACATATTGCAGTCATGTCCCCCCACATATTGCAGCCATGTCCCCCCACATATTGCAGCCATGTCCCCAAACATATTGCAGCCATGTCCCCAAACATATTGCAGCCATGTCCCCCCACATATTGCAGCCATGTCCCCCCACATATTGCAGCCATGTCCCCCCACATATTGCAGCCATGTCCCCACACATATTGCAGCCATGTCCCCAAACATATTGCAGTCATGTCCCCCCACATATTGCAGCCATGTCCCCACACATATTGCAGCCATGTCCCCAAACATATTGCAGCCATGTCCCCAAACATATTGCAGCCATGTCCCCCCACATTTTGCAGCCATGTCCCCAAACATATTGCAGCCATGTCCTTCCACATATTGCAGCCATGTCCCCACACATATTGCAGCCATGTCCCCAAACATATTGCAGCCATGTCCACCACATATCCAGCCATGTCCCCCATACCTAAATGATGCCGCCGCCACGTTAATCACCGCGCGGTGAACATTACAGTCAGCTTTTGTTTGAATAAGCTGTTTTCCCTGCCGTGCCGTATATAGAGATACAGATCCGTCCAATCCCGAGCAAGGGGGAGTGTCTATGCGCGGCGGGGAAAACAGCTATTCAAACGAAAGCTTACTCTAATGTTCCCCGCGCGGTGATTAACGTGGCGGCGGCTTTGCGAAATGTGGCGGGGGGCAAGTATTCTATTTAGGCATCGGGGGGTATTTGCAGAAGTACAAGTACTCCCGCAAATACTCGGTATCGGTCCCGATACCGATACTGGTATCGGTATCGGGACAACCCTACTCTTCAGGATTTCTCTCATTCAGCTCAATACACTTCCTCCCCTCCCCTCTCCCAGGTCTCCAAATTCACATCTAAAATTGAGCTGATCTGCTGAACAGTTATCTCTTTGCAGAGATAACAGAGCTGAAATTCGCACCGCACTAGTGTGAATCCGGCCTCAAACTTTTGTATTCGGAAATTCTGACAGATAAAGTCCAATGGAGCCTACACACGGTCGGAATTTCCAAACCAAAAGCTCACATCAAACTATTCTTGTCGGAAATTCCGACCGTGTGTACGCGGCATTAGAACGAGGGATGATTACCCAAGCACTGGGACTCTGTGACCTTTGCAGTTCCTATTAACTTGCATTGGCTTATTAGAAGACCTAACCCCCATCTCTCCCCCACCCCTCCATTAATCTTGGCTTGACCACTCAAACTAATTGAAAACTGGTTTCTGATTGGTTGCTTTTGGATAGATGCATACAATGACTCAGTATTCTGGTATTAAACAGTCCAATTGTCTCCTTGACAGGTTTCTTTATATCCTTTAATATTTATTACACATCCGAAACTATTACTGAAAGAATTATATTTTCTTATTACAACCCACCTTGCTTTAGACGTAATTTTCTACATCCGCTGCAGGAAATAATTCACATGTAAAAGCTTAAATGCCTAAATATCTCCAAAACAGTCAGTGACTTTATAGGATTTATGAAGACGAAGGTTCAGCTAATGTTTGTGCTTTGAAAGCTAATTGAAGATGAGTCAAGCTCTGTGCAGTCTATTTCATGTGTCTCTCTCTTCCGTGTGTTAATCACTGGATCCATTTGTCAGTCAGACACTAAACAGGATGATGCACCTGATCAGGTTTTGTGTCTGTGAGGTTTCTATTTAAAAAAATCAAAATGTATATTATATATATATATATATATATATATATATATATATATATATATATATATATATATATATATATATTAAGGTTGTCCCGATACCACTTTTTTAGGACCGAGTACAAGTACCGATACTTTTTTTCAAGTAGTTGCCGATACCGAATACCGATACTTTTTTTAAGTGTGTCCCCAAATGCAGCCATGTCCCCAACATATTGCAGCCATGTCCCCCCACATATTGCAGCCATGTCCCCCCACATATTGCAGCCATGTCCCCAAACATATTGCAGCCATGTCCCCCCACATATTGCAGCCATGTCCCCCCACATATTGCAGCCATGTCCCCCCACATATTGCAGCCATGTTCCCACACATATTGCAGCCATGTCCCCCCACAGATTGCAGCCATGTCCCCCCCACAGATGCAGCCATGTCCCCACACATATATTGCAGCCATGTCCCCCCACATATATTGCAGCCATGTCCCCCCACACATATTGCAGCCATGCCCCCCCCCCCCCAGAGATGCAGCCATGTATGTCCCCCACATATTGCAGCCATGTTCCACACATATTGCAGCCATGTCCCCCACATATTGCAGCCATGTATGTCCCCCCCATATTGCAGCCATGTATGTCCCCCCCCATATTGCAGCCATGTATGCCCCCCACAGATGCAGCCATGTATGTCCCCCACATATTGCAGCCATGTATGTCCCCCATATTGCAGCCATGCATGTCCCCCACATATTGCAGCCATGTATGTTCCCCACATATTGCAGCCATGTATGTCCCCCATATTGCAGCCATGTATGTCCCCCACATATTGCAGCCATGTATGTCCCCCATATTGCAGCCATGTATGTCCCCCATATTGCAGCCATGTATGCCCCCCCCCATATTGCAGCCATGTATGTCCCCCACAGATGCAGCCATATATGTCCCCCACATATTGCAGCCATGTATGTCCCCCATATTGCAGCCATGTATGTCCCCTATACCTGTTGTAGTCGATATGATGCCGCCGCATACCGCCGTTAATCCCCCTGCATTACAAGCTTTCGTTTGTATACTTGTAATGCCTGCCACGCTATGTATAGACACTCCCCTTCTCGGGATTGGACGGATCCGTCCAATCCCGAGCAAGGGAGAGTGTCTATACACGGATCTGTGCATAAACACTCCCCCTTGCTCGGGATTGGACAGATCCGTCCAATCCCGAGAAGGGGAGTGTCTATACATGGTGCGGCGAGAATTACAAGTATACAAACGAAAGCTTGTAATGCAGGGGGATATACACGGCGGTATGCGGCGGCGGCTTTGCAGTATGCGTCGGCGGCGAGGGGGGGGGGTATTCTATTTAGGTATCGTATTGAACTGTACTGTAATTGTGTTATCCCCCCTCTACTATGTAAAGCACTGTGTAAACTCTTGGCTCTATATAAATTGTGTATATCGATAATACAAATAGGCCCGGATTCAGAAAGGACTTACGCCGACATATCTATGCGCCTTATTCTTGAAATGAGATACGCTTGAATTTTGGCTTAATCCGACAGACGTAAGTCTCCTACGCCGTCGAATCTTGGACGCATATTTACTCTGGCCGTAAGGGGCGCCTCCATAGATTTATGCGTCGAATATGTAAATAAGCAAGATACGCCGATTCACGAACGTACTTGCGCCCGTCGCTGTAATCTACGCCGTTTACATAAGGCATACATCCAGCGTAAAGTTACCCCTGCTATATGAGGCGCAGGTAATGCAAAGGTATGGGCCAGAGAGCGACGCCATTTACGCAGTACTACGTGAATAGGGCTGTGCGTAGGTTACGTTCACGTCGTAGGCGTATCTTAGGCAGCTATTTCGACGTAACTGTGAGCATGCGCACTGGGATGCGTTCAAGAGCTGACGCATGCGCAGTTAGTTTTTTGAAGCTCAGCCCATCATTTGCATGGGGTCACGCTTCATTATAATATATCACGCCCACTTCCAGCCCACTTCCATCTACTTTGACTTATGTCGGCTTACGCCGACAACTATACGCTACGCCGACGCAACGTTGAGCGTGATATTCTTTGAGAATAGCATGCTTGCCTCTTAATGTTGTGCCGGCGTAGCGTAAAGACAATGCGCTACGCCGGCATAAATATACGCCGCTCTATGTGAATCTACCCCATAATATATATATATATATATATATATATATATACTGTATATATAAACATATTATGATGCAATTATGTGCAAAATTGCTGTAAACATTCAAAAGACAATAAAGTGCACTGGGAGATCCCAAATTACCATGATCATGGAAAACTATGTATGCTATATCCTATACATACATTATATTATTAAAAGTATTGGGACGCCTGTCTTTACACGCACATGAACTTTAATGGCATCCCAGTCTTAGTCTGTACTCCGTAGGGTTCGATATTGAGTTGGCCCACCCATTGCAGCTATAACAGCTTCAGCTCTTCTGGGAAGGCTTCCACAACGTTTAGGAGTGTCTATGGGAATGTTTGACCATTCTTCCAGAAGCGCATTTGTGAGGTCAGGTACTGATGTTGGGGAGAATGCCTGGCTTGCGGTCTCCGCTGTAATTTATCCCAAAGGTGTTTTATCAGGTTGAGGTGCAGGCTAGTCAAGTTCCTCCACCTCAAACTCGCTCCTCCATGTCTTTATGGACCTTGCTTTGTACACTGGTGTGCAGTCATGTTGGAACAGGGAGGGGCCATCCCCAAAATGTTCCCACAAAGTTGGGAGCATGAAATTGTCCAAAATGTCTTGGTATGCTGACGCCTTAAGAATCCCCTTCACTGGAACTAAGGGGCCAAGCCCAACATCTGGAAAACAAACCCACATCATAATCCCCCATCCACCAAATGATTTGGACCAGTGCACAAAGCAAGGTCCATCAAGAAATGGATGAGCGAGTTTGGGGTGGAGAAACTTGACTGGTCTGCACATCAACCTGATAGAAAACCTCTGGGATGAATTGAAGTGGAGACTTCTCTTGCAACATCAGTACCTGACCTCACAAATGCTCTTCTGGAAGAATGGTCAAACATTCCCATAGACACTCCTATACCTTGTGGACGGCCTTCCCAGATGAGTTGAAGCTGTTATAGCTTCAAAGGGTGGGCCAACTCAATACTGAACCAATGCGGACTAAAGCCTCATACACAGACTTCCAACTGACTTTTCTCCGAAGGGCGTTGTCCGTGAACTTGGTATGCATATACACAGTAAGACTTTTTCAGCCAACAAACACAAACGTAGTGACGAAATAGACGTACTACATGTTTTTTCTGCTCTTTACCGCCACCCTTTGGGCAACTTCTGCTATTGTTGTCTGATTTTTAGCATTGGTTCTGAGCATGCGTGTTTGTACTTTGGACTTTAGTCCGATGGACCTGTGTACACACGATCGGATTAGCCGACGTGGAACATTTGTTGCCGGAAAAATTGTCTGTTCTCACAGGGAACATTTGTCCATTGAAAAAGCAAAAAACTTTGTCTGATGGAGTGTACACAAGGTCAGATTGTCTGCAAAAACAGGTCCGTCGGAGTTTGTAGTCAAAAAGTCTGATCGTGTGTGTAAAGGCAGGCGTCCCAATACTTTTGACAATACAGTTCGTGTATATATCTATCTATATATATATAGATCTATCTATATATGTATAGACATATAGATAGATAGATAGATAGATAGATAGATAGATAGATAGATAGATAGATAGATAGATAGATAGATAGATAGATAGATAGATAGATAAATAGATAGATAAATATGTATAATATATATTAATATATAAATATTAAATCAATATTTTTTTTTTGCAATGACCCTTTGGCTTCAAACCAGCATTAGTTCTTACACTTGCACAAGGTCTGGGGTTTTGTAGGATTAGAGTCATGTGTATGATTAACCAATTATATCAAGCAGGTGCTAATGATCATCCTTTCATATGTAGGTTAAAACACAGTCATTCATTTAAACAAAAACACCTGTGTAAGAGGCTTAAACTGGGTGAGGAACTGCCACACCCCTATGAAAAAAACAAAAAGTAGGGGAGGAAGTAGAGTTGTGAGTGAAGGAGTGCTGAGATTTATAGGAGGAGAACCTTGAGAAAGCAGAGTCAGGAGGCCAAGGGAGTCAAGTTTTACTTGGGTGATCAACATCTGGATGGGGACAAGCATAACACCCCTTCAGTACCAGAGTACCTGTCACCTTTTCCATGTCACCCTTTTCCCAACGGGTTGGGTGCATTGCAAGTGACACAGATGTTGTAGTCATTAGCAACAACAATCTAGATTTCTCTGTATAGCCTTCTGCTCCTTAGACCTCTGTACTGTATCCAGTAGTGTATTTTGGTTTTGTGCTGCCCTAGGCCTAACTAAACTTGTGCACCCTCTAATTTAAATATGACACACCCCTTCCTGTCAAAGCCACACCCCTTGCTGTTTAAGACCCACCCTGAAATTTTTGAGTGGGAACACTGGGGGGGATGGATTCCCTTAATTTGCATAGATTTCCTCTCACTTCCTGTTTGGCTATGGGGTTTTTCCCGACAAGATTCTTGGCAAGAATCTCTTGCCGCCTGAGTGTACACATAGACCTTTCAAAAGAACCGCGGTGACGTCATCGCGCTGGTCACATTCAATGCCGTCGCCGCCATCTTGCTTCACCCTACCTATGCCGTGGAAGCTACCGCGCACGCGTCAAAGTCATTTCGAGCGTGCGCGGGTTTCCACAGCGACCAGGTAAGCATACACACTCTTGGGTTTCTCTATTTTTCTCGTCTAGATTTTGGGCAGTTTTTTTGTCAAGAATCCTGAAAGCCTCGTACACACGCTCGGTATACTCGGCAAGGAAGCTCTGCCAGCAGTTTTCTTGCTGGTTCTTGCCGCGTAAACCGAGCGCGTGTACAAGGCTTTTCCCTAAAAGCTCTCTCAGGGCACTTAGTGAGCCCTATTTACATGGTATGACCTGTAGGGGGAGGGGGGGGGGTAAACTTCTGAAAAGAGCAGGAAAACCATTAACTTTTCCTTCTCAGACACTAACAGCTCAGCAGGTCAACCTGAGAAAGTTTAAAAATGTTTGTTTTGCCACGCTTACATCCTGCGTTTAGCCGCGTTTGCTTTTAGAAGCGTTTCCTTTTTTAAATAGTGAAAAATTAAAAATGTCTGCAAACGAAATGCGGCTAAATGCGAGTTACCGCATTTACACGTGTTTACAAGCTGTTACGGGCATTTGCCGTCTCAAATGCCTCTGAACATTCGTCCTGAACGCATTTTTTTTTGCTTTCCAAAAAATGCTTCTAAACTCAACTGCCTAGAAACTACTATAAATGACCCTGTGTACATGTACTGATAAGATAACATAGAGAAGAGTTCAGCTGAAAAAAAATGCCCAACTGCTCCTAAACATTCAATTACCAGCAGCAGTGTACATGAAGCCTAAAGCCTGGTACACACAATCGGATTTTCTATGGATACAGCATAGGACTTTTGTCCGAAGGACTTGGCCATGAACTTGTCTTGCATACAAATGGCACACGATCGGCCAACAAACACGAAACTACATGTTTTTTCAGCTCTTCAACACCAGCCTTTGGGCAACTTCTGCTAATGTTGTGTCATGGTTAGCATTGCTTCTGAGCATGCGTGTTTGTACTTTGGATTTGTTGTCAGAAAATTTTAACGCATGCTGTCCAACATTTGTTGGCAGAAAATCTGACAACAATTGTCTGATGGAGCATACAAACAGTTGGATTTTACGACAACAGCCTGTCTTCACACAATTCCCGTGGGAAAATCCGATCGTGTGTGTCAGGAATAGTGTTGCTCACGAATATTCGCATTGCGAATATTCGCTACGAATATTGCATATTCGAGTATTCGCGAATAACACGAATATCGCGGCAAATATTCGCTATTTCGAATATTCAAATTTTTTCAATTTTTTTTTTAGAACAGATCACATCCTAGAGATCCCCATCGACGTCTAAAAGCATTGCTGGTATGATTAGAGACCTTGGGCCGAGTAGCTGCAGCGCTCATTTTATATTGCCGAAAAATCGCAATGCGATTATTCGGCAATAGCGATATCGCGCGATTATTTTATATTGTAATATATCACAAATATTCTGAGCCAATCAGAGTGCTCCATTCTGCATTTCTCGAAATTTCGCAATTATTTTGTATTGTAATATATCACAAATATTCTGAGCCAATCAGAGTGCTCCATTCCGCATTTCTCGAATATTCGCAATTATTTTATATTGTAATATATCACGAATATTCTGAGCCAATCAGAGTGCTCCATTCCACATTTCTCGAATATTCGCAATTATTTTATATTGTAATATATCACGAATATTCTGAGCCAATCAGAGTGCTCCATTCCGCATTTCTCGAATATTCGCAATTATTTTATATTGTAATATATCACAAATATTCTGAGCCAATCAGAGTGCTCCTTCCGCATTTCTCGAATATTCGCAATTATTGTGTATTGTAATATATCACGAATATTCTGAGCCAATCAGAGTGCTCCTTCTGCATTTCCCGAATATTCGCAATTATTGTGTATTGTAATATATCACGAATATTCTGAGCCAATCAGAGTGCTCCATTCCACATTTCTCGAATATTCGCAATTATTTTATATTGTAATATATCACGAATATTCTGAGCCAATCAGAGTGCTCCTTCCGCATTTCTCGAATATTCGCAATTATTGTGTATTGTAATATATCACGAATATTCTGAGCCAATCAGAGTGCTCCTTCTGCATTTCCCGAATATTCGCAATTATTGTGTATTGTAATATATCACGAATATTCTGAGCCAATCAGAGTGCTCCATTCCACATTTCTCGAATATTCGCAATTATTTTATATTGTAATATATCACGAATATTCTGAGCCAATCAGAGTGCTCCTTCCGCATTTCTCGAATATTCGCAATTATTGTGTATTGTAATATATCACGAATATTCTGAGCCAATCAGAGTGCTCCTTCTGCATTTCCCGAATATTCGCAATTATTGTGTATTGTAATATATCACGAATATTCTGAGCCAATCAGAGTGCTCCTTCCGCATTTCTCGAATATTCGCAATTATTTTATATTGTAATATATCACGAATATTCTGAGCCATTCAGATTGCTCCTTTCCGCATTTCTCGAAAATTTCGCATTCGCAATTCGCATTCGCATTCGCAATAGCGAAAATTCGCAATAGCGAAAATTCGCAATATTTTCATTTCCAAAAAATATCACGAATATTCGTATTTAGCGAATATATCTTGAATATTTGACTATATATTCGAGATATATCGCGAAATCGAATATGGCATATTCTGCTCAACACTAGTCAGGAACCATAAACCAAACGGAGACAGAAAGTGCAGTTAAAATCACCCCTTTCTCACCCCTTTCAGATTGTCTAGGATCGGCAAGGGTATATCCCCCAGGTGCTGGAGGGAATGTGGGGGAACAGGTACGCTGTTCCATAGTCTATGGTCCTGCCCCGTGACAATGCAATACTGGCAGCTAATCCAAAACCTGGTAGCACAGGTCCTTAAACTCAATCTGACCCTGTCCCCAGAGCTGGCGCTGCTTTCCTTGGGTATAGATCAGATCCCTTATCATTCGAGGACGCTTTTATCCAACATCCTTCTAGCTGCTAGGCTAGCCTTGGTAAGACATTGGAAGACCACTCCTCAACCTACACTGTCTGAAGTTATCCAAATAATCAATACCCATGGCTCATATGAACAACTATTTGCCTCCGGGGTAGGTAATTATACAGAGATTAATACATTCTGGGAACCTTGGAACGAATGGTATAGGGTTCAACCCGGACCTGGCCCCCCATGAGTTAGCTCTTGCCTGACACAATGCAGATATACTGCCCACTGCTAAGGGTGATTGACTGCTGCTATTCCGTTTGTTTTTGTTTTTTCTTGTTTTTCTTGTTTTTGTTATTTCAGTTGTATTAACTCATTTTAGTCATGTTGAGTTTGGTGATACGCTATTGCCTCGGTTCTACATGGAAAACGGCCCTTCTGGCGTGATGGGTTACTGGTATCCAATTACTCTCATCTGTTATGTACACCATCTTAGTACTGTAGGGATAAGATGGCTCCTCACCCTGTGATCCAACTCACTGATATGTTTCTTTGTATTTTTTGTTCATGTCACTTATGTTTAAAACTGTCAAAACTAATAAAAACTATTGAAACTAAAATCACCCCTTTGGTGAAATGACAAAAATATTAGAGTTCAGGAACGTAGTAAAAAAACAGAAGCCAGGGTTTGGATGCCAGAGCGGGTAATCAGATGAGCTGGGGTCAGGAAACCAGAATTCAGCATAGTCAGGAGCAAAAATCAACAACAGGATTCAGAACATAGTCAGCCAAACCAAGTCATACTTAAGAAGGAACACACTAGAGATCATAGACCACACAAGGGCAAGGACGAAATAAGCTAAACTGCTTAAATAGCAAAAAGGTGGCAGCTGTTGGCTGGACTAATGAGGCAGGTAAATGGTAACCAGTTGAGTCACTGTGGTACCAACAAGTGTCTGGTAATTACCCAACAGCTGACCAGCTTCTGAGCACTGAAAGAAAAAAGCTACTCATTAAGTAGCAGGAGCCCAGCCCTGACAAATGTTGGGATAGTTGTTATCAGTAACGTGATAATGCAGATTGTTGTAGATTAGGTGTTCTAAACGTTTGGGGGTAAACAGGAGCAAGAAGATGGGTTGCCTTAAATTGTTCAGACTGATGGGGTCTATCAATGGCCTTTTATATATGGAGATGACCAGTGCATGTTTTAGGGGCCTGAGATGCCAGTAAAGAGTGAGAAATTGAAGATGTAATAAAAATAATACAATGATAACGGTTAATTAGGACAAATCAAGAGAGCTCATCTCCACAGCAGAGGCACAGACAGCAATAAACAAAAAAACTGACAGGAGTTCTAACCACTCTACACTCTACGAAAATAAAAGTTTTCTCTTTAGATACACTTTAATTCTTGGACCCACCTGCTACATTTCTTGTTAGAACAACGGGAATTGATTTCAAATTATTTTCTTCTATTTGAATGCTGACCTTATGGACTGGTACTAGCTGCAAACTAATTGCAGAGAATGTTACTATGGCAATGCTTGTTAGTGTTCTGAAGGACCGAAAACTACGGAGCAAGGCTACAGTGTATAATCAGACAAGTGGAAACATACATTTCTGATTTATTTTCTTTTATTCAGTCTCTTAACTTTATTCTAATGTTTCTTTATTTGAAAACTAAGCATAATGTTTATAGAAAACAAAATATTTATTGGTTCCCTGTTAAACGGAATAGTTATAGAATAAATCTGAGAAGCCTAAAAGATTACATTTAAAAAAAAAAAATTGCTGTCACAATGTATGTGGGGGGAGGGGTGGATTTCTCTCTTTCTCTCTCTCCCCACATAACACATCCTGGTCACGTGTCTATGAACTGTGGATCACCTAATATTATGATAACATCCAGGAGAGATATGTAAATAACCTGTCACTCGAAGCAAGGGGGCGGTAAGGACTTTTTAATTAGACAGGTTTTTATCTGGAAGTCTGTTTTATTTCACTGAACAATAAACGAGGATTGCTCAGATCTGGATTAACTCTGTGTGGCAAGACTGGGCACAGATGATAGGAAATCTTATACTCTACATTGTGACCAGAAACCCCAAAATATTTTTTGGGGTTTACATCCACTTTAATTACCACTTTGCACCCACAATCTGAATACAAATGGCGCGTACACACGATCGGACATTCCGACATCAAAACCGTGGATTTTTTTCCGACGGAATGTTGGCTCAAACTTGTCTTGCACACACGGTCACACAAACGTTATTGGAAATTGCGAACGTCAAGAACGCAGTGACGTAAAACACGTACGATGAGACGAGAAAAATAAAGTTCAATAGCCAGTGCGGCTCTTCTGCTTGATTCCGATGTGTGGAATTTTGTGCGTCGGAATTGTACACACACAAGTTTTGTTGTCGGAAATTTGAGAACCAGCTCTCAAATTTTTGTTGTCGGAAATTCCGACCGTGTGTACGCGGCAAAACAGTGTCTAGAATACATGAATGAATGTTTTCTCTTATGAGAGCCAGCAGGGGACACTAGCGCTCAATTCCTGGCTGTCCTTTCCCCACTGATGATGGGGAACCAATCAGAGCGTTTCTGATCATTCAATCTCTTTCAGCTCTGACACAGTAATAACCAGCCGGCTGGAGGCTCCATTGATAAAAGTGAGAACCGCAGTGTTTAAAAGTTCAGATTCGGTTTTAATATTATTTAATAATATATACATGAATAATAAAGATAAAATAACCTATAGTAAATTGCAAAGCAAAGTATATGTACGTTGCTTGGAAATTGACGCTGTGCGCGCGCGCGCGTGCCCGCCATGTGCTCGCCCACGCCCGACGTATGCTCCGTGAGCATGCCCGTGGGACCCACCGACTCAATGTCTGCCGATGTCCCACGATCGTGTCATGGAGCTGCAGAACACAGCTGCATAAACAAGGCATTTCCCTGTTCTGTCTAGTGACCGGACAGTGATCTACTGCTCCCTGTCATTGGGAGCAGTGATCACTGTCGTGTCACTTGTAGCCCAGCCCCCCCACAGTTAAACTCACTCCCTAAGACACACTTAACCCCTTCATCATCCCCTATAGTTAACCCGTTTCCTGCATTTTTATAGCACTGATCGTTGTATAAATGACAACGGTCTCAAAATAGTGTCCGATGTGTCCGCCATAATGTCGCAGTCACAATAAAAATCGCTGATCGCGGCCATTACTAATAATAATAATAAAAATGCCATAAATCTATCCCCTATTTTGTAGATGCTATCAATATACGCTTATTGCGATTTACCAAAAATATGTAGAAGAATACGTATCGGCCTAAACTGAGAAATCATTTTTTTATATATTTTTTGGGGGGATATTTATTATAGCAACAAGTAAAAAATATATATATATATTTTTTTTCAAAAATGTCGCTCTTTTTTCGTTTATAGTGCAAAAAATAAAAACCGAAGAGGTGATCAGATACCACCAAAAGAAAGCTCTATTTGTGGGGAAAAAAGGACGTAAATTTTGTTAGGAAGCCACATCGCACGACCGCGCAATTGTCAGTTAAAACGACACAGTGCCGAATCGCAAAAATTGTCCGGTCCTTTGACAGCAAAATCCTCTGTGGCTGAAGTGGTTAAAAGTTCAGATTCGGTTTTAATATTATTTAATATATACATGAATTACAAAAAAAAATAAATTAAGTAAATTATAATTTAAAGCTCTTTTAGCATTTTGCACATTTGTCGGGCAAAACAAAAAACAGATTATGGAGGTTATTGACGAAAAGCAAATCCACTTTGCACTACCAGTGCAAACTACAAATGCAAAGTGCACTTGGAAGTGCAGTCGCTGTAGATCTGAGGGGTAGATCTGAAATGAGGGGAAGCTCTGCTGATTTTATTATCCAATAATGTGCAAGCTAGAATGCTGTTTTTTATTTTCCTTGTATGTCCCCTTCAGATCTATAGCGACTACACTTCCAAGTGCACTTTGCATTTGTAGTTTACACTTGTAATGCAAAGTGGATTTGCCTTTAGTAAATAACCCCCAATATCGTTTACTTTTTAAATATTAAACATCCCCATTTTTAAAAAAAATATTTTTCCCTCAGTTTAGGCCGATATATATTCTTCTACATATTTTTGGTAAAAAAAATGATAATGCAATAAGCGTATATTGATTGGTTTGCGCAAAAGTTATATCTACATCTACAATATAGTTTTATGGCATTTTTATATACTTTTTTTTTTACTTGTAATGGCGGCGATCTGCGATTTTTATCAGGACTATGACATCGGACACTTTTGAGACATTTTTGGGACCATTGACAATTATAGAGCGATCAGTGCTATAAAAATGCACTGATTACTGTAAAAATGTCACTGGCAGGGAAGGGGTTAACATTAGGGGGCGATCAAGGGGTTAATTATGTTCCCTCTCTGTGTTCTAACTGAAGGGAGGGATGGGACTTACAAGGGGAAATTACAGATCGCTGTTCATACTTTGTATGAACATACGATCAGTCATTTCTCTCTGAAAGAACTGGGATCTATGGCCCAGATTCACAGAGCAATTACGCCTGTCTAACTGGTGTTAGACAGGAGTAATTTCAAATTTCGCGCGCGGTATCACTAGTTTGAATCCTCAAACCATGATACGGCGGCTTCAGGCTTCGATCCGAGAGGCTTACGTCTTCGTAAGCCTTCGGATCTACGCTGCGATATTTTTGCGGCCGCTGGGAGGAGTTTGCGTCGTTTTCATGCGTCGGGGTATGCAAATTAGTTTTTACGGCGATCCACGTAGGTACGAGTGTCCCTCGCAATCGCCTACGTCATTTTTTGGCTGCGTAATGTTAGAGGGGCTTTTGCTGGTCTAACAGTGCGTAACCCATGTAAAGTATGGCCGTCGTTCCCGCGTCGATTTGAAAATATATTTTTTTTTTAACGTAACTCGTTCGGGAATAGGAATGTACGTAAACGACGCTACTACGACGTGACGACGTGTTTTCGCGCAATGCACGGCGGGAAATTTGCAAACGGAGCATGCGCAGTTCGATCGCCGCGGGAACGCGCCTATTTTAAATGCTTCACGCCCCCTACTCGCGCAGATGGATTGCGACGGGAGAAATACACTACGCCGCCGTCGTTTACTGGACAAAATCTACCTGAATTCCACGTAGAGCCAGGTAAAAAACGGCGGCGTAGTGTATTTCTGATACTCTACGAGAATCTAATTCTCTGTGAATCTGCCCCTATGTGTTTACACACACAGCTCCCGGTTCTCGCTGTGTCACAAGCGATTGCGGGTGCCTGGCAGTGATCGTGCCCGCCGGGCACTCGCATCAGCTCTGGGGGCGAGCAGTGGGCGCACACGCGTGCCTCCAGTGGCGCGTGCGCACCCCTAGTGGCCACAGGCCGAAGCGACGTAACATAACGTTGTTCCGCCCAGCTGAGCCGCGATGCCGCAGTAAAACTGCGGCGGCTGGCCAGAAAGTGGTTAAGTCTGCCCGTATGGGAGGTATGGGCAGACAGCTGTACTCAGTGTCTACATGAGCCTGATATTGCACCTGAAATCTGCTGATCGTGACCTTAACCACTGAGGCTCGTAAGAAAAAAAAAAACAATTATTTAATTTATTTTAAGTAGATGTAAACATAGTTACTTAAATCTCATGTTAATGTAATTTACAAGGTTATGTTAATTTTTTATTTAAATATGCAGTTTTATATAAAGTGTCATTAAACCCACAGTTACACTTTCACACATATTATAAGATAATATAGCAGTAAAAACAACTGTAATTAGAACTGATTACAAAAATACGCAATCAAAAGTTTCAAATAACTTTTTTTATTCTCTACGTACACTGGTCAGTTGATATTTCCTCACTTGCACTGCGCTGTGAAATCAGTGGGTGGAGCAAGCAGTAAACCTCTGATGTATCCTGCAGACATTACTGTAGAAAGTTTTCCCGTGGTCACCCAATGTGGATTGGGGATGTTGTGGTCACATGGTTTAACTAAAAAAAAAAAAAAATATTCTAAATTTAAAAATAATTAGTAAATTGTTGTAGCCATTATTCTTGTCTAAAGCAGCGGCGGTGCGTCTATATTGGGCGCAGGAGTGCCGCCGTTACTCAAGTGTACAATACATAGAGATTCATTATGAGTGGAACTTAAGTCTAAACATTGTAACAATTTGTCTTTTACATCAAAGGAATAGACTTCTGTATGTAAATTAGGAAAGTTTAAACAAGGCATTTCCCTGTTCTGCCTAGTGACAAATCAGGGATCTACTGCTCCCTGTGATCGGGAGCAGTGATCGATGTCATGTCACTGGTAGCCCATTCCCCTACAGTTAGAATCACTCCCTAGGACACACTTAACCTCTTGATCGCCCCTAGTGTTAACCCCTTTACTGCCAGTGACATTTTTACAATAATCAGTGTATTTTTTTAGCACTGATCGCTGTATAAATGCCAATGGTCCCGAAAATGTGTCAAAAGTGTCCGATGTGTCTGCCATAATGTCGCAGTACCGATAAAAAATCGCAGGTCGCCGCCATTTCAAGTTTAAAATCATTTTGTTTTTGCTAGAAAATGACAGAACCCCCAAACATATATATATATATATATATATATATATATATATATATATAAGTAGAGACAGACCATAGAGAATAAAATGGTGGTTGTTGCAATATTTTTCTGTATTTGCGCAGTGGTCTTTCAAATGCAATTTTCTGGGAAGAAATTACTTTAATGAATTAAAAAACATAAAAACTAACCAGTAAAGTTATCCCAAATTTTTTAGTATAATGTAAAAGATTTTATGCTGCGAGAATCATGAAAAAATCGTGATCTTAATTCTAAGCAAAAAAAATGAGATTCTCATTTTGGCCAGAATCGTGCAGCTCTACTATGTATGTATGTATGTATGTATGTATGTGTATATATATATATATATATATATATATATATATATTAGGGTTGTCCCGATACCACTTTTTTAGGACCGAGTACAAGTACCGATACATTTTTTTCATGTACTCGCCGATACCGAATACCGATACTTTTTTTAAATGTCATGTGACAGTTTTCAAACCACAATACAGACTAAGGATATTTTCTTTAGAATTATGAAGAACTCTAACTCAAGACATTATAAAAGAGTAAAAATTTGTAAAAATGAATAAAAAACATTTATTTGCTTGTCACGCAGTAGTAAAAAACTCAAAGAATTTTCACTGAACATACAAAAAAAGTATTCTATTTAGGCATCGGGAGCATTTGCACGCGTACAAGTACTCCTGCAAATACTCGGTATCTATATATATATATTAGGGCTGTGGAAATTAACTATTAATTAATTGATTTATCTTTAATTTGTTTGATCGATCAAATTTTTTTTTTTTATCAATCAAAATTCTGTTGAGTGGTAATTACCTCTCCGCCGGCTTACGGGCCTTCAGGGAGTTCCATTGGAGATCCGGTGACGTCACGGACACCGTCGGGGCTTGCCGTGTCTATCTGAAAGGGCTCCTTTGCTATGACTTCATATCTGCATGCCGGCGGGACCTTACTGTCTGCCACACGCAAGGGCTGTTACACTTCCCTCTATCACTTCCCTCTATCAACCTGGGATTCTACAGCCATCCACTGGGAGTTGTGATAGTTCCCTTCACGGGACATCTACATGCCGATGGACTGATGTTAACCTCTCCTCATCTGGATTCAGCAGTGGTATCGTTGTACACATTTTTATACCAGTATCATACTTAGCTACATATTTTTATGACTGCTTTTGGTACCGTTTGGTATTACTCGCACCATTCGATTTTATCTCCAGTGCAATATTTATTTGGTTACCTACTTGAAGACTATAAAAGTTTTAATGCTATTCCCATTGAGCGCTGCCTTTGTGTGTTTTTTGTATCCTGCTATCCATTTTTCCAGTGGTTGGGAGCTGCACTGGGAATCAGCCTGCAAGGAGATCAGCTAAAAGTAGTTGGATCTGTATGTGTGTTATAATTAATCGAAATTAGTCAATTAATCGATTAAAAAAATCTATTAATCAAACACAAACATTTTGATCAGTAACAGCCCTGATATATATATATATATATATATATATATATATATATATAGCATCATCATCAATCATATTTTCTGTGTGTGTATCTTACATATTCAAAGTTGACTTTTTTTTTATATCACTTAAAAAAAAACAAAAAAAAAAACAACGGAAGATCAGCAAGCAAGTATGATAGTTCAAGTAAAGGACAATAACAAATGGTTATTAAAAACACCCAAATAACTGCAATAGAATTACGCAAAAGAAATATGAAATAAATAATCTAATTTACCTAAAAATACATAAGAACATCAACAAGGTCCCTGTCTACGTACATGATTAAATACATATATACTGTACATATATCAAGCATGATCACCCATGAAATAAATCATAAATACTGCCAATATTAAGTCTAATACTCAAAAGCAAAAATACTGAATTCCCAATCCATCACACACCTAATAGGGGTTCATTGTCCTTTGCAAATATATATATCATAATTATGTAAAATATTTCCTGAAAATTATTCATCCAACTGGAAACATCAACGGTCTCCTGCTGTCCGCTGATATGATCTCCATATGTGGGAAAATTAAGACACAAGAGAGAATAAAAGACTAAGAACATTCAGTGCTTTTCTATTTACGTATGGAGGCTTTACTGTAAAGTGGATCCAAACTCAAAAAATGAAGATATGCTTTATATAACTTATTATAGAAAACCTTGTACAGTAAAACCTTGGTGTGAGAGTAACTTGGTTTGAGAGCGTTTTGCAAGACAAGCAAAATGTTTTAATACATTTTGCTCTGATATACAAGCAATGTCTTGATATAAGAGTAGCATCATGTCACAACTGAGTATAAAAAAGAAGAGAGGAGCCTCTAAATGTAGCAATATGGTTACATTTAATGAAGGTACAACGTTTTCATCGGACGAACCGATCGTATGTGGGCCCCATAAACGAACGGATCTAAGACAAATCTATCCGTAACTGATTCTAAGAATCAGGCGCATAGATACGACGCCGCTCACTCAGAGTTACGACGGCGTATCTGGAGATACGCCGACGTAACTCGTACCTGAATCTGGCCCAAAGTCTCTACTCAAGCAAAAAACCAACCTTTGGCCACCACTCTTGGGTAGCTGCCTTAATGAATTAGCTCTGTCTACACAGCCTTAGACCTAATTGAAAATTGCTACCCTTGAAATGTGTTGGATGTTTATGATATAAGAGTCTGACTATAACTAAATCTGGACTGTATATGTCCTGTTTTTGGTGCTTTCCACCTTGCATACCATGTCTCTGCTCAAGAAAAGAGCCAACCTTTAGCCACAGCTCTTGGGTGAGCTGTCTATAGGGGAATAACCCTATCTACACAGCTTATGACCTAACTGAAAATTCCTACCCTTTAAGTGTGTAGGATGTTTATAATACATGAATCTGACCATAATTACATCTGGACAGTATATGTTCTGTTTTTGAAGCTTTCCTCCTTGCACACCATGGGGTTACTGTATTTATCGGCGTATAACCAGCGCCGGCATATAACACACACCCCAAGTTTAGGAGGAAAGTTGAAGAAAAAAATGTTTAGGAGGGAAGTTTAAGGAAAAAAAATGTTTAGGAGGGAAGTTTAAGGAAAAAAAATGTTTAGGAGGGAAGTTTAAGGAAAAAAAATGTTTAGGAGGGAAGTTTAAGGAAAAATGTTTAGGAGGGAAGTTTAAAGAAACAAAAACTTACATTTTAAAAGCCCCTTATCAATGTCCATCTGCAGCCTTTTTAAATTTGTTTTTTTAAATTTAGCGCCGCTGAGATACACAGAGCCGGATGTCCTGTGTATTCGGCTCCTCTCGGCTCGTCTCGCAGTCCTGCCCAGTCCCGCCCCTTGGCCCAGCTCCTATGATGGACACGACAACGGTCCAATGGTGGGACATAAGGGCTAGGAGGCAGGACTGAGCGTGACTGCGAGTTAAGCTGAGCCTAGCCGAGCACACAGTACACTCAGCTCAGCTCGGTCTACGTCGGCGGCGCTCCTCTTGCCCTCAGAGACAGCGGGGAACGGCGTATAACCCCCATGTCTCTACTCAAGCAGAGAGCCAACCTTTGGCCACCACTCTTGGGTGAGTTGCCTATAGGGAAATAATTACCTCTACACAGCTTAAGACTTGACTGAAAATCCCTACCCTTGAAGAGTGTAAGATGTTTATAATATATGAATCTGACCGTAATTACATCTGGACTGTATATGTTCTGTTTTTGAAGCTTTCCATCTTGCACACCATGTCTCTACTCAAACAAAGAGCCAACCTTTGGCCACCAATCTTTCAGTGAGCTGCCTATGGGAAATAACTCTGTCTACAAAGCTAAATCGGGTTGTAAAGGTTCATGTTTTTTCACCAAATGCATCCTATGCATTAAGGTGAAAAAATATCCTACGATCACCGGCCCCCCCAGCCCCCCATTTTACTTACCTGAGCCCTGGAAAGTCTTGCGTCAGGAATGTGCTTGATCGTTGCCCAGGCTTCTCGTTCTTCATTGGATCGATTGATAGCAGTGCAGCCATTGGCTCGCGCTGCTGTCAATCAAATACAATAATGTGGGTGTCGGGGGGCAGGGCCAAGTCCTGTAATTGCCGGCTATGGACGCCGAATGAAGGACTCGGGAGCACGTCCGCAAGGTAACCCCCTTGGGAGAGAGCTACCCAGAGGGGGTTATCTGAATCGGGAGGAGCCGAGAGAACCGCCGTTGGACCCCAGAATAGGAGGATCGGGTCCACTGTGTGCAAGGCGAACTGCACAGTGGAGGTAAGTATGACGTGTTTGTTTTTTTATATAAAAAAAAAAAAATCAAACTTTTACAATCACTTTAAGACCTAATTAATAATTCCTACCCTTGAAATGTGTTTGGTTTTTATGTTACAAGAGTCTACATTTAAATAGATCTGGACTGTATGGGCCGGATTCAGAAAGGACTTACGTTGACGTATCTGTTGATACGCCGCGTAAGTTCTAGGATGCGCCAGCGTATCTTTTTTTCTGTATTCGGAAAGCAAGATACGCCGGAATTTTGCTAAGATACTAGCGGCGTAAGTCTCTTACGCCGTCGTATCTAAGTTGTATATGTACGCTGGCCGCTAGGTGGCGCTTTCGTCGATTTACGCGTCGAATATGGTAATGAGCTAGATACGCCGATTCAGAAACGTATGTGCGCCCGGCGCATTTTTTGCGTCGTTTGCGTAAGGCTTTTTCCGGCGTAAAGTTACCCCTGCTATAGGAGGCATAGCCAATGTTAAGTATGGACGTCAGGACAGTCGTTCGCGAATAGGGCTGGGCGTAAGTTACGTTCGCGTCGAAAGCATTGACTTTTTGCGACGTGATTTCGAGCATGGGCACTGGCATACGTTGCATCATTTACGTGGGGTCACGAGTCATTAACATACAACATGCCCCCTACCTGCCTATTTTGAATTACGCGCGGTTACGCCGGCCCATTTACACTACGCCGCCGTAACTTAGAGCGCAAGTTCTTTCTGAATATGGGACCTGCCGCTCTCAGTTACGGCGGCGTAGTGTAAATGAGATACGCTACGCCGCCGGAAAGATACGAAAATGTATCTGAATCTGGCACTATATGTTCTGTTTTTGAAGAGCCAACCTTTGGCCACCACTCGTGGGTGAGCTGCCTATAGGAAATAACTCCGTCTACACAGCTCAAGACCTAATTGAATATTGCTACCTTTGAAATGTGTTGAAAGTTTATGATACAAGAGTCTGAATTTAAATACATATGGACTGTATATGTCCTGTTTTTTGGCACTTTCCCCCTTGCAAATCCAGTCCTTGGTTCAAAAACCTGGCTGTGCAGATTTTAAAATCATTTGGCAGGTAAAACAGCTGGCACATGTCAAATTCAACAGCTACTTGCCTAGAGTTCAGCTTCAGTTTGTACATTTCCTCCTGTAGATTTTGAAAAAATATTGTAAAATAAGATATAATTGTCAAAAATAATCTCTTTTTGGCTAAAGGTCCTTCCTGTGACACAAATGATTTCACCGGCTGCCTAAACTTATGACACTAATCACTGTGTCAGTGACACGCCAACATGAAAGTTTAAAGTCATTTAAGTTAAAAAGAAGAAACTTTAGTTTTTCTTCAAGAAAGTATCTGTGGGTGATAAGAAAAATAAATCTGTGCTGTACAGAAACCCTTAGTAATGAGGCAAAGTGTAATATTTCACAGAAATGTCAACACCTGCCAGTTTATGTGATAAATACAATGTTTGTCATTTGCTCGATGGAAAGTACGTTGGTGGTATTTTTACCTACAGACTATATTACGATGTCATATAGCTGAAAGGCTGCTGTTTTGCAAGGATGCGCCTGATTTATATAACATTTATACAGTTACAAATATACAGCAAGTAGAACAAACTGGATGTGCAGACTTGTGTAGGACACATTTGACAAAGCAATCTTTATGCAATAGCTTCCCATCTGGTATCTTGTTTCTAAATGTCTTAAAGCTGAACTCCGGCTTTACCTTCAGTTGTAAAGGCTCCTCTCCGGTACTGAAATTGCTTCCCACAGTGTGCATTAGAAGTTGCAACAAGTCAGCCCCCCCCCGCCCCCATTTCCTGGCCTAAGGACCTTTACTCTCTAGCCTAGCCTAACTGCCCCTTGCCCACTCTTCTTTCACTGGATATTAGTTCTTTCAACTATGGAGGCATCTCATATGGGCATTACCAAAACCAACCAATTCATAGGCATACAAATGCCTATGAATATGCAGTCTTACATACCGACATCCATCCAAGGGGTTGTAAAGGTTGATTTTTTATTTTCTAAATAGGTTCCTTTAAAGCGGAGGTTCACCCTAAAACAACTCTGTCCTCTGTCAGCGCCAGTATGCTTTTTTTTTTTTAATCGCTCTACTTACTGTGTAATGAATAATTTTATTTTCTCCCCACCCCGGGGAAATTAATTAAACTTAAATAATGGAGCAGCTCCTCAGAAAACAAATATAAATATACATATATATAAATATTGTGCAATATAGAAAGTGGGAGAGAGGGCGCTAGTGAGATAACCCTAAAACAACTCTGTCCCATCCCATCCAGCATACTGGCGTCAGCACCAGTATGCTGTTTTTTTTTATTTTATTTTTTAATCGCTCTACTTACTGTGTAATGAATAATTTTATTTTCTCCCCACCGCGGGGAATGGCGCGGCTATGGCGCGTCACACCTTCCGAAAATAGCCGAACTAGGACACGGCTCTTCCCGTCACTATACGGCGCCTGCGCACAGACCTAGGAGCTGACTGCGCAGGCGCCGTATAAAGCCGAGTCCTATTTCGGCTTTTTTCGGAGGGCGTGACGTACCATAGCCATAGCCATAGGATTCGGCTATATACGGCGCCTGCGCAGTCAGCTCCTAGGTCTGTGCGCAGGCGCCGTATAGCACCGGGAAGAGCCGAGTCCTAAATCGGCTATTTTCGGAAGGCGTGACGTGCCATAGCCGCGCCATTACCTGCGGTGGGGAGAAAATAAAATTATTCATTACACAGGAGGTAGAGCGATTAAAAAAAAAAAGCAGCATACTGGCGCTGACGCTAGTATGCTGGATGGGATGGGACAGAGTTGTTTTAGGGTTATCTCACTAGCGCCCTCTCTTCCACTTTCTATATTGCACAATATTTATATATATATGTATATTTATATTTGTTTTCTGAGGAGCTGCCCCATTATTTAAGTTTAATTAATTTATTTCACTTAGTGAAACACTACCAGATTGGTATACCACGTTGGTGCGGAAATACACCCCACTTGTTTTAGGGTGAACCTCCGCTTTAAGCTAGTGCATTGTTGGTTCACTTACCTCTTCCTTCAATTTCCCTTCTAAATGTTTTTTTTTCTTTGTCTGAATTTCTCTCTTCCTGTTCCTCCTCCGTAAGCTTTCCCCCATCATCCAAGCTGTTCTGGCTGGGGGTTAGTCAGCCAGAACAGCTCACTGAGGAGGAACAGGAAGTGAGAAATTTCAGACAAAGAAAAAAAACATTTAGAAGGGAAATCGAAGGAAAAGGTAAATGAACCAACAATGCACTCGCTCAGGGGTGTCAAACAAAATTTCATTGTGGGCCGCATTAGCATTATGTTTGCTCTCAAAAGGGCCGATTGTATCTGTAAGTTTAGAAGTCCAGCGCATCCCCTCCCCTTTACATTAGATGTCAAGAGCCAATCCACCATCAGAAGTCGAGTCCCCCACTCTCCCTTACATCACAGTGTACCCCCCTTTCCTTATGCTGCTGCTGGGAAGAAGCTGGATGCATTGCTTGAAAGCAGAAAGTAAGGGTCTGGAGTAGGACCAAAGGAGGGCTTGAGCTCTTCTGCAGCAGCAAGAGAGGTGCGAGGGCCACATAAGAATGCCCGGAGGGCCGGATTCGGCCCGCGGGTCTTGTGTTTGCAACCTGTGCAGTAGCTTAAAGGAACCTATTTAGAAAATAAAAAACAAACCTTTGCAACCCTTTTAAGGAATCTTGATATTTGCATGAAGCATTTCTATAGCCAGCCCTCTCCATCAGCCATAAATACTAAGGCAAAGTATAAGCAAGTTATACTTCAGCTTGAAAATGTACCTTTACCCAATATCCTCACACAAATTTGATTTTCTGCACCTTTTCCATCTTACCACACAATTATTTGAAAGCTGAATTCCATAAAATCAGCAATTTTGTAAAAAGTGCAGACACACTACAAATTAAGTCCAATTAGGTGCATGTCGCCTTGGGGACTTAAATGTGACAAGTTTTTTTTTCACTCCTGAAGGATACACTCTGTGAGAGTAGAGAAGCACACAGAGCAACTATGCACCACCCCCCCCCCCTGCTGCCCATTCACAGAAGCCTTTGTAATTTGTGAATGCGTTCACATAATACAAAGGCTTCTGTGAATGGGCAGAAGGAGGGGCTGGGTGGGCATAGCAGTTCCAGCAGGTTTGAAGGAACTGAGACCACATTAACCCCCCTGGTGGTATTCTCGAGTCTGGCTCGGGGTGGTATTTCATTACCAAATGCGCTAACCCCAAGCCAGACTCTCTGTTTTATCAAGATCTACAGCACTATGATTTTTTTTTTAAAGATGCTAATCCTAAATACCTAATATCACTGCAATGATTTTCGGTCATGTGACATTCCTTGGCTCTCCTTCATTGATGTAAGGAATGTTGAGGGAGGGGCTGAGATAAACCTCTGACATCAGCCGGCCAGCAGAGGAATGTCACATGACCGCTGTGAGAAAAGGTATTTACAAATAGAGTTTTCAAAAAATGAACACCTAGTCGTTTAGATGGGGTTTAGAGGGGATGCAAGTTACTTTTAAATGGTATTTCAAGTGACAGGGAGGAGCAGTAGGAGGGGAGGGGCGGGTAGGAGATTGTACTCACACACAGGCATCAGGACGGCAGGCAGGGAGGGAGGGGGAGAGACAGAGAGCGGTGACCAGATAACGTAATGACGGAGGCACATAAACTGACCACGGTATCATGGATCAGCAACCATGATTATTGTGGTCAGCAGAGTCAGTGGGACACAGGAACAGGGAGGATCAACCAGGTATTTTTACATCATACAATACAAATTACACAGCACAAGCACTGTGCTGTTTAACATGCCTTAAAGGAACATTAAATATATATATATATATATATATATATATATATATATATATATATACATACATATACACACACACATTTTTGTAAATATTTTATTATATCTTTTCATTTGACAACAATATAGAAATGACACTTTGCTACAATGTAAAGCAGCGAGTGTACAGCTTGTATAATAACTTGCTGCCCCCTCAAAATAACTCAACACACAGCCATTAATGTCTAAAGCACTGGCAACAAAAGTGAGTTAAACCCCTTGCAAAAGAAGCTGAGGGTAAAAGTGATGGACTGGCCAAGCATGTCTCCAGACCTAAACTCTATTGATCATCTGTGGGACATCTTCAAATAGAAGGTAGAGGAGTGCAAGGTCTCCAACATCCACCAGCTCTGTGATGTCATCATGGAGGAGTGGAAGAGCTCTGGTGAACTTTATGCCCAAGAGAGTTAAGGCAGTGCTGGAAAATAATGGTGGCCACACAAAATCTTTGGGCCCAATTTGAACATTTTCACTAAGGGCGCGTACACACGATCGAACATGTCCGCTGAAACTGGTCCGCAGACCAGTTTCAGCGGACATGTTCGATCGTGTGTACGGCCTATCGGACCGTTTTCCAGCGGACAAAAGTTTCCAAACATGCTTAGAAACCTGTCCGCTGGAAACCTGTCCCTCGGACATGTTCGATGGTTAGTACACAAAATCATCGGACCAAAATCCCGCGCATGCTCAGAATCAAGTCGACGCATGCTTGGAAGCATTGAACTTTGTTTTTTTCATCACATCGTTGTGTTCTACGTTACCGCGTTCTGGTCCGAGGGGATTTTGGTCCGATGGTGTGTACGCACATCAGACCAACAGACAATTCAGCCTTGTCCGATGGAAACGGTCCGTCGGACATGTTTCATCGGACATGTCTGATCGTGTGTACGTGGCCTCAGGGGTGTACTCATTTTGTTGCCAGCGGTTTAGACATTGATGGCTGTGTGTTGAGTTATTTTGAGGGCAAATTTACACTGTTATACAATCTGAACACTCACTACTTTACATTGTAGCAAAGTGTAATTTCTTCAGTGTTGTCACATGAAAAGATAGAATAAAATATTTACAAAAATGTGAGGGGGGTACTCCCTTTTCTTGAGATACTGTGTGTATGTATGTATGTATGTATGTATATATGTATATATATATATATATATATTTTTTATTTGTTTTGGGGGGGGGGGGTTACAAACACTCAGGGTATGCCTGCAGTTTTTACAAAATAGTTGAATTCCTAGAGTTTATTCATTTATTTATTTCAGGTACTTATATAGCGCTGTCAATTTACGCAGCGCTTTACATATACATTATACATTTACATCAGTCCCCGCCCTCAAGGAGCTGAGTTCAGCTTTAAAAAAAAAAAAAGAAGAAGAAGAAAGCTAAACTGAAATCCTCAAATACCTACTTGAATCTGTGGCCACATGTCGCCTCCATCCAGGCCCATGTCTTCTGGACTGTAGAGTGATGTGAACCTTTATTATTGTCTGCCCATCGGCAGGGCCCTGAAGACTCCAACATCATGTTGAGGTCACAGACTGGCTGGAGGCATGGAAGAACTGCAGCAGGGAATCAGGTAAGTAAAACATTGCTTTGAAGGGCTTTAAAAACAAAAACAAATGGTGAATGGTAGGAATGGGGAAGAGGGGTGAAAAATCAAAGGAGTATTTGATTACTTCCTGTGTGGCAATACAGATTTTACTTTATATTATTTTACTGTGAAAGCTGCCGGTCTGCTAGCCATCTCTTTTCACAATTCCTGGATTCCCTGCATGCTTTTATACTTCTCCTCGGCTGTTTACTCTCCATTTCTAAGGACTACATACCCCATGGTACCATGCTGCCTGCAAGCAGTGATACTTGTACTGACTCCCTGAAACGCCTCTTCTTATTACCTCGGTAGTTCAGAAGGCGGGCTCTGTGAAATGTGTGACACAGCATCACTCACAGCAAATGGAATTTAAGGAAGTAAATGTGTGGGAGCTTCATGAAGTTTACAAACTTCAAGATTATTCATAATAATAGGAGTAGGCTAGAGATAATTGAAATATAATATGAAAATGATATGATTTAAAATTTTGACCACATAAACATAATATATGCATGCGTTAGACTAGACTATGTTTGTTTAAATTATAAGATCACTTTTCTGTCTGTTTAACAACCATTTGTTTAACTTTCCTGCCGTACATTTGTTATACAGAGAGATATCTGAAAATTATGACTTGAAATCAATAGAGGCCAACGTATTCTCAAACAACCCGCAACTGCAGGAAATGTAAGTAACTCAAATATTGAATACGATGTGACATATTAACTGATTGTTAGAAAAAGGAGAACTGAACCTGGTTAAGCTCCTGTATAGTCTGCTAAATGACAAAGTGATAAAAGAGCCACATAATTGTTATTTTTTTACATGGCACAGGGCACTACATCATGCCCCTATGTGGTTTTGGGCTTCTACCCTGCTTTGCAAAGTTTTCTAAGTTACTTTTGTAAAATCTTCATTTTACAAACACCCTGTTTAAATTTTTGACTAACTCATTAGACTACTTTAACCACGTCAGGAAGATTTACCCCCCTTCAGGACCAGGCCATTTTTTTTATAGTAAGATTGTACTGCTCTGGGGAGGTAATCAGGATTTTTTTTTTTTTTGTTGCACGCTGATTGCTTATAATTGATTTTTACAGTTATAAGGAACCAGTTCTAAGCAAACTATTCATTCAGTGTTTACTATTGTGATTAGCTGTGATTGGCCACAGCTAATCACATGGCACAGCTGGACTGTCGTTGGCCCTGTCTGTACTATGTGATGACTGTAACCAATCACAGAGCTCTCCTCTTTGTCCTGTTTATCATTATTGTTAACCCCTTCCTGCCCGGCCTATTGTAAAATGACAGCCGGGCAGAAGCACTGTTGTTCTGGGAGGATGTCCCCTATGAGGGAGTGAGAGGATCTAGCCCGCTCAGCCAGCCCTGTTAGTCCTTCGCCTCTCTTTTTTTAGGGGCCGCGTGGTCAAAGTGCGTGCATGTTAACCCAATTTCAAGTGCGTGTAAGTGTGTTTTTTTTTGTGGGGAGGGGGGTGGGCGTACTAAGCGCAGGCTTACCTCACATAGCACACCCACCGGGAGCCGGGCTGAGACCACCAAACTCAATTCACATGTAGCTGAGACCGGGATCCGAAACCCTTAGCTGCAGAGGTGAACGGCTTGTCAGCGCAGTGCCAATCGCGTTGAGCCACCGCAGCTCCCTGCCATCGGTTTTTTGATCGCTGTATTAGTGTCACTGTTGCCGCTAGGTAGCTATTTTTTTTTTTTTATATATTGTGATTTTTTTTACTAAAGACATGTGGCTGAATAAATTTTGGCCTAAATGTTTGACTAAAATTTAGTTTATTAGAATTTTCTTATAACAAAAAGTAGAAAATATCTTTTTTTTTTTCAAAATTTTCGGTCTTTTTGCGTTTATATCGCAAAAAATAAAAATCTCAGAGACAATCAAATACCATCAAAAGAAAGCTCTATTTGTGGGAAGAAAAGGACGCAAATTTTGTTTGGGAGCCACGTCGCACGACCGCGCAATTGTCTGTTAAAGCGACGCAGTGCCAAATTGTAAAAACACCTTTGGGCATTTAGCAGCATATTGGCTTAAGTGGTTAATTGTATTTTTCCCAGACTGGAGCCCCTATTTAATGCATTACAATGCAACCACATGATTAGCTGACTGGGTAATAAAATGACCAGGTGTAGATGTGTTGCCAATAAATTGCTCCATGAGTGTATATGGTCTGGTCTTCATTGCCCCTACTTATTTTCCAATCACTAAGCACTTATGGAGACAGCGGTGAATCACCGAGCTTACATAAGAACATAAGAAACGCACCAATAAGTGTTTATTATGAAGTATTTCTCAGGTCTGCATATCATTTTATTAATGAACAAAGTTACATGACCGAGAGGTCAGTCTCTGACAACTTTTAAACTAAATAAGGCCCAATGGGATCTATTAAGCTCGTGTTTTCACTAATAAAGCTTTTACAGATTCATATAAACAAGGATGATACATCGGCTCCCGGTGTCTTGACACTTTGCACCATTCATTGGGATCTCATCCAAAACGGTTCCATTAAAGCCTCTCTCCTCTTCACGGATCAGTGCCAGGGAAGGTTACAATAGCCGACTTCACTTTTATCTAGACTTTGCCGTCATTTATGCATTTTTATTTAGTTGCAAAAAATGTTTTCTCCTGATTTGTTTATTTCAATCTGCAAAAAAATGGTTTTAGGAAAGGGTGGATGTTATTGTTTTTTTTTCCATTATAAAGGTTTTAGGGCTCATCCAACCTAGAAGTGATGTGCTAACAGTGTTGCCAACCTACCAGATTGAAATTTACTGGCAGGACACCCGAAATTTACTGGCGCAGCCACGTTTTTATTGGCATTTCACAAGAAATACTAAATTACATTTTTAGCTGCAAACTTCAGTATTTAGACAACAAACAAGTACGCTAGGCAAATAGCAATGTGATTTAGACCCCTTTCACACTGACACGTTTTTCAGGCGGTCCAGCGCTAAAAATAGCGCTGCCATACCGCCTGAAAAAATCGTGCCCTGCAGGCTTCAATGTGAAAGCTCTAAGGCTCGAAGGCCGCTCCAAAAGTCCTGCTAGCCGCATCTTTGGAGCGGTATAGCAGCGGGGTGTTTACCGCTCCTTTACCGCTCCTTCCCATTGAAATCAATGGGAAACCCCGGTAATACTCTGTAGAGGCGCATTGCGGGTGGTATTAACCCTTTCTCGGGGTTAAAACCGCACCGCTAGTGGCCAAATATTGCGGTAAATACGACGGTATAGCGGTGCTAAAAAACGCGCCGCTATATCATCACCGCACTTCCACTGCCCGGTGTGCCTTAAGGTAGATATTAAGATAAATTATTTAGTCACATCACCCCCTGCCTCCATCCCCTTCTGCCACCAACACCCCCTGCCTTCACCCCCCTCTGTGGTGCCACAATCTCCCCCTGCCTCCAATCTCCCCCAGGCCCTCTGCCTCCAATCACCCCCTGCCTCCATCGTCTGCTGCCTCCACCCCCTTCTGCAGTGCCACCAACAACCCCTGTCTCCATCCCCCACCATCTGCAGTGCCACCATCCCCCTCTACGGTGCCACCAACACCCCCTGCCTCCATTGCCCCCTGCCTCCATCCCCCTATGTGGTGCCACCGCAGCCACCATCACCCCCTGCCTCCAATCACCCCCTGCCATCCCCTTGCCTCCATCCCCCTCTGTGGTGCCACCACAGCCACCATCACCCCCTGCCTCCAATCACCCCCTGCCTCCATCCCCTTCTGTGGTGCCACCGCAGCCACCATCACCCCCTGCCTCCAATTACCCCCTGCCTCCCCCTGCCTCCATCCCCCTCTGTGGTGCCACCGCAGCCACCATCACCCCCTGCCTCCAATCACCCCCTGCCTCCATCCCCCTCTGTGGTGCCACCACAGCCACCATCACCCCCTGCCTCCAATCACCCCCTGCCCCCATCCCCCTCTGTGGTGCCACTGCAGCCACCATCACCCCCTGCCTCCAATCACCCCCTGCCTCCATCCCCCTCTGTGGTGCCACCACAGCCACCATCACCCCCTGCCTCCAATCACCCCCTGCCCCCATCCCCCTCTGTGGTGCCACTGCAGCCACCATCACCCCCTGCCTCCAATCACCCCCTGCCTCCAATATCCATGTGCAGTTCCAAGCTGAACTGATCCCGGCTATTTTTACTGGCATATTCCCACAACCACAAACATTTACCAACGGGGGAAAAAAGTGCCTGTTTTTATGGACTGTCCGTAAAAATATGTACGGTTGGCAACACTGTGTGCTAATGATTTGAAAGTGCTTATTTCATTCGCAGGCATAAAAATGTGCTGAAATAGAGCCAAAATCCCATATGCATTAATGAAGACTGTCGTAATTGGAAAAAGAGGTGTTTGCCAACTTACACAAAGTCCCATTTTTTGCTGAACGCTGATAGAAACGGATGTGTCTGGCGACAAGGGGAATGTTTTTAACAGCGACTGCTGCGTGTTTGTCCCATCACTTATGAAGCTTCCAGGGTGGCATGCCAGCTTTTACATCAAAACTCAAAAGTCCTTTTCTTTGGTGTTTCCAAAACGTTAAACTATAGCTGTCACAACAACATCGGATAATTCAAACTAAGCGCATTAGGAATGCATGGCAGAAAAAAAGAAAAATAGAACCAGATACACCATATTGTCAAAGTATTGGGACACCAGCCTTTACAGTGTACACTCACATGAACTTTAAAGCGGAGTTCCACATAAAAAAGTGTCACTTCTGCTGTCCGGATTCAGAAGTGGGTGCAATCACCTGGATTAGACAGGGTTAGGGGGCTAGCGTTAGGGGTTAGGGTTAGTGGTTAGGGGGTTAGGGTTAGGGGGTTTGAGTTAGGGGGTTTTGGGTTAGGGGGTTAGGGTTTAGGGTTATGGTTTACCATTGAAGAATATGGCTAGGACTCAGGAATTGGAACAGGGACCTCCCCCAGAGGTCAAAGGTCAGAAGGCGGGTTTTGAGAGGTCAAAGGTCACAGTGCGTGGCTGACCCACCCCCACCAAAGTGTACTGCCTACCCCAACTAAGTCGGGGAATGAACAAGTCGGGGGGATAAACCCACTTAATTGCACCCACTTCCGAGCATAGATAGCCACATTATTTGTCTACATCCTCCACCGCCACCCTCCCTCGCTGTCTTTTGGGAGACACACAGGTACCAGAAGACAGCAGGGACCATTTGGATTGCGGAGCGCGCCTCCCACTTGCGCAGCACTGATATTGGACAAGAAGGCCTGGTTCGCAGTCTCCTCTCTAATTAATCCCAAATGTGTTCTATCATGTTGAAGTTGGGACTTTGTGCAGGCCAGTCAAGCTGACCGAAGATGGCGGCGGCAGTATCCAAGAGCCGAGGGACAGATCGGCTTCGGGCGACATCACAGGTGCCCTGGACAGGTAAATGTCCTTATTTTAAAAGTCAGCAGCTGCAGTATTTGGAGCTGCTGACTTTTGAAAAAAAATAAAAAAATTGCGGAACCTCCTATTTAAAGTGATTGTAAAGGCTTGTTTTTTTTTTATTTTTTAAATAAAAAACATGTCATACTTACCTCCACTGTGCAGCTCATTTTGCACAGTGTGGCCCCGATCCTCCTCTTCTAGGGCCCCTCGGAGGCTCTCGCAGCTCCTCCACACATTAGATAACCCCCTAGGAGAAGCGCTCTCCCGAAGGGTCACCTTGCGGGCATGCTGCCAAGTCCAGCATTTGCGTTCATAGATACGAATGCCGTACTCAGCCCCGCCCCGTCGGCATCTACGTCATTGGATTTGATTGACAGCAGCGGGAGCCAATGGCTGCACTGCTATCAATCTATCCAATCAAGAGCCAGGACCCTGTGGAGAGAGCGACAATATATCCCCGTTGAGGGAAATAGAGGGCTTTTCAACCCGTTTAATGGGATCCCAGTCTTAGTCCGTAGGGTTCAATATGGAGTTGGCCCACCCTTTGCAGCTATAACAGCTTCAACTCTTCTGGGAAGGCTGTCCACAAGGTTTAGGAGTGTGTCTATGGGAATGTTTGACTATTCTTCCAGAAGAGCATTTGTGAGGTCAGGCACTGATGTTGGATTAGAAGACCTGGTTCGTAGTCTCCTCTCTAATTAATCCCAAAGGTATTCTATCATGTTGAGGTCGGGACTCTGTGCAGGCCAGTCAAGTTGTACCTTGCTTTGTGCACTGGTGTGCAGTCATGATGGAACAGAAAGGGGCCGTCCCAAACTGTTCCCACAAAGTTGGGAGCATAAAATTGTCCAAAATGTCTTGGTAAGCTGACGCCTTAAGGTTTACCTACACTGGAACTAAGGGCAGGGATGTATTTAGGTTTTGTACTGCCCTAGGCCTGACTAAACTTGTGCAACCCCTAATTTAAATATGACCCACCCCTTCCTGTATAGGCCACACCCCTTGCAGTTTAAGACCCACCCTTTTCAAGTGGGGACACTTGATGGCCTGGGGGGTGGGGGGCAATGGATTCCCTTAATTTGCAGAGATTTCCTCTCACATCCTGTTTGGCTACGGGACAGGAAGGGAAGGAAAATCTCTGCAATGGGACAGGGACAGTTGCAGAAAAACCAACCGCCCACATACTGGAAGCAGTGCAGACAATTTATGGGGGCGCTAAACTGATTTGCCTAACAGTGCAAAGTGCTGCCCTAGGCCTGGGCCTTGTTGGCCTAGGCCAGGATACAGCATTGACTAAGGGGCCAAGCCCATCCCCTGAAAAACAATCCCAGACTATAATCCCCTTCTTTCAGCACTGTCACACTTTGAATGACAATTGTGCGGTCATGCAACACTGTATCCATATGAAAGTTTTATAT
Organism: Rana kukunoris; assembly: GCA_029574335.1. Classification (NCBI taxonomy): domain Eukaryota; kingdom Metazoa; phylum Chordata; class Amphibia; order Anura; family Ranidae; genus Rana; species Rana kukunoris. Next base: position 535,143,326 of record CM056052.1, on the reverse strand, counting down.
GCAAAAGTTATAACGTCTACAAAATAGGGGGTAGTTTATGGCATTTTTTTTACTAGTAATGGCGGGATCTGCGATTTTTATCATGACTGCGACATTATGGCAGACACATCAGACACTTTTGACGCTATTTTAGGACTATTCACATTTATACAGCAATAAGTGCTATAAAAATGCACTAATTACTGTGTAAACGTGTCTGGCAGGGAAGGGGTTAACCACTAGGGGGCTAGGAAGGGGTTAAGTGTGTCCTAGGAAAGGATTCTAAGGGTCCTTTCACAGGTCCGTTCCGTTCGTCCGTTTATTGGACGTCCGGTAACGGACCTCAATGCTTCCCTATGGGAGCGGATCCGTTAGCGGATGATGCATCCGCTAACGTCCGCTAGATCCGCATCCGTTTTTGCGGATGGAAGAATGCCCTATTTATCTTCTGTCCGCCCCAAACGGATCGGATGCAAACAGACGGTCCATTTCCATCCGACTCCCCATAGGGGAGAGCGGAGGAGAGACAGGGCGGAGACCCCCCCGCTGAGCTGACGGACACACGGAGCGGACCGAAAAACGGTCCGCTCCGTGTGAAAGGACCCTAACTGTATGGGGGCAGACGATCAGTGTCCTGTCACTAGGCAGAACAGGGAGATGCTGTACTTACACTGGCATCTCCCCGTTCTTCAGCTCTGTGACACGATCGTGGGAACCCGGTGAACATCGAGTCTACGGGTCCTGCAGGCACGGGCACGGAGCTCACGGCAGGTGCGCGCACGCATGGTGGCAAATTCAAAGTGACGTAAATGTACGTTAATTTTCGCAGCTGTGCCATTCTGCCGACGTAAATGTACAGGAGACGGTCACAAGCAGTTAATAAAAATCAGCCAAATGGCTACTTACACTTTTATAAAGATCAATACTGTAGTTACTCATCAGGTCCCCGGTGAATGGTGGTGGTTAGATGTTAACATGAGAGGAGAGGAACAACCAGCCGACATCCCTCTTGTCTTCTTGGAACCAGCATGGAACCCCCGTATTCACATCAGAATGAAGTCAGAACATGGCGATAATGTTTTAAAGCTTCCGCTTCTTCATTAGATCCAAGTGGATTTTTTTTCTCCCATTTTTCTTTCTTTTTCTTTATTAAAACAAAAATTGCTTCAACAGACTAAAAAATGTAAATCCATATTATAACTTGGGTATTCTGATGTAGCAGGCTGTTCATCTACGCCAGTGGTTCTCAACTCTGGTCCTCGGGACCCACTAACAGGCCAGGTTTTAAATATTACCTTGGGGAGATGCAGACTAAAATACTGCAATCACTGAGCAGCAAATCATATCACCTGTATAACTGTATTTCAGTTATTTTGAAAATGTTTCAGTTAATTTCAGTTATTTTGAAAACGTGACCTGTTAGTGGGTCCCGAGGACCGGAGTTGAGAACCACTGATCTACGCCGGCCTCTGTCCGGTGGGCATGCGTGATGACGTCACAGCATCGTACGTGTTTCGTCAGAAATGACGTAGTCGGTGGACTGGGTTTTTTACTGTTAAACTTCTGTACTACAAAAAATTTTACGTTTTACAGAACCCCACTCTGTTTAACACATTTATCAGTGCCGGAGCTATAATAATAATAAAAGAATAATAAAAGTACCTTTCTTTCTAGCACATGTATTAGTAAAAGGTGTCTTGTGTCAATAATATGAATGTTTAATCTTTTTCAAAATGTACGTATACAGTATATTCTAAAGGTGGTTTTATTAATCTTGCTGTATTTTATCTTCCTTGCAGAAGAATTGAAAAAGCAAACAGCCTTGAACATATTGACCAAAATGCTTTCTGGAACCTTCCGATGCTGAAATATCTGTAAGCAATATAAATATTTGCATGTATTAGCTGTATCCAATAAAAGTAATCAGTACATTTGTAACTTGAAGCGGTTTTCAGTCAGGTTTAAATTTTTTTTTTTTTTTGTTTTGTTTTTTAAAGTGTATTTTGTGCGTGAACTCAAGAGAGAGGAGCCGGACTGCAGGAGTTGGGAGTAGGCAGACCCTGCCATTCCCAATCTGCCATTCTTCTCCATGCCCCCGGGTGGCAATGGCGGGTGTGAGGGAGGGACTCCCACTCACCCCGCCCTACCTGCTCCGCTTGGGAGCCCAACGGGGCAGAGGGACTCCCCCTATGAGGAAGTGAGGGACAGCCCCGCAGGTCCTTCGCCTCTCTTTTTTAGGAGACCGCATGGCCAAAGTGTGTGCGTGCAAGTGTGGTGGTTTTTGTGGGGGGGGGGGTGGGCGTACTAAGCACAGGCATACCCCACCGGGAGCCGGGCTGAGACCACCAAACTCAATTCACATGTAGCCGAGACCGGGATCCGAACCCTTGGCTGCAGAGGTGAACGGCTTGTCAGTGCAGTGCCAATCACGTTGAGCCACCGAAGCTCCCTCAGGTTTAAATTGTTTCTATAGCACCCCCATCAGTTTTACTTTTCAGTTTATGTCCTTCTTGGTAAATATCCGTTTACTTCCTGTCCGAGAAACATAACAGGAAATCTCAGTAAGGTGAGCATAATCCCCTCTTAAAGGGGTTGTAAAGGTACAATTATTTTTCCCTAAATAGCTTCCTTTACCTTAGTGCCGTCCTCCTTGACCTACCTCATCTTTCCATTTTGCTTTTAAATGTCCTTATTTCTTCTGAGAAATCCTCACTTCCTGTTCTTCTGTCTGTAACTCAACACCGCAATGCAAGGCTTTCTCCCTGGTGTGGAGAAAGCCCTTTTGAGGGGGTGAGCAGGAGAGTCAGGATGCCCACTAACACACAGCTCCTTTCTCTATCTGCAAAGTAAAGAGTGTCCTTTACCTTACTGCAGTGCTGTTTTCATGTCCTCATTGTTCATTTTTGCTTTGATGTTGCTGTAATTCTGCTCTGATCTCCACACTTCCAGGTTGTATGTTTCCTTATAACCACAATACTGGGAGCTTTCTCCCTGTGGTCACTAATCAAGGAGGTGTGATTACTGTGTGTAAACTGAAACTGGGTTGGTTCTGAGGGGTTTTAGACAAACCATCACTGCCCTCTATTGGCTCTCTGGCTCTGTATCAGAGAGACAGGAAATAACAACAAAAACAAAACTAGAACTGTAGGTTGATTATATGATTGATTTGTATCTGTTTTTAATCATTTTTTAAAAGGAATCAGTTAACTTTTATGTCTCTATACCCTGTAAACAGTCATTTCAGTCCAAAAAATGTTTTCCTTTAGTGACCCTTTAAGCTTCATACACACGATCAGACTTCCATCTGACTTTTCCATGGATTTTTGTCCAAAGGGCGATGTCCGTAAACTTGTTCTGCATACACACGGCAGAACATTTTCAGCCAACGTGTACCAGACTACGTTGTTTTTCAGCTCTTTACTGCCAAATTCTGCTATTGTTGTCTGATGGTTAGCATTGGTTCAGAGCATGCGTGTTTGTTCTTTGGGTTTTAGTCCGATGGATTTGTGTACACACAATTGCATGTTCCAACGGAACACATGTTTTGAAAGAAAATTTGAGAGCATGACCGTCCAACATTTGTTGTCGGAAAATTCCAACAACAATTGTCCGATGGAGTGTACAGACGGTCGGATTATCCGACAAAACACGTCTGTCGGACCGATGTTGTCGGAAAATCGGATCGTGTGTATGGGCCTCTATCACCTGAGCACCTAGTTTGTTCCACACACTGGTTTGGACTGAGCTTTGCTTGTTCAGTCTTTTGTTCATATGCCGGACTCCTAGCCTGTTTGGTAAGAACTGAAGATCATCTACAGTAGCGGGTTTCTGTCTACTAACACAATCCAATCCCAACAACTGCTTGTCCATGAGTGATAGCTCCAGCAGATAACAGCTAAATATAAAGAAAGGGAAAGGGTCCTCAGCGTAATATACTCTGTAAGATAAGCAGGGCAATAGCTTCTCCGCAGGATGTGGAAACCTTGCAAGAAGATCTGAACAAAGTAATGGGGTGGGCAACTACGTGGGAAATGAGATTTAATGTAGAAAAATTTAAAATAATGCATTTGGGTGGTAAAAACATGAATGCAATCTGCTCATTGGGAAGAGACCCTCTGGGGAAATCTAGGATGGAAAAGGACCTGGGGGTCCTAGTAGATGATAGGCTCAGCAATGCCAAGCTGCTGCTAACAAAGCCAACAGAATATTGGCATTAAAAAGGGAATTCCAGGGATAAAATGATAGTTCTCCCACTCTACAAAACTCTGGTCCAACCGCACCTGGAGTATGCTGTCCAGTTCTGGGCACCAGTCCTCAGGAAGAATGTACTGGAAATGAGTGAGTGAGTGAGTGAGTACATAGAAGGGTAACAAAGCTAATAAAGGGTCTGGAGGATATAAGTTATGAGGAAAGGTTGCAAGCACTGAACTTATTCTCTCTGGAGAGGGGATATGATTTCAATGTACAAATACCGTACTGGTGACCCCACAATAGGGATAAAACGTTTCCGCAAAAGGGCATTTTAAAAGACTTGTGACTAGGGTTGTCCCGATACCACTTTTTTTAGGACCGAGTACAAGTACCGATACTTTTTTTCAAGTAGTCGCCGATACCGAATACCGATACTTTTTTTTTAATGTGTCCCCAAATGCAGCCATGTCCCCCACATATTGCAGCCATGTATGTCCCCCACATATTGCAGCCATGTATGTCCCCCACATATGCAGCCGTGTATGTCCCCCACATATGCAGCCATGTATGTCCCCCATATTGCAGCCATGTCATGTCCCCCATATTGCAGCCATGTCATGTCCCCCATATTGCAACCATGTCCTGTCCCTCATTCCTGTAGATATGATGATGCCGCCGCCGTTGCCGCATACCGCTGTTAATCTCCCTGCATTATAGCTCAGCGCGCATTACAAGCTTTCGTTCTGAATACTTGTAATGCCCGCGCTGCCATGTATAGACATTCCCCTTCTCGGGATTGGAGGGACCTGTCCAATCCCACGCAAGGGGGAGTGTTTATACACGGATTCATGCATAGACACTCCCCCTTGCTCGGGATTGAACAGATCCATCCAATCCCAAGAAGGGGAGTGTCAATACACGGCGGCGCGGGCAATACAAGTATTCAAAACGAAAGCTTGTAATGCGCGCTAGCTATAATGAAGGGGGATTAACAGCGGTATGCGGCAGCGGTGTCATCATATCCACAAGTATGAGGGACAGGACATCGCTGCAATAGGGGGGGGGGAAGTATTCTATTTTAGTATCGGGGGTATTTTCGGGAGTACAAGTACTCCCGCAAATACTCGGCATCTGTCCCGATACCGATGCTAGTATCGGTATCGGGACAACCCTACTTGTGACCATTTATTAAAATTAAAGCAAATCGATTTAACCGGAAACCATGTAAAGGGTTCTTTACGGTTGGAGCGGTAAGAATGTGGAATTCCCTTCCACAGGCGGTGGTCTCAGCGGGGGGCATTGATAGTTTCAAAAAACTAATTAGATAAGAACTTGAACAACCACAACATACAGGGATATACAAGGTAATACACACACATAGGTTGGACTTGATGGACTTGTGTCTTTTTTAAACCTCACCTACTATGTAAGAAAAAAAAAACGATGTAACTTTGTGAATTGACCAATTCATATCCCCCTCCTATGTTTCCCGGGGCTTCACACTCCCATCTGCAGGCTCACGAACAGCATTGCACCACCAGCTAGAGAGGAGAGAGACCAGTAGATGACTTTTCGCTTACCTTCCTTACCTAGTAAGTACCTGGAAGTGACGTGTATTACATCACTTCCGGGTTCTGCTGTCACTTTACCCAACCCCTGTGGGAGTTTAAATTTGATTAAAAAACTATTAGAATTCGAATTTCATCCGAAATGTTGTTTTGTTATTCCGGATTCATTTAAATTTGTTACTACTGAATTTCAAATACATCCAGATTTCCACATGATGAAAAATGTGTCCAAATTTTAATCCGTAACAAAATGAACTGCACATATCTAATGAAGAGTGGGGTATTTTGCTTTGGGAAGATAAAACTTATAATCGTCCAATAAAGAGACATTGTCAAATTTTTCTTCAGCCGCGTGTGTCCTCTAATGCCAGTTTTTCCGACGGAATTCCGCTCAAGCTTTGCTTGCATACACGCAGTCACACCAAATTCCGACCCTCAGGAACGCGGTGACGTACAACACTATGACGAGCCGAGAAAAATGAAGTTCAATGCTTCCGAGCGTCGACCTGAGTCCAAACATGCGTGTTTTTTGTTTTTGTTTTTCCGATAGGAATTTTTTCTCCTACATGTACATTGCCTTTAAGAGCCCAGCCGTGGGTTGAGCGCTGCCGACGTGCACACGTCACCTGGTCCGAAGCTCCGTGACCGCGGGACCCGATCGCCGCTGGTGTCCCGCGATTGGTTACAGGAGCTGAAGAACAGGGAGAGGTGAGTGTAAACACACCTTCCCCGTTCTTCACATTGGCAGTGTCACCGATCGTCTGTTCCCTGATATAGGGAAAGACGATTGTCATGGACCATGAAATACTGAAATCCTAATTCATGTATTACAGAAGATTTAATTCTGAACCTCAGCCAGGTCAATAGACTCAGAAGAAATACTCATTGTCCATTGTGTGATAACCCTATCTAAAGCCTTTCTATTATCAGGTGTAAATGACTTCTGCCCTGTCTCAATTCTCCAGACGGCTCCATTGTTCTGTGGCTGGCTATTGTGTACATTGATTGACCCCCTGGGGCTTTGTCTGAAAACACATCACAGGCTTCTGGCCACACATATTCAGGCTATTCAAGCATTGGGACCAATCTCTGCGGAGACATTTTCAAGTCCTCATTTGCATGGTTTAAGAGGACCAGAGTGAAGACTGCATACTTTACAATGGACCAATAGGAAAGCGGTTGTTGGGGGCGGGATGTTCCAAATCCTGTATAAAGTGTGCTGTGTACTTTCAATAAAGTGTGTCCTGTTTACATTCAGCATTAAGCCTTGGCTCATGTGTGGATTATTCGGCGATTCCAGGGATATTCCTAGTCGGGGAATATTGGGTGATTTCTTTTATGGGAGAAGAAGGGAAGGCTTGACGGGGATATGTTCTACTACCGTCACAACGATCAATGAAGTCACACAGCCAACCCCGCCCCCTACAGTTAGAAACACACATGAGGTCACACTTAACCCCTACAGTGCCCCCTAGTGGTTAACTCCTAAACTGCAATGGTCATTTTCACAGTAACCAATTTTCGCTGTGAAAATGACAATGTTCCCAAAAATGTGACAAAATTGACCGATGTGTCCGCCATAATGTCGCAGTCATGAAAAACAATCCCTGATCACCGCCATTAGTAGAAAAAAACAATGTTAATAAAAATTTCATAAAACTATCGCCTATTTTGTAAACACTTACATTTTGCGCAAACCAATCGTTAAACGCTTATTGCGATATTTTTACCAAAAAATAGGTAGAAGAATACGTATCGGCCTAAACTGAGAAAAAAAAAATGTATATCTTTTTTGGGGATATTTATTATAGCAAAAAGTAAAAAATATTGATTTTATTTTCAAAATTAACGCTCTATTTTTGCTTATAGCGCAAAAAAAATTAAAACCGCAGAGGTGATCAAATACCACCAAAAGAAATCTCTATTTGTGGGGAAATAAAAGGACGCCAATTTTGTTTGGGAGCCACGTCGCACGACCGCGCAATTGTCAGTTAAAGCGACGCAGTGCCGAATCGCAAAAATGGGCAAGGTCCTTTACCTGCATATTGGTCCGGGTCTTAAGTGGTTAAAGCGGAAAATCCTTCTGGTCCTTAAGTGGTTAAATTTTATATTTTTTTAATATTTTAATATTTTTTTATGGTCATAAATAAACTCAAAGTGAGACATTTTCAGCGTGAAATGAATGTTTTCTGCTAAATCACGTGTTAATAAAGCGTGTTGGCAGGCGGGCACAAATTAAGATGTCTGTTTGCCTTGTTTGCAGATTGGAAAGTCACGATACATTTTGGTACAGTATGAAATTATTCACTGTATATTTCCGCATTAATAGGGAGATCGCTAGCATGCAGCAATTACAGGGCTGTCTCTTTGGCATCTGCTGCATCGCTCACTTTTCCTCGTGGACGCTGTCAACGTCAATAATAAATATTTTCTTGAGTTGCAGATGTAGCCCAACATTGCCTCTAGCCAAGTTTGATCCGGGCAACAAGCAACAACATATGCTCCTTTCCTGGAACTGTATCAATAGACTTCATTCAGGGAAAGGAACGGCGCTCGTTTCTTCTGTATTTCGAATATCTTAAATTGTATCATCTGCATGCGAGTTGAAAGCTCGAGATTATTAGGACACGGCGCACTGCTAGGAGGATTGCCAAAAATAAGAAGTTCAGCAATCTGGCAGTTACTGACCTAATCACTGTGCCAGATAGAGGCAAGGGCACCAAGGGTGACATGGCAACTTCACCTTATGGCCCAGTGTAGCACTTTCATGGAAAAACACTGTAGAGCAGCACTTATAATGAAAGTGTTTCTAAAGCAGTTGGATAAATAATTATTCAGTATTCTTGCTATAATTCCAATTGCCTTACATCGTTTGAACAGTGGCGGCTGGTGCACAATATTTTTGGGGGTCACAAACAAACTGAAAAATTCAGAAAAAAAAAACCAATTGCAGCCTCTGTGCTCATCAAATGCAACCACTGTGCCCATCAAAAGCAGCCACTGTGCCCATCAGATGCAACCACTGTTCCATAAAACGCTACCACTGTGCCCACCAAACGCTACCACTGTGCCCACCAAACACAGCCAATGTGCCCACCAAACACAGCCAATGTGCCCATCAAATGCAGCCACTGTGCCCATCAAATGCAACCACTTTGCCCATCAAAAGCAGCCACTGTGCCCATCAGATGCAACCACTGTGCCCATCAAACGCAGCCACTGTGCCATCAAATGCTGCCACTGTGCCCCATCAAATGCTCCCACTGTGCCCATCAAACGCAGCCACTGTGCCCATTAAACACTACCACTGTGCCCATTAAACACTACCACTGTGCCCATCAAACACAGCCAATGTGCCCATCAAATGCAACCACTGTGCCCATCAAACGCAGCCAATGTGCCATAAAACCCAGCCACTGTGCCCATTAAACGCTACCACTATGCCCATCAAACAATAATAATTTGGGTACATAATGTGCCCATCAAACGCAGCCACTGTGCCCATCAAATGCAACCACTGTGCCCATCAAATGCAACCACTGTGCCCATCAAACACAGCCACTGTGCCCATAAAATGCAACCACTGTGCCATCAAACTGCTACCACTGTGCCCATCAAACACAGCCAATGTGCCATAAAACCCACCCACTGTGTCCATTAAATGCTACCACTATGCCCATCAAACAATAATAATTTGGGTACATAATGTGCCCATCAAACGCAGCCACTGTGCCCATCAAATGCAACCACTGTGCCCATCAAATGCAGCCACTGTGCCCATCAAACGCAGCCACTGTGCCCATCAAATGCAACCACTGTGCCCATCAAATGCAACCACTGTGCCCATCAAATGCAACCACTGTGCCTATCAAACGCAGCCACTGTGTCCATCAAACGCAGCCACTGTGCCCATCAAACGCAGCCACTGTGCCCATCAAATGCTCCCACTGTGCCCCATCAAATGCTCCCACCGTGCCCATCGAAAGCTCCCACTGTGTCCCATCAAATGCTCCCACTGTGCCCCATTAAATTCTCCCATTGCCCCATCAAATGCTCCCACTGTGCCCATCGAATGCTCCCACCATGTCCCATCAAATGCTCCCACTGTGCCCCATCAAATTCTCCCATTGCCCCATCAAATGCTCCCACTGTGCCCATCGAATGCTCCCACCGTGTCCCATCAAATGCTCCCACTGTGCCCCATCAAATTCTCCCATTGCCCCATCAAATGCTCCCACTGTGCCCATCGAATGCTCCCACCGTGTCTCATCAAATTCTCCCACTGTGCCCCATCAAATTCTCCCATTGCCCCACCAAATGCTCCCACTGTGCCCATCGAATGCTGCCACTGTGCCCCCTCCCGGGTGATGGCAGCGAGCTGTGTCCTCCATGCTCCTCCATGTCTTCTATCGTCCACTGCTCCCATCCTCTCCTAGGATTGGATGCCTGATATGCATCCAATCACATCGGCTGTCGTTTAAGCCAATCAGGTGACAGGTAACAGAACACCTAATTGGCGGAGAGGCGGTTCAGTGTTAGAAAAGCGAATATTCATTTGCTTTTCTAACGCAGCTGGGTGAACTGCGAGCGCCAAGAATGGCGCTCGCTGTTTACCTTTTTTGACGCCTATTAGTGCCTATGGCTCTAATCAGGTGTTTTCAAAACACCCCCCACCACTAATTCAGGTGCCCGTTGCCCGAAAAGGGGCCCGGTGCCTGAATAGGGGGTTGCAATGTATGAATCGATTTATTGGTGATAGAGGGGGTGGCTGGATAGAGAGAGGTGCCTGTGCGCCCCTTATGGACCCACCACCACTGCGTTTAAAGAAACTAAAGTCATAACTTTAGTAGAGTGTGGAAGGTGTAGGACCTTTGGCAGGTTTTTGGTTGCTCTCTGTGTTTCTGATGGGTAGAGTCACCCTCTTTATATGTCCCACTGACCATTGTTGCTGGGACTGAATTGAAGAACGTTTTTATTTATTTTTTTAACTATACTTAAAGACGTAAATACTACATAGGGCCAGATTCAGGTAGAGTTGCGCTGGAGTATTTCGATATGCGCCGCGTAAGTGCAAAGATGCGCCGTAGTATCTATGTGGCCGTACCCACCAACCTAGATGCGCCAGAAAACGGCCTTTTCCGATCGGCTTAACTTTCCGACGCCAGAGTATCGTTAGCGCATATTTTCGCTCGTCGCATCCGTCGTGCCTATTGATGTGCCATGCAAATATGCAAATGAGGGAGATTTCCCGATTCGCGAACGGATTAGCACCATACGCTGGCTACATGCGCCGCGCGTATCTCGTCCGTCCGGTGCAAACTTATTTCTACAAATAGCTGCTTTATCTTTACTCCAGACGGCCACAGGTCAGCAGGAGAGCAGCTACAGCAGCAGCGTTACCGACGAAACTAGCAAGCTGAACAACCACACTTGCAAGGACAACACCTCTGTGTGCCAACATGCCAGGGGCAGTCGCGGTCCTAGCACTAGTACTGGGTCCCCCGGTACGGAGGAGGCGGGCACGTGAGAGGATATACCGCACACGCATGAGCCTCTTTGGCATGGGGGATGAGGAGGTGTATCGCCTCTTCAGATTTAGCCCAGATGCAATACTTGAACTAACCACAACCCTGCAGGGTGAAATCACCAGCCCAACACACCGCTCACAAGCAGTGCAGCCACTGGTGAAGGTACTGGCAACACTTCATTTCCTTGCCAGTGGATCATTCCAGCGTACAAGTGGAGTGGTGGCTGGGATGTCTCAGTCCTCCATGAGCAGATGTGTGCACCAGGTTGTCCCTGCAATCCTCAGACGCATGTCCAACCAGTTCATCAGACCCACTACTGAGGAGCTGCGGCTGAAGGCAATGACAGATTTCTACAACATTGCAGGATTCCCACGCACTGTGGGGGCCATTGATTGCACACATGTGGCCCTACAGCCCCCTAGTGCCACAGAGCACATATACCGCAATCGGAAGCATTGGCATTCCATCAACGTACAGGTGATAGCTGATGCCCAACGCCTCATATGGCACGTCCGTGCCAAACACCCCGGATCCAGCCATGACAGCTTCATATACAATCAGAGCCCCATCCCAGCAGAATTCGAGCAGAACATGTATGGGGACAGCTGGCTGGTTGGTGAGTGACTATCCCCTCCCATGATGCACACATCACAAGGGGCACATGCATGACTAACATCCTCCTGTCTTTTCCCTTCCAGGTGACTCTGCATATGCACTGGGACCCCATCTAATGACTCCTTTCCGGAACCCCCAAACCAGAGGAGAGAGAAAATACAATGCGGCACACATCAAAACCCGTGCAGTGGTGGAGCAAACATTTGGGCTCCTTAAGTCCCGTTTCCGCTGCCTGGATAAGTCTGGGGGGGCCCTATTGTATTCCCCTACCTTCGTGTGTCAGATCATCGGTGCATGTTGCATTCTGCACAACTTTGCCATGAGAAAAGGCCTGCAGATTGACATACGTTATGACCTGACCCCCCAACCAGACAGCCCCGCTCTGCCAGAGGAGACCCATTCAGCTGATGGAATAGCAGTCAGGAGGGTCCTCGCCGTAGGCATCTTTGGACAATAAACCAAAACATTAATCACACAGACAATGCATGCATGCACACCACTGATGTCCCTAGATCACACACACCACATCCACATCACATTGGATTAGCCCAAGTCCAGCATGTAGGACTTGGGAGCAGCAACGCCAGCGTCAAGGCCCCAATGATGTCGCTGTCCATTCATACACCTTTCACACGTCATTCATACAGCCGTGGGGTTAACTTCACCACCACGGCCGAGGGTGACACCCCTTACTGGCAGGAGTGCCACCCCCTCACATTCACACACCATTCACACTGCAACGTGTGCAGTATCAAAAAATAAAATATCTCATATCCAGAGCATAATCACAAAACAAAAAACTCATAACCTGAGCATTAAGAATAAAATAAAAATCTCATATCCTGAGCATTCAAAAATAATAAAATAAAAATCTCATATCCTGAGCATTAAAAAAAAAAAAAAATCATCTGGGATGCCGGGGACTCCTTCTGGTGGCCCCTCTCTGGCTCCTCAGCTGCCTGGATGGAGTGGGTGGGGGGGCATCTGGAGGTGGCTGATCCCCGGGTGGGCCACTCCTGGCAGGTGTGGCCTGCATGCCCTCCAAGGCCACGGCAATCCGGCCGAGGTACGAATTGGTCTGGGCCTGCACCCTGAGCTGCTGGGCCTGCATCCTGAGCTGCCGGGTGACCTGGTAATGCTGGGCCCGCCGACTCAGCCTCCCCTGGTCCCGGATGGCAGCTGTGTTTGCCTGGACGGCTGCAGTGAGGTGCCTTATATCACCCTGCACCTCCCCCAGACTGGTCACCACTGCAGCACAGTTGCAGCTGACATCCTGCACTGCAGAAGATATCTGGGCCACGTAGCACAGGTTGTCAGCCACTCTGTCCAGGTGCCCAACTATGTCCCCCATTTGCTGGGTCTGCCTGGCGTGATCCCTCGCCACCTGGTCCTGGACCAGATCAGACACCCCCCTGGTCTTACGGGTGGCCTTCCTGGGGCCAGTAGATGGTTGTCCCCGGGGGGATGGAGTTGCCCTTGAGGGGCTTCCTATGATGGGGGAGTGGAACTGAGAGGGCCCTGCAGAATAGGAGGACTCTTCCAAAAATAATATTATGTCCTGCTCTGCCACAACAGGCTGCTCCTCAACGACCTCTGCAGGTGTGGTGTGGGCACTCTCCTCCACCTCGGTCTCTTCACCACCCATGGGCTCGGGCACAAGATGCCGTTGGGGGGATGGGGTGGACTGGCCGCCAACAGATGATGGCCCAGCTCCGTCATCTGTGGATGACACAAAGCAGACACATGTTGGGTGGTCCCACACACTTGGCACATGTACCCTCCCCCCCCCCATATGCAACACACCAAAAAGGGGGTAAAAATCACTTACCTGTCCTGGAGCCTTCCTCCACTGAGTCATATCCAGGGACCCCCTCCAACTGCTCCCTGTCCAGGCAGCGGGCGACCACCTCCTCCTCCGTGGTCAGGCTGACCGGACATGGGGGTCCACCACCCGTGCCCCTCTCATGCCTCCTGATGGTGGCCACCTTGCCACGGACCTTGCGCCGCAGGTCATTAATTTTTTTCTGGATATCACCAGCAGTACGGGTGGAGTACCCCAACACATTCACCCTGCCAGCAATGGTCTCCAGGATGCCCTGCTTCCGCTCCCGGCTGGTCTTCCGACTTTTGGTGCCGTGGAGGAACTCATTAAAAGTCTCCATAGCCGAGATGATAACAGACACCTCCTGGGAGTTGAAATTGAGGTTCCTCCTCTCTTTGGGGGCAGCGGGAGCAGCCATCACAGTGCAAAAGTAACTTCCCTGGGGTGGGGGGAAACGGAAATACTTTTGCGCTGGAATGGCGCTTCCGCTGGCGCTTTTATACGCGCAACGGAACACATTGCGCTGGCGTTTCCCGTGAAGTGGTGCCGACGGAAGTTGTGAGCATGCGCACAGGGGGCCGAGTGAAGCCTCACTCACTGCGCATGCTCCGTGGATGATGCGCTGAACGTAAGCCTCTGCGCTGGGCTCCGCCCATCATTTACATATGATCACACCCACTTCCACTTGCGTCGGGTTGCGCCAACGCATCTTCGTTACTCCGTCGCAAAATAACGCCCATGCGCTTGGTGAATGCTGTACTTCACTCGCTAGTTTGCGTCAGCGCAGCGTATATGCTTTGCGCTACGCTGGCGAAAAGATGCGCGCATCTACCTGAATCTGGCCCAAAGTCTTTTCCTCTGTCTCCATTCAACGGAGGAGAAAGAAGTCAGAACAGGACTTTAACAACTTCAGTACCAACCACTTTCACCCCCTTCCTGCAAAGACCAATTTTCAGCTTTCAGCGCTGCTGCACTTTGAATTGCGCAGTCATGCAATGCTGTACCCAAATTAAATTATTATAATTTTTTGAAACCGACAGAGCTTTCTTTTGGTGGTATTTAATCACCACTGGGTTTTTTTTTGCTAGGAAAATTTAAAAAGACCAAAGTTTGAAACACTTTCCCCGACTTGTTTATTCCCCGACTTAGTTGGGGTAGTCGGTACACTTTGGTGGGGGTGGGTCAGCCACATCCCCTGACCTTTGACCTCTGGGAATCCGCCTTCTGACCTTTGACCTCTGGGGGAGCTTAACCTTAACCCCTACCCCTAACCCTTTCTCCTTTACTGATGTGCTCTGATGAGGCTGCACTGACAGGCATTTATAGGCTGCACTGAAGAGGTGGCACTAAAGGGCACTGTTGAGGTGGCACTAATATGCAGCACTGATAAGCACTGGTAGGTGGCACTGATGGGCACTGTTGGACGGCACTAATAAGTAGGCACGGATGGGTACTAAAAGGCAGCACTGACTGGCAGCACTGATGGGCACTGATTGGCTTTAGTGCTGGGCAATCAAAAAAAAAATCCTGATCACCTCCTAGGAGTAGTAAAGTGTTATTATGGTAACACTGTATTGCTCTGGTTACTGTATGTAAAAAAAGAAAAACGTGTAATAAAAAAGAAAAAGTGATTTAAAAAAATTACTTTCTTTTAACATAGGCGCTGATCGCCGCCATGACTAGTAAAAAAAAAAAAATGTTAACAAAAATATGTAGCAGAATACATTCTGGCCTACATTTATGAAGAAATTTGATTAAAAAAATGTTGATATATTTAATAGCAGAATGTAAAAAATATGGGCCCAGATTCACAGAGCGATTACGCCTGCGCAACTGCTGTTGCGCGTGCGTAAGTCTAAATGTGCGCGTGCGTATAGTTGGACGCGATTCACAAAACAATATACGGCAGAAATCTACGTTTTTTGGTCCGGCGTAATTGAGTTAGACCTTCGCTTGCCTTCGCGCAAAACTGCGCTAGACACACCATTGATTTGCTAGTCAAATATGCTAATGAGGGAGTTACGGGGATTCACAAAAAAACGCAGTTGCTGCGCAGGCTACGCGATGTGCGCAACTGCAAAATGTTCTGTCTAAAGTTAGAGGACCTAAAAGCTGGTCTAAATTTTGAAAAAAAGTCTAATTGTCAGATAAAGCAACACTGTTAGTGAGGAGTTCAGCAGTCACACGTGTTGCCCAACAATCTGTATGCCAATATGCCAGGGGCATCGTCGCGCATAGCTATACTACTGACTTTAGATGAACAAAGAAGGAGGAGGGCACGGAGGATGGCACTAAGGAGGGCACGGGAGATGTTTTATTTTTATATTTTTTGGCTTATATAAAATTTACAATTTAATCTAATCTAATACAATATTCTTATCTGATACAAGCCCCTCACTCTTCACTTGATATATCACACACGCATAGACATCTTTGGCATGAGAGATTCTGAGGTGTCTCGCATCTTCAGATTCACCCCTCATGCCATCGTGGAATTACCACAACCTTGCAGGAGGACATCAGCAGCCCAACACATGGCACTACCCATGACACCCATCACAGCTACATATACAATCAGATCCCCATCCCCACAGATTGCAAACAGAACATGTATGGGGACAGCTGGCTGGTTGGTGAGTGACATGGGAGTCAGGCATGACTATCCCCTCCCGTGATGCACACCTCACAAGTGGCACATGCATGACTAACATCCACCTGTCTTTTCCCTTCAAGGTGACTCTGCATATGAACTGGAACCCCATCTCATGACCCCATCTCATGCCAGCTCACATTATGCATCTTTGCACGTTAAACACACACATTAATCATGGCACAATGAGAATGCATGCATGCACACCACTGTGGTCCCTAGCACACACACCCCACATCCTCATCAAATTGGATTGGCACCAGTCCACCATGCAAGACTGGTGAGCAGTAACGCCACGTCAAGGCTCCAATTATGTCACTGTACATTCATACACCATTCACACGGACCTGGGAATCACTTCTCCCTGGTCCTGGGGAACCCTTCTCCACCCAAATTGAGGATGACACCCCTTTTCCAGCAGGAATGTCACCCCCACATTCAAACATCATTCACAACCCAAAAAATGCCAAAAATGTCAGCAAAAAAAAAAAAATATGCATAGAAAAAAAAAAAAGCAGAGAACAAAAATAAACATGCTTTCAAACCAAAAAAAGGGGGAAAAAAAATTAATGCCCTCTGCCTGAGCCACGCCTGGGGCGCCCCCGGCCACGGCCCCGGACCCTCAGGGGAGACGCATGGGGGAGGGGAAAAGCCGGGGAAGGAGGAGCAGCCCCTGAGATCTGCCCACCTGGCGGCCTGCCCTCCAAGGCCACGGCTATTCTGTCCAGGGCAGCACCAAGTGTTGCCGTGTTGCCCTGGATAGCCTGGGTAAGGGCCCTCACATCCTGCCCAACGCCTGCTGCTGTAGTTTGCAGGTCATTTAGGCAGGTTGTGGAGGCCCGGGAGTGGGAGTCCAGGTTACCCAGCCTATCGTTGATGGAGGACAGGCTCTGATCCACCCGCCCCATAGTCTGGCAGAGCTGTCTCAGAAGGCGGGTCTGGGTGGCCAGGTTCCTTCTCAGACTGGCGGGCAGGAGATTGGGCGCCCCCCTGGTGCTCTGGGATGACCTCCTGGCTCTTGCTGATGGTTGTGGCCGGGGAGAAGGGGAGGCCCTTGTGAGGGGAGCCATGTTGGGGGAGGAGGGGGGGGGGCTCACCCTTAGGGAGGGCAGGCTTCTTGCAGCCAGAGGGGAAGAGTCCGCAGAAACCAAACGGCCAGTGCCTGCCATGGACTCCTCCTCCTCATGATTCTCCTCCTCCTCATGATCGTCCTCCGCATGATCCTCCTCCTCCTCTTGTTCCTCCTCCGCGGACTCTGGCCTTGTTGGGGGGGCCTCATTAGGCTGCTGTCCTGGCGTTGGAGCGGTCAGGCCAGATGGCCCTGCACCCCCCTGCACATCTGTGGATGACACAAACCATTCACAGGTTGGAGGATCCACACACTTGCCACATATTCCCTTTCACCCCCTCCCCCACACATGCTACACACCTGAGAGAAATAAAAACCTTACCTGGCACCGCGGGGACCGGACTTGTGTCAAAGCCTGGCAGGCCCTCCACTTCATGCCGGTGAAAGGTCAGGGCCACCACACGCTCCGTCGCTGTAAATCTAACCCGGCATGGTGGGCCCCCTCCTGTGCCCCTGGCATGGGCATTTATTGCGGCCAGTTTTTTTTTCACCTCACGCCGGAGGTCATTTATTTTCTTTTCAATCCCAGAGCGGGTCCGTGTCTCCCCCTCCCCCGATGAATTGACCTGCTCCGTGATCATATCCAATATCTCCCTCCTCCTGGCCGGGGTGGTGGTGGCACTCTGCGGGCCGTGGAGGTAACGCCCATAGTCGGTAATGGCCCGGGCAAGAATTCTTTTTTCCCCCACTGTAAAATTCAACTTTCTTTTTCTCTCAGTCATACTTCCAAACAAACTCACTAGCAGTCACCAAAAATCTGTCACAAATACAAGCACAACCAATCAGACAAGAACACACACAAAGAGAAAAAGAACAGGCAAAAATCACACTAGCACTCAGCAAGAAACAGACACAAAAAAATCAGATGAAAAAATAAAGCAACAAAACAAACGCTCAGAAATCTATCAATCAAACAAACAGTCAAAAAACACTTATCAAAATACACTTTCACAAAACTACCAACAAGCACTAGATCACACAGAACACTAATCTGACAACTACAAGACACACTCTAACGAACAACAGAGCAAAAGCACTTGATTCAATGGGAAGGGACACAAAGGGATGTACTTTTGCAATGGAAGTGCGTTTGTGTGTGTCTATTTATGCTGTCTGCGTAGTTCACAACATTGCCCTAGTCCATTTCCAATTTCACTGATTGCGCCGCTCCCGAGTTGTGAGCATGCGCACAACGGAGCTGACATGGTTTCCTTCACGCGCGCATGCGCGAGTCGGCCGGCCCTTCATTTGCATGGGGTCACGGCTCATTTCAATGTAACACGCCCACGTCCCTCCCAATTTGTATTACTCCTCCTTACGCCTCCGGAAAAAACCTTACGATTGCGCAATCTCTTGCGCAAAAGCTTCGTGAATCGCGGGATTACGCGGCTAGATTACGCAAGTCTAACGGAAAAGTGGTGCGCTACGCCGGTCCAATAATGCGCCGATGTACGTGAATCTGGGCCATGGGATTTAAAATAAAAATAAAATATATTATATAATATAATATATAATATATTTTATTTTTATTTTAAATCCCATATTTTTTACATTCTGCTATTAAATATATCAACATTTTTTTAATCAAATTTCTTCACAAAAAAAAAACAGAGGTGATCAAATACCACCAAAAGAAGCTCTATTTATGGGGGAACAGTGTTGCATGACCGCGCAATTGAAAAATTCAGTCTTTAGAGAAAATAGTTATTTTTGTTTTTTTACATATTGCAAATATTTAGTAACAGATGGCGCAGGTGAAAGGCTTTTCTTTCTCCCATGACGCGATGAAGGGATTAATGTTCTATCAATGTTCTAGTAGCCAGGTATAGAGCACAGCATTGTGGGGGCATCATACTGCATATATGTCAACTTCTACAAAATCATATTATTCCTGTACTGAGGGATTACTGCTAAATAAAGGTTTGTCTGTCACAGTATCTAGATAATTTCTGGATGTTTCTCTATGGCATTAATGTAGGCAGTGCTATCAGGCACAAGCAGCGTTATCAGTCCAGAGCGGTGATGCTGCTGCGCTCTGCTTGTCATCTCTTGATATGAGGTCTGGCAAAGACGGGTTACAGATTCAAAGTCAAACCTTTCTGGTGTTTTCAGGGTTAAATAGCTTCTCCCTGAGATCAGACTTATTTTAGACATACATGAAAATAAGAAAACTAGGGGACTTTAAAGGTGTCAAATAAATAATTACATTTTTAAAAAATATATATAAATTGTATTATTAACATTAAAAATTCCAATGATTACATGAAGTTTTAGATAGAAACAATCAAATCTATCTAAAACTTCATGTCATTTTTCCAATCTTGTTATATTTTTTTTAACATTTAATTCATACAGCACTTTAAAGTCTCCTGAAGAAGCTAATTCGAAGCGAAACCTGTAGAGCGGTAGTGTGTGTATTTGTATATGAACTGATTAAACAGTACTACAAGGAATTTTTATTTTAAAATGTGTTTTATATTTTTTACACAAATATAGCTTACAAAAAGGATCACATTTAAAATACACACAACATTACATTGACATAAATAACAACAATAACAACAATATGGGTTTATCCTACATCCTACATCCTCCTGAATTTTATCCCCTCTCCCCCTCACCTCCTGTGGGGAGAAAGTAAAACAAAATAAAACACCAAAATAAAACACCTGTGGGGAAACACTTACCAGATGGTAATGATCAGAGAGCCCATCAATACATTTCCTTTAGTCACCGTCTCGATCTTATTACTCTCCAGGTATATTGGATCAAAAATTCGCAAGTGTGTAGGGAAAGAAAAAATATCTACATAGAGCAGTATTTAATAGCAGGGCTATTAAAAGATATCAAACGATACTGCTCTATGTAGATATTTTTTCTTTCCCTACACACTTGCGAATTTTTGATCCAATATACCTGGAGAGTAATAAGATCGAGACGGTGACTAAAGGAAATGTATTGATGGGCTCTCTGATCATTACCATCTGGTAAGTGTTTCCCCAAAGGGGACTTTCTTTCTCCCCCCACGTGGTGAACAGTGTTGGTGATTGGAAGCACAATTTTCAAGCAATCCCGGACGGTCAACTTACTGTGTCTTTTACAAACTTAAGGTTTGCAGCGCTGCTGCAGAATTGAGATTGGACTGTATACTAGTCTGAAAGTTTTTTCTGCTTTATATGATTGTTATTTTCTTTTAGCAGCTGCTTTTTTATATATATATTATTGTCTATCAGAGGTATCTGTACAGAGATTTTTGAGTTATTATCCTAAGCGCAGAGTTGGACTACATTAGAGGGCCATTTTAGTAGTACTACAGATTGATACAAAATAAAACACCTATTTAAAGTGCTGTGTGCCCAAATTCCCATTTCTTATCCTTTAGTGTCTGTGACCTCCATGTTGTATTATAAGGGGGCTGGAGTGTTATTCTCTTTCCCCCTTACCTAATTAGCACTCTTGTACAGGAAAAAAAAGGTTCGGCACTGCGTCGCTTTAACTGACAATTGCACGTTGTGCGACGTGCCTCTCAAACAAAATTGGCGTCCCTTTTCCCCAAAAAAATAGAGCTTTTTTTTGGTGGTATTTGATCACCTCTGCGGTTTTTATTTTTTGCGCTATAAACAAAAATAGAGCGACAATTTTGAAAAAAATACAATATTTTTTACTTTTTGCTATAATAAATATCCCCCAAAAAGATATAAAAAAAAATGTTTTCCTCAGTTTAGGCCGATACGTATTCTTCTACATATTTTTGGTAAAAAAAATTGCATTGAGTGTTTATCGGTTGGTTTGCGCAAAATTTATAGCGTTTACAAGTTTTTTTTAGTTTTATTGCATTTTTATTAATCTTTTTTTTTTTTTTTTTTACTACTAATGGCAGCGATCAGCGACTGTTTTCATGACTGCGACATTGTGGCAGACACTTTGGACAATTTTGACACATTTTTGGGACCATTGTCATTTTCACAGCAAAAAAATGCATTTAAAATGCATTGTTTACTGTGGAAATGACAGTTGCAGTTTGGGACTTAACCACAAGGGGGCGCTTATGGGTATATGTGTGACCTGAAGTGTATTTACAACTGTAGGGGGGGTGTGGCTGTAGGTGTGACGTCATCGATTGTGTCCCCCTATAAGAGGGATGACACGATTGATGACGCCGCCACAGTGAAGAACGGGGAAGCCGTGTTTACACACGGCTCTCCCCGTTCTTCAGCCCCGGGGACCGAGTCCCGCGTTCCCGGTGCTTTGGACCGGGTCACAGGCGTGCGGCGCGGGCGCGCGCCCGTGATCTACGGCTGGGTACTAGCACAGCACGTACCTGTACGTGCATGTGCCCAGCCGTGCCATTCTGCCGACGTATATGTGCAGGAGGCGGTCCTTAAGTGGTTAAAAGTGCATCATGCTCATTTTCCCATATCTTATCTTTTAATTTACTACTGTGACATCTACATATTTCTATTAATTTTTAAGGGGTCAAAAATATCCCTTGTAAAGAGAAAAAAAAAACAGAGAGAGGGGGAAGGCCTACTACTCCCACCCTGGGCCAAACAAACCAGAGTTTACAAGGAATTTTTATGAATTTTTAATGTTAATAAAAAAAAATTATATATTTTTCTAAAAAATTCAATTATTTATTGATTGGACACCTTTTAAAGTCCCGTGGTTTTCTCCTTTTCGTGTATTCTTCATAAAAATTGGGATGTGGTGTCCACTGTGATCCCACCCCCCTTATCTCTTTAGAAACTTATTATAGACATCATGCTGCCCTGGGTAACGCCTGAATGCTGATACCTTTTTCACCAGTTCGGCTCTAGAATAATTAAAAAAAAATCTAAAAATGAAAATTTTTATCAATAAAATTATATGAATTATATAGATCTGGCCAAATATTGCTGTGTGCCGTGATCCCTTAAATAAAGTTTGATGAAAAATTATTTAAACCACCAGAATGTTACCGTATTTATCGGCGTATAACACGCACCCTAACTTTGAGAGGGAAGTTTCAGGATTTTTTTTTTCCATAGCCCCCTGCGTATAACACGCAGGCACAGTTTACTCTCTATTTTCAGGGTAAAAAAGTGAGTGTTATATGCCAATAAATACAATATATATTTTCTAAAAAAGCCCTGTAGAATAAAAAAAAAATGATAGATGCAAATTCTTATGTCACGGGATGTTTGTAAATGAAAATTTTCCGGTAACAAATATAAAAAAAAAATTATACAATATAATACTCGTTTTTTAAAAATAAAATATAAAAGATGAGGTTACGTCAAGTAAATAGATACCAAACATGTCAATTCTTAACCACTTGCCCCCCCGGAAGATTTACCCCCCCCCTTCGTATCCAGGTCATTTTGTGCGATACAGCACTGCGTTACGTTAACTGTCGTGCGACACTCTACCCAAATAAAATGTATGCCTTTTTTCCACCAAACAGAGCTTTCTTTTTGTGGTATTTAATCACCCCTGCGTCTTTTTTTTTTTTCCAAAATAGTGTGTGCACTGCTCAGGCGAGTAATAGAGAGTTATCCGATGCAGGTGCTCGCCATGGCTCACCACCGCCAACTTTTCAGATAAAGAAAAGGAAATGGCTATGCAGCCAAGCTGGAGCAATTACAATCCTTTCTTCCTCACCATGCCAGACAAACAGGAACACCGTTGACATGTTTCACATAGACAATTTGCAACCCTTATGAATAAGCACAAATTATCCGTGTGAAACGCGTCAGTGGTGTTCCTGTTTGCCTGTCATGGGGAATTTAGTTGCTCCAGCTCCGTTGTGCTGTGCAGCCATTTCCTATTTTTTATCTGCTTTTATTTTTTGCACTAAAAACAAAAAAAGACTGACAATTATTTTTTTTTTTTTTTTTTTTTACTTTCTGCTTTAAAACACATCCAATAAAATGTAAAACAAATTTCATCATGAATTTATACAAATGTGTATTCTGCTACATGTTTTTGGTAAAAACAAAAATCCCAATAAGCGTATATTTATTGGTTTGCATGAATGTTATAGCGCCTACAAAATAGGGGATATATGTATAGAATTTGTAATTTGCCTTTACACGCACATGAACTTTAACCACTTGCTTACTGGGCACTTACACCCCCCTCCTGCCCAGGTAAAATTTCAGCTTCCGGCACTGCGTCGCTTTAACTGACAATTGCGCGGTCGTGCGACGTGGCTCCCAAACAAAATTTATGTCCTTTTTTCCCCACAAGTAGAGCTTTCTTTTGGTGGTATTTGATCGCCTGTGCGATTTTTATTTTTTGCGCTATAAACAAAAAAGAGCGACAATTTTGAAGAAAAATACAATATTTTTTACTTGTTGCTATAATAAATATCCCAATTAAAAAAAAAACAATTTTTTTTTTCTCAGTTTAGGGCGATACGTATTCTTCTACATATTTTTGGTAAAAAAAAAAAAAAAAAAAATCGCAATAAGCGACTGGTTTGCGCAAAAGTTATAGCGCTTACAAAATAGGGGAGAGAATTATTATTTTTTTTTTTTTTTTTTTTACTAGAAATGGCGGCGATCTGCGATTTTTATTGGTACTGCGACGTTATAGCGGACACATCGGACACTTTTGACACATTTTTGGCGCCATTCACATTTATTCTGCGATCAGTGCTATAAATATGCACTAATTACAGTATAAATGTGACTGGCATTGAAGGGGTTAACACTAGGGGGTGAGGAAGGGGTTAAATGTGTATGCTAGGTGTGTTCTAACTGTGGGGGGAGGGGGGGGTGACTGGGGGGGTGACCGATCTGTGTCCCTATGTAGGAAGGAACACAGATCGGGCTCCTCCCTTCCAGAGACAGGACATTGTCTCTGTGTGAGCCGGCAATGAGAGATGATCTATGAGAGATCATCTCTCATTGGCCCACAGATCGCATCACAAACGGCCGCTTTGATTGGCCGTTTGCCGCGATCTGTGATTGGCTGTGTCCAAGGGACACAGACAACACAGGGCTTCCCCGCAGCGCGCTGTACAGCGCGCGCTGGGAAAGCCAGAATGATATGCCGTCAAATGACGGCATGTTGGATTTTCAGGCCCGCGCAGTTGCCGTCATCCGACGGTAGCGCGGGCCTCAAGTGGTTAAAGGGCTTGTAAAGGTAAAGCTTCCTTTACCTTAGTGCAGTCCTCCTTCACTTACCTCATCCTTCCATTTTGCTTTTAAATGTCCTTATTTCTTCTGAGAAATCCTCACTTCCTGTTCTTTCTGTCTGTAACTCCACACAGTAATGCAAGGCTTTCTCCCTGGTGTGGAGAAAGCCTCTTGAGGGGGCGAGCAGGAGTGTCAGGATGCCCCATAACACACAGCTCCTTTCTCTATCTGCAACATAGAGAGAGTCCTGACACTCCTGCTTGCCCCCTCCCTCCTCAAGAGGCTTTCTCCACACCAGGGAGAAACCCTCGCATTACGGTGTGTAGTTACAGACAGAAGAACAGGAAGTGAGGATTTCTCAGAAGAAATAAGGACATTTAAAAGCAAAATGGAAGGATGAGGTAAGTGAAGGAGGACTGCACTAAGGTAAAGGAAGCTATTTAGGGAAAACAATTGTTACCTTTACAACTCCTTTAATGGCATCCCAGTCTTAGTCCGTAGGGTTCAATATTGAGTTGGCCCGCCCTTTGCAGCTATAACAGCTTCAACTATTCTGGGAAGGCTGTCCACAAGGTTTAGGAGTGTGTCTATGGGAATGTTTGCCAGGCCTTCTTGTCCAACATCAGTGCCTGACCTCACAAATGCACTTCTGGAAGAATGATCAAACAATCCCATAGACACACTCCTAAACCTTGTAGACAGTCTTCCTAGAAGAGTTGAAGCTGTTATAGCTGCAAAGGGTGGGCCAACTTAATGTGGAACCCTACGGACTAAGACTGGGGTGCCATTGAAGTTCATGTAAAGGCAGGTGTTCCAATACTTTTGACAATATAGTGTATGGCCCAGATTCACAGAGAGTGGGCGCACATTACGCCGCCGTAGCGCAAACGCCGTACGCTACGCCAACGTAGCGCGGAGAGGCAAGCACTGCATTCAGCATGCTATTGCACCCAACGCTGCCTCACGTGTCGTAAGGTCCGAAGGCGCAGGCCGGCGTAGGTGGAAGTGGGCGTGTCCCCATGCAAATGATGGTCCGAGCATGGTGCAGTGTTTTAAGCCTGACGTATCACAAACTGTGCAATGCGCCGTGACGTTGCTGTGACGTGGACGCATGAAACATCACCCTTATGCGCATGCTCACAACCACGCCGGCACAACTGCCTAAGCTACACCGGATCACCGCGTACGCCGTAAACTTAAAGGGTCACTAAACACATTTTTTTTTTTTAAATGACTGTTTACAGGGTATAGAGAGATAAAAGTTAACTGATTCCTTTTAAAAATGATCAAAAATAGATGAAAATCAATCATATAATGTGCCTGCAGTTTAGTTTCACTTTTAAACTGGTTTCATGTTTCTGTGAAGTAAAGAGACACACAGAACAAAAACAAACAAATCCAGGGCAGTGTTTTGTTTTTAAAATGAATCTGATTGGTTCTGAGGAGTTTTAGACACACAGCTTGGACCACAGTGAAAAGCTGCCATGAGATTTTTCATAAGGAGCCAGACAAGCAGGAAGTGTAGAGATCAGAGCAGAATTACAGCAACTTCAAAGCAAAAATGAACAATGAGAACATGAAACCAGGACTGCAGTAAGGTAAAGGAAGCTATTTAGCTAAAAAAAAAAATTCCTTTAGTGATCCTTTAACCACTTTAGACCCGCGCTATTGACAAAACACGTCAACAGTGCGTACCTGAGGCGCCAACTAGACGTCTTTGGACGTGATTTGTAGTGCATTACCCGCGCGCCACTGGGTGGTGTGCCACGGGTAAACAATGTCCCGCCGCATCGCTGAAGAGCCGATGCATGTACCTGGCGGCCGCGATGTCCGCCGGGTACATGCGATCGGCGGGAACACAGCAGGTGACAGCAGGGACGTGGAGCTCTGTGTGTAAACTCAGAGCTCCACGTGCTGTCAGAGGAGAGGAGACCGATCTGTGTCCCTTGTACATAGGGACACAGCATCGGTCACCTCCCCCAGTCACCCACCCTCCCCCCACACAGTTAGAACACACCCAGGATACACATTTAACCCCTTCCTCACCCCCTAGTGTTAACCCCTTCCCCGCCAGTCACATTTATACAGTAATTAGTGCATTTTTATAGCACTGATCGCTGTATGAATGGCCCCAAATTTGTGTCAAAAGTGTCCGATATGTCCGCTGCAATATCGCAGTCGCAATAAAAATCGCAGATCGCCGCCATTACTCGTAAAAAAAAATAATATTAAAAAAAGTCATAATTCTGTTCCCCATTTTGTAGGCGCTATAACTTTTGCGCAAACCAGCCGCTTATTGCGATTTTTTTTACAAAAATACGTAGAAAAATACGTATCGGCCTCAACTGTGAAAAAAACATAGTTTAAAAAAAAAAATATATATATTTTTTTTTAAATTGTCGCTCTTTTTTTGTTTATAGCGCAAAAAATAAAAACCGCAGAGGTGATCAAATACCACCAAAATAAATCTCTATTTGTGGGGAAAAAAGGACATCAATTTTGTTTGGGAGCCACGTCGCACGACCGCGCAAATGTCAGTTAAAGAGACGCAGTGCCGAAAGCTGAAATTTCGCCTGGGAACGAAGGGGGTTTAAGTGCCCAGTAAGCGAGTGGTTAACGTACGCCCAGCCAGACACACGTCTAAGGCCTCGTACACACGATCGGACATATCAGATGAAAACGGTCCGCGGACCATTTCCATCGGATATGTCCGATCGGGAGTTTGATCCGATGGCGTGTACACACCATCGGATCAAATTCCCCGCCGCCGGACGGCGCGGTGACGTGGCGGTGACGCGGCGGTGACGTTGACGCCGCCGCGTCACCGCCACGTCACCGCACCAGGAAGTAAAACACTTCTGCGCATGCGCCGAATACATTCGGCGGCGGCGCGGCGGCCGTGCGGGACGACATGTCTGCTGGTAAGTGTACTAACGAGCAGACATGTCGGGCGGACAGATTCCCACCGGATAGATTTCAAAGCATGCTTTGAAATCTGTCGGGTGGAGAAATCTGTCCGCTAGCCCATACACACGAGCGGAGATGTCTGCTGAAACGGTCCATCGGACCGTTTTCAGCGGACATATCCCCTCGTGTGTACGCGGCCTAACGCAATACGCCGGCTTGTGTTCTCTGGTGCAGACTTTTGCATGTCTGTTGCACCTCATCTATGGGGAATAACTTTACGCCAGACGTACAACTTGCGCGCACCTCGCGCAGAATGCGTCTGGCGCACGCACGTTCGTGAATCGCCGTATTTCCCTCATTTGCATGTCTGAATGTCTAATCAATGGGAGCAGCAACATGCGTCCAGACTAAACGTGCGCTCACGCTACGCCGGCGTATGTAAGCTACGTCAGTTTTTAGGCGTATGTTGGTTTGTGGGTCTGGCGCACAGATACGCCGGCGCACATTTGCACTTACGTCGGTGTAAGTGCTTTGTGAATCTGGGCCATTGTGTATTCTAGTTGCCTTTTAAATAGAATCTCTAGACTATAAAAATGAATAAAACAGATTTATAGCCTCAGATGACAAAAAATCTGTATATAGATATATATATTGTGTCC
Source organism: Rana kukunoris (assembly GCA_029574335.1). Classification (NCBI taxonomy): domain Eukaryota; kingdom Metazoa; phylum Chordata; class Amphibia; order Anura; family Ranidae; genus Rana; species Rana kukunoris. Next base: position 535,115,157 of record CM056052.1, on the reverse strand, counting down.
CATAACTCAGGGGTGAGCCGCCGTACACACGGCCGAGGTTCTCGCTGAAAACCAGCGAGAACCTCGGCCGTGTGTACGGTCTCGGCGAGCTTCCCGTCGGGAAGCCCGTCGAGCCGAAATAGAGAGCACGCTCTCTATTTCCTCGACGGCCCGCCTGGAAGAATGGCTGGTTGCCATTCCCGACGGGCGGGTCGCCAAATTCGACGGCCGGGAGAGAACCTCGACGGGCGGAACGATGTGTTCTGCCCGTCGAGGTTCTCTGCCGTGTGTACGGCGCCTGAGAGTTTAGCCAGAGGCCTCTGCAGAAAAGATATTAATAATGAAAACTTGAACTTTGCAATCCATTCTTGACAGACAGGCCATTGCTGTGCGGAGAAAGGAAGATTCCATTCCTTCTGTGAGACACGAGGAGTCATTTCCGAAAATAGCTGAACAAACTAAGCCAACTTGGCACTATTGTTGCAAATAATTATTAAATCAGATTAATGTTGGTAGTATTCATCCTGACAGAGTCAGGCATTTAAACCACTTTGCATTTCTTGTTATCGTAACAAAAGGCTTAGAGGCAGGGGCAGCGGGGTGTTCCAGCGCTAGACAGAAACTATGCATTGCCATCCAATTAGGAGTAATAATAAATAATGACGATTCAATACACTTTCAGGTTTATTTAACAAAAGGCAAGAGTGAAATATTGCCAGCCCTATGAAACCAATCAGAATTGATTAAAGTGATACTGAAGTGGTAGTGATTAAAATATTGCAGATAAACAGGTACAAGTTATGTTAGAGGGTTTGTTTCCAGGGCCGATGCTACCATCAGGCAAACTAGGCAGCTGCCTAGGGCGCACTGCTGCCAGGGGGCGCCCAGCCACTGGTGTTTCTACTCTCTTCTCTCTGCAGCAAGCAACACAGTCTCAGCATCAGCAGGCATCCGGTAGCCGCCGCTCACGGCAGTGGAGGACTGTGTCCCGACTCCCGAATGAATGGAAGCAAAGAAACATTGATTGATGGGCGCAGGCAGCCTGCATTGTTGGGCACTTGTGAGGCTGCATCAATGGGTGCTGGTAGGCTGCAATGATGGGCACTGATGTGGCTGCATTTGATGGGCTCTGGTGGGGCTGCATTTGATGGGCACTTCATTAAAAATGTGGAATATACATGGGCATGGCAAAGGGGGTGGAGTCAGGGGTGGAGCCAAGGAAGAGGTGGCAAAATGAGGTTTCGCCTAGGGTGTCAAAAATCTTTGCACCAGTCCTGTTTGTTTCATTTCTGTGTGTCACCTGAAGCCAGTCACTTCATTGAGTATATATAAGAGCATACCAGCTCTGTGCAAGGGTTTTACATAGAGCTGCCCAGATCCTCTTCTTCTTGGGTCCCCCTCCAGTGCTCCTGGCCTCTCCTCTTCTCTGTGTGTCTGCATAGCAAGCTGCTTCCTATGGGGGCACTCGTGCATACTCACTCCAAAGCCCTGCCCTGTATTTCCATAAGACACACAGAACGGGGCTCGTTAGTATAATAAGTTTGTTAACCTCCCTGGCGGTATGATTCTTTAAGATTTTAGGTGCTAAAAGCGGTACCATTATTTGCAAGGGAATTTGGCGTTTTATACTGTAGGCTTGTAATTCTTAGGAATAACTCACTTAAATCTATTCAAACAAGAGTCTAATAGGCATCCCGGGTATGATTTTTTTTTTTTTTTTTAATTAAAAATTATAATATAATAAATAATTATAAAAAATGATCACAAATGATAATATAATTATAGTAAAAATTATTCAATAATGTAATCAAATCAAAATCACTGAAATTTGCTCAGTTGCAGAATTTTTGCTGTCATTTTTTTTTTTTTTTATGACGAATTTCCCCATAAATCGCTATCGCTAAATTCTGCAAGTGATTCTGATTTATTATCGCTGTTTTTTAGCTGCTCTAAAACAATTTTTGCCATAAAGGGACACTTTTGGTTGCTATGGGCAATCTACAGTTTGCAGGGAGAAAGAAAAGTTTTTATTATACAAAATGACATGTAGTGTACAGGGCAGACCACTAGGGACATGGGGGGTGTGTATTTTTTACATACAGTACTGTAATCTATAAGATTACAGTGTACTGTATGTATAGTGTTTGTTTACTTTTTTAAATTTGGCGCCGTTCCCCCCCCTACGTCGCGACGCTCGCAGGGAAGGGAATCGGCGGAACACACAGCATCAGGCGGACATCCGGCCGCCGAGTACTGCGGGGATTCATCGCTGGATCGCAGAGAAAAGGTAAGTAAACTTTTTCTGCATCCAGCGTGCCACACGCCGTGCCACACGCCAGGGAGGCTAGTCTGACCGGCGATCCAGCGGGAAACCCCCGCCGGATCGCCAGGAATTTTTGGGGGGAAAAAAAAAATGCACCCCGAGCGTGACTCGGGGTTACCGCTTCTGGCACTGAATGTTAACCCCGAGTCACGCTCGGGAATACCGCCAGGGAGGTTAAAGAGAAAGATGAGAATGGTGCGCTTATTAAATAATGTGTCATAAAGTAATATAATCAAAGAATGCATTGCATGAATCTATCTATGGTCGCCGCTGCCACCCCCTATTCAGGTGCCGGCCCCTTTTCTGCGCCGGGCGTCTGAAATACATCGACGGGGTATTTTTGGAAGCACCTGATTACATCCATAGGCTTCTATAGGCATCCAAAAAGGTGAACAGCGGGTGACATGCTGGTCGCTCACAGTTAACTCAGCGTTGTGTTAGGAAAGTAAATGAATTTTTCGCTTTCCTAACACTGAACCGCCTCTCAGCCAATCAGGTGCTTGGGTCTGTTACCTGTGACCTATCAGGTGTCCAATCATAGCAGAGGACGGGAAGAGAAGACATCGAGGAGCGTGGAGGACACAGTCGCCGTAACCTGCTGCCCCACCGAGACAGGTACATGCCGGGCGGGCGGGGGATGCACACTGGCAGCATTTGATGAGCACAGTAGCAGCAATTGATGGGCACACTGGCAGCAATTGATGACACATTAGCGGCAATTGATGGGGCACAGTAGCTGCAATAGATGGGCACACTGGCAGGAATTGATGTGCACAGTGGCGGCAATTGATGGGCACACTGGCAGCAATTGTGGGGCACAGTGGCAGCAATTTATGGGCACACTGGCAGCAATTTAAGGGTACAGTAGCTGTGTTTGCTGGAACAGTGGCGGCAATTTATGGGTACAGTGGCTGCATTTGATGGGCACAGTGGCTGCGTTTGATGGGCACAGTGGCTGCATTTTATGGGCACAGTGGCAGCAATTAATGGGCACAGTGGCTGCGTTTGATGGGCACAGTGGCTGCGTTTGATGGCACAGTGGCTGCGTTTGATGGGCACAGTGGCTGCATTTGATGGCACAGTGGCTACGTTTCATGGTACAGTGGCAGCAATTGATGGGTACAGTAGCTGTACATTTATGGACTTTATTGCTACAATATTTGTTTTATTTATATGTTTATATATATTTTCATTTGGTTAATATTTATTGATCTAATGATACGATCCAAATTTTTTGTTGATGTTCATTATCAATATTATCACTGTTTCACTGTTATTGAGGGACTGGAGTGTGCTATATAGTGCCCTCTAGTGGCCTCTCTTTTTTTGGTATATTAGTGATTTATATATACCATCATATACCACATAGTTTATGATTTATATTGGTATATATCACATCGTTTTGTGCTTTGTGCATTAAACCTTTGTCTCACACGGTTTAGAGGTATCGCGATTTATATTTTTCTCACTGTTAGTTTTTTGTATCTATTGTGCGCATGGTAATCGCAGCTCTCGGATTTAATAGACTGTGATTTCATTGCAGTTTTTCTTTCTTTCTTTCTTGTTTGTTTAGTATTTAGCACAGTTTCTTTCCAATTTTCCATATACAGTAGCTAGGTTTGATGGGCACAGTGCCTGCGTTTGATGGGCACAGTGGCTGTGTTTAATGGGCACAGAGGCAGCAATTGATGGGCACAGTAGCTGCGTTTGATGGGCACAGTGGCTGCAATTGATGGGCACAGTGGCTGCGTTTGATGGGCACCGTGGCAGCAATTGATGGGCACAGTAGCTGTGTTTGATGGGCACAGTAGCTGCGTTTGATGACACAGTGGCTGCGTTTGATGGGGACAGTGCCTGCGTTTGATGGGCACAGTGGCTGTGTTTAATGGGCACAGGGGCAGCAATTGATGGGCACAGTAGCTGTGTTTGATGGGCACAGTGGCTGTGTTTAATGGGCACAGGGGCAGCAATTGATGGGCACAGTAGCTGTGTTTGATGGGCACAGTGGCTGCGTTTGATGGGCACCGTGGCAGCAATTGATGGGCACAGTAGCTGCGTTTGATGGGCACAGTAGCTGCGTTTGATGACACAGTGGCTGCGTTTGATGGGGACAGTGGCTGCGTTTGATGGGCACAGTGGCTGCGTTTGATGGGCACAGTGGCTGCGTTTGATGGGCACAGTAGCTGCGTTTGATGGGCACAGTGGCTGCGTTTGATGGGCACAGTAGCTGTGTTTGATGGGCACAGTGGCTGCAATTGATGTTTTTTTTTGTTTCAGTTTGTTTGCGCCCCCCAAAAAAAATTTGAGAACCAGCTGCCACTGGGTGAAATACCTCTTAACAGACAATCAGTCTTGTCAGGCTAGAATACAGAAACGAAATGATATATTTTAGGTTTAATCGCTCCCTGGCTAAGGTATTCCGAACACACGCTGACTAATTGTTTCTTAAAAACCCAAATACACAAGGCACAAGCCGCTTCAGCCTTTTTATTCCTAAATAATTCACACGGCGCCCACAGTGCCCAAATTAATGCCCACATATTACTGCACTGAAAATTGGGAGTATAATGTATATATTCTCATAATGTTGTCTAGAGGGGAATTATTTCATTGATGGCATTGTGAATCTAACAGCTATCCTATGGATACGGTAATTATAACACCTGGGGTATTTTCCAAAATCTAATACTCGTATTATAGGAGGGAGTTCATTATAACCTTCTCTGTGCCGATCTCCCATAATACAGCAAGATCAGCAACCCTCTAATACTTCATCATTAAGCCACCTATCAGGAAAATAGTGCTTGTGCCGTTTAATTGCATTTTAGCCGCGATTCGTACTTATTAAGTGATGAGCTGCATTTAGGAGGATTCATCGGAAACTTCATTTTCAATTTTATCTTTTCCTTTTAGGTTTATATACAACACCGGAATACATATCATCCCTGCCGTTTCCAGGATACAGTCTCTCGAAATAGTATTTCTGTAAGTTTTAAGCACTTTTGCTAAATATTTAATCATGTCAGAAAATGGGAAAGAATGGCAGAACATGGAGCCTAAGAAAAAGTAAAACTTCTGCCTCAGCTCTTTAATAATATAATGCAGACGCCATCAAATGAATGGACAGGTATGGGGGTGGGAAAAAAAGATAGATAGACAGACAGACAGATAGACAGATAGACAGAGGTATACATTAGATAAATAGATATACCGGATTTATCGGCATATACCGCACACTTTTTCCCCCTTAAAATAAAGGGGAAAATCGTGGGTGCGCGATATACGCCGATAGCCGCTTCCCGTGCTCAGTTTGAACTGAGCCGCCGACATATACCGAGTGCAGTACACTCGGGTACATTCAGCAAGGCTCGGCTTCACTCGTGCTCACGCATAAACGTCATAGAGCGTGAGCACGAGCGAAGCCGAGCCTTGCCAAATGTACCCGAGTGTACTGCACTCGGTATATATCGGCATAGGCGTTCATACTGAGTGCGGGAAGCGGGGATTCGACTCGCCGGAGCACTGGAGAAGCCGGGAGGACACCACAGAAGCCGAAGATGGACGCTGGACCGGACGATGGACGCCGCACAAGACACCAAAACGGTAAGTACTAAAAGTACAAAACATTTTTTTTACAGGTCCACATCAGGGGTGCGCGCTATACGCCAGAGCGCGCAATACCCCGATAAATACGGTAGATATATATCACTATATATGGATAGATAGATAGATAGATAGATAGATAGATAGATAGATAGATAGATAGATAGATAGATAGATAGATAGATAGATAGATAGATAGATAGATAGATAGATAGATAGCGGGATGACATCAGTGGGGATCTCGGCCCCTCCCTCTGCAGTATTCGTAGCGGGGAAGAAAATCTGGAGGGCCGAGATTGCCTACCCCTGCTTTAAATGATCACGATATTATTATTTTTTTCCAGAAGAAGATGATATGACTGTATTTGAATAAATGTAGATTATTGTACATACCATAAATAAATAAGACATCCCCTGAAAATAAGGCCTAGTGGGTTTTTTTTGTAGCCAAAATTTATATAAGATCCGGTCCTATTTTAGGGGAAACACGGTAGGTATATACATAAGGAAATAGATAGATAGATAGATAGATAGATAGATAGATAGATAGATAGATAGATACATAGATAGATAGATAGATAGATAGATAGATAGATAGATAGATAGATAGATAGATAGATACATAGATAGATATACACTTTGGGCCAGATTCAGAGAGCGATTACGCCTGTCTAACTGGTGTTAGACAGGAGTAATTTCAAATTTTGCGCGCCGTATCACTAGTTTGAATCCTCAAACCATGATACGGCGGCGTTGGGCTTCGATCTGACAGGCTTGCGTCTTCGTACGCCTTCGGATCTACGCTGCGATCTTTTTGCGGTCGCTGGGTGGAGTTTGCGTCGTTTTCAGCGTCGGGGTATGCAAATGAGCTTTTTCCGGCGATCCACGAAGTTACGAGCGTTGTTCGCAATCGCGTACGTCATTTTTTCGCTACGTAAAGTTAAACCAGCTATTAGCTGGTCTAACGTTACACGGCCCATGTTAAGTATGGCCGTCGTTCCCGCGTCGACTTTCAATTTTTTTTTTTTTTTTTGCACAAGTCGTCCGGGAATAGGAATGTCCGTAAACGACGCTACTCAAAAAAAAAATGACGTAACGACGTGATTTCGCGCAATGCACGGCAGGAAATTTCTGAACGGAGCATGCGCAGTTCGATCGCCGCGGGGATGCGCTTAATTTAAATGCCTCACGCCCCCTAATCGCGTAGTTTGATTCCGCCGGGAGAAATACACTACGCCGCCGTACCATACGGGCCAAAATCTCTCTGAATTCCTCCTAGAGCCAGGTAAAGTACGGCGGCGTAGAGTATCTCTGATACTCTGCGGGAATCTAATTCTTTCTGAATCTGGCCCTATATTTCTAAAAGTATTGGGACACCTGCCTTTACATGCACATGAACTTTAATGTCATCCCAGTCTTAGCTTGTAGGGTTCAATATTAAATTGGCCTGCCCTTTGCAGTTATAAAAGCTTTATTTCTTCTGGGAAGGCTGTCCACAAGGTTTAGGAGTGTGTCTATGGGAATGTTTGACCATTCTTCCAGAAGTGCATTTGTGAGGTCAGGCACTGATGTGGATGAGAAGGCCTGGCTCACAGTCTCCGCTCTAATTCATCCCAAAGGTGTTCTATCGGGTTGAGGTCAGAACTCTGTGCAGGCCAGTCAAGTTCCTCCACCCCAAACCTGCTCACCCATATCTTTATGGGCCTTGCTTTGTGCAAATGATTGCATTGGTCCAAATGATTTTGTGGAGAGGGGATTATGGTGTGGGGTTGTTTTTCAGAGGTTGGGCTTGGCCCCTTAATTCCAGTGAAGGAAACACTTAAAAGGCTACGTTCACCTTTGTTCACTTTTTTCTAAATTCTGGCTCACCTATGTACCAATATAGCATTAATGTACTTATTTTGCAAAAATTAAACAGCTTTCCATTAATTTTACACCAGCTTACCCAACTCTCTTCATAGCTGTTTAACCACTTCCCGACCGCCCACCGCAGGTATACGTCGGCACTTTGAAGATGGATATCTCGGTAACGGCAGCAGCTGCTGCCACAACCGAGATATCCATCTCTTCTGTGGGCGGTCGGGTAAACGATAATGGCGGTCTCCGCGGCGGAATCGCCGCGAGATCGCCGTTATCGGTGGCGGACGAGCGTTCCCCCCCCCTCCCGCTGCGCTCCCGCGCTCTCCGCCGCTTACCGCAGCCGTCGGTAGCGGCGGAGGCGATCGGGTGCGCTCGTCTGTTCAGCGGGGATGCGAGTGAGGGAAAAAATTTCCCTCGTCCATCCCCGTAGCTCTGCTGGGCAGAAGTGACGTCAAACGTCAGTTCCAAACAGCGTCTTAAAGAGACATTTTTTTTTAAATGTCATTTGAAAAATGACATTTAAATTTTTTTTTTTTTTTTTTTTGCATTTTAGCCTAAATATGAGATCTGAGGTCTTTTTGACCCCAGATCTCATATTTAAGAGGACCTGTCATGCTTTTTTCTATTACAAGGGATGTTTACATTCCTTGTAATAGGAATAAAAGTGATAATTTTTTATTATTTTTTATTTTAGTGTTAAAAATTGGTAAAATTAATACAAATAAATACGAAAACAAAAACATTTTTTTTTTAAATCGCCCCTTTACGACGAGCTCGCGCGCAGAAGCGAACGCATACGCGAGTAGCGCCCGCATATGAAAACGGTGTTCAAACCACACAAGTGAGGTATCGCCGCGATCGTTAGAGCGAGAGCAATAATTCTAGCCCTAGACCTCCTCTGTATCTCAAAAAATGCAACCTGTAGAATTTTTTAAACATCGCCTATCGAGATTTTTAAGGGTAAAAGTTTGATGCCATGCCACGAGCGGGCGCAATTTTTAAGCGTGACATGTTGGGTATCATTTTACTCGGCGTAACATTATCTTTCACAATATGTAAAAAAATTGGGCCAAATTTATTGTTGTCTTATTTTTTAATTTAAAAAAGTTAATTTTTTCCAAAAAAAGTGCGCTTGTAAGACCGCTGCGCAAATACGGTGTAACAAAAAGTATTGCAATGACTGCCATTTTATTCTCTAGAGTGTTAGAAAAAAATATATATATAATGTTTGGGGGTTTTAAGTAATTTTATAGCAAAACAAAATGTTTTAGTCTCGTAAACACCGAATCTGAAAAACAGGCCCGGGGCTAAAGTGGTTAAATACGCTGCTTGATTACTTCTGCCTTACTTCCTGCTCAGACTAAAGGTCATGACACAGGAAGGAGTTGACCAGCTGAGGGTAGATGGAGCAGGGTGTGTGCGCTAATGAGATCAGCTGGTCAACTTCTTCCTGTGTCCTGACCTAAAGTGTATCCAGGACTATCTAAAGTATCTGCTATATTGGTACATAGTTGAGCTGGAATTTAGAAAAAAAAAAAGGTGAACTTAGCCTTTAAGGCGTCAGCATGCCAAGACATTTTGGACAATTTCATGCTCCCAACTTTGTGGGAACAGTTTGGAGACGGTCCCTTTCTGTTCCAACATGATTACGCACCAGTGTACAAAGCAAGGTCCATAAAGACATGGATGAGCGAGTTTGGGGTGGAGGAACTTGACTGGCCTGCACAGAGTCCTGACCTCAATGTGATAGGATACTTTTGGGATGAATTAGAGTGGAGACTGCAAAGGATGGGCCTACTCAATATTGAACCCTACGGACTAAGACTGGGATGCTAGTAAAGTTCATGTGAAGACGAGCGTCCCAATACTTTTGAAAATATAGTATATATATATATATATATATATATATATATATATATATATATATATATATATATATATATATATATATATATATATAACAAGAATAGATTTTTCACTGTGGAAAAAAAAAAACGAGGGGTTATAACCCTCTCTCACTGTATCTAAAATGAAAAAACAAAACAAAAAACAGACCGACAGAGGGGAAATGTACATGTACTATATTTCTGTAACTGCCCTAGAAATAGCCACAGATTGTTTTTTTCTATAGTAACACTTACAATATATTTCCAGGGATATTCAAGACAATATCAATATAAAGAAGATTCAAAGAAATGCATTTTCTGGGCTGAGTAATGAAAGTGTCCGATTGTAAGTATAACCCTTTCATGCCTAAGCCCAGAGCTTTTTTTCCTCAGAAAATAGGTGCAGGAACTCAACCACGACCCCGTTCAGATTTCACAAACAGTAGAAGGGTCTTAAAGGGGCATTAAATACCAGAATTGCACTAATACAGAGTGCAGAGTTCAGGGGGGTTACACAGAGTGAAGAGCTGGCACTTGTAAACACAGAAACCAGACTTCTGTGTTTACAAGTGATTGTGGTGAGCAGGCACCAAAGGGTCTGAGCCAAAGGTGGTGGAACTGAGTTCCCCCAAGTTCCCCCAGAAAAAAAGCCCTGCCTAAGCCTATTTCTGACATTTGGTGTTTACAAGTTAAAATCCGTGGCCCAGATTCACAGAGCCATTACGCCTCTCTAACTGGTGTTAGACTGGAGTAATTTCCAATTACGCGCGTTTTCTTGCTAGTCGGAAACCTCAAACCATGAAAAGACGGCTGCGGGCTTCAATTCGACTGGATTACGTGTTCGTACGCCTTCGGATCTACGCTGCAATAAAATTGCGGCCACTGGGTGGACTTCCCGTCGTTTTCCGCGTCAGGGTATGCAAATGAGCTTTTGCCGGCGATCCCAGAAATTACGATCTTCATTCGCAATCTCTTACGGCACCTTTAGTCATCTTTTTTTTGCGTAACACTATACCAGCTTTTTGCTGCTCTAATATTAGACAGCCCATGTTAAGTATGGCTGTCGTTCCCACGTCGAATTTCTACGTTTTCCGACGCGTTTTATTTTTTTTGACGTAAGTCGGGTGGGAATAGGAATGTTCGTAAACGACGCTACTCAAACAACGAATGACGTAACGACGTGATTTCGCGCAATGCACGGCGGGAAATTTCTGAACGGAGCATGCGCAGTTCGATCGCCGCAGGGACGCGCTTAATTTAAATGCTTCACGCCCCCTAATCTCGTATTTTGATTACGCGGCGAGAAATAGACTACGCTGCCGTAGCGTACGGGCAAAAATCTACCAGAATTCGGTGTAGAGCCTGGTAAAATACGGCAGCGTAGAGTATTTCGATTACGCAGCGCAATATTAAGTGTATGTGAATCTGCAATAAAATTACTTAGAACCCCCAAACATTATATATTGTTCTAGAGAAAAAATTGGTGATTGTTGCAATATTTTATGTCACACGGTATTTGTGCGGCGGTGTTTGAAACGCAGCTTTTTGGGAAAAATGTACTTTCATGAAAAGGTAAAGTTAGCCCATTTTTTTTGCATAATGTGAAAGATGATGTTGCGCTGAGTAAATAGATACCCAACATGTCACGCTTTATAATTGCACGCACTCGTGGAATGGTGACAAACTACGGTAACTAAAAATCTCCATAGGCGACGCTTTAAACTTTTTTTACGGTTGCCAGGTTAGAGTTACAGAGGAGGTCTAGTGCTAGAATTATTACTCTCGCTCTGACGATCGCGACGATACCTCACATGTGTGATTTGAACACCGTTTTCATATGCGGGCGAGACTTCTGTATGCGTTTTCTTTGTTGCGCAAGCTCGCGGGGAGGGGGGCGCTTTAAAAAAAAAAAAATGTTTTTTTCTTATTTTATTTATTTTTAAATTGTGTTTTTTTTTTTACATTTTGATCACTTTTATTGCTGTCACAAGGAATTTAAACATCCCTTGTGACAGTAATAGGTGTTGACAGGTACTCTTTATGGAGGGATCGGAGGTCTAAAAGACCCCCGGTCCCTCTTTTGCACTTTAAAGTATTCAGATTGCCGAAAACGGCGATTCTGAATACGGTGTACTTTTTTAAATCCAGCGCCATTGGCAGCTGAGAAACCCGGAAGTGACGTCATGACGTCGCTTTCGTGTTTCCATTGCGGAGACTGAATCAAAGCTGTTTACGGATTTGATTCAGTCTGTGGCTGGACAGCGGAGGCGCCGCATCGAGGATCGGGTCTCCCGGTCAGAGCGGCGAGAGGCGGCGGGAGGGGGGGTGTCCACTTCCGCTCCTCCTTTTTTACCGCCGGATAGCCAATCGCCCGCTCTAAACAATGGTAGCGGGATGATGCCTGCAGTTGCCCGAAAGCCGAGGACGCATATATGCGTATGCTCGGCATGAAAGGGATAATTCAAGGGTAACGTCAGGGTGAGGGTCCTAAGACACACACAGGGTGCCCCCGCACTCACCCAAATGTTATATTAGGACACAGCAGCTGTGCCCATGCACCCATGTGTCCCAATAGAAATGCATTGGATACTGGCACGGAGATACACGCAACAGTCCATGCCCATGCTGGTAAAAGATGGTCCTGTATGGGAGATGCATGCAGGGCCTGACTGGGGATAAAAACCAGCCCTGGAAATAATTTCATACCAGACCCATAGTATTATTATACCGGCCCAACAGCATAATGTCATTATTTTCTTGTTCATTAAAGGGAAAACCATGCATTTAAAAGCACGTTTGAGTGTATTATACTTACCAGTGCCCATCAGCGCAGCCTCATCAGTGCCAATCAATGCAGACTGATCAGTGCCCATCCAATGCAGACTGATCAGTGCCCATCAATGCAGCCACTTCAGTGGCCATCAATTCAGCCTCATCAGTGCCTATCAGCTCAGCCTCATAATTGGCCATCAGCTGAGCCTCATCAGTGCCCAGCAATGCAGCCTGAACAGTGCCCTAAAATGCAGCCTCACCAGTGACCATCAGCTCAGCCTCATCAGTGCCCATCAGCGCAGCCTCACCAGTGCCCATCAATGCAGCCTCACCAGTGCCCATCAATGCAGCCTCACCAGTGCCCATCCAATGCAGCCTCACCAGTGCCCATCCAATGCAGCCTCACCAGTGCCCATCCAATGCAGCCTCACCAGTGCCCATCCAATGCAGCCTCACCAGTGCCCATCAATGCAGCCTCACCAGTGCCCATCAATGCAGCCTCATAATTGGCCATCAGCTGGGCCTCATCAGTGACCATCAATGCAGCCTGAACAGTGCCCTTAAATGCAGCCTCACCAGTGCCCTTAAATGCAGCCTCACCAGTGCCCATCAGAGCAGCCTCATCGGTGTCCATCAATGCAGCCTCAGCAGTGCCCATCAATGCAGCCTCATCAGTGCCCAGCAATGCAGCCTCACCAATGTCCATCCAATGCAGCCTCACCGGTGTCCATCCAATGCAGCCACACCAGTGCCCATCAATGCAGCCCCACCAGTGCCCATCAATGCAGCCTCATAATTGGCCATCAGCTGAGCCTCATCAGTGCCCATCAATGCAGCCTGAACAGTGCCCTTAAATGCAGCCTCACCAATGCCCATCAGAGCAGCCTCATCAGTGCCCATGAGAGAAGCCTCAGCGGTGTCCATCAATGCAGCCTCAGCAGTGCCCATCAATGCAGCCCCACCAGTGCCCATCAATGCAGACTGATCAGGTCCCATCAATGCAGCCTCATCAGTGCCCATCAATGCAGCTTCATATGATCCTTGGACAATGATTCATAGCCAGAATCTGCTGATCAGCTGTGTCGAATCGCAGCCCAGAGCACTGTGTTGACAATCAACACAGAGCTCTGAACCGTGGGAACAATCACTTTGTTTATTTTCCCTGCAAAGCAGGAGAAAAAATGATCTTTAGTAAAAATTAGCACACATTCCACATTGTTGGGCACACAATTAACCCCTTGATTGCCCCTAGATGTTAACCCCCTTCCCAGCCATTGTCATTAGTAGAGTGTCAGTGTATAGTATTAGCACTGATCACTGTATTAGTGTCCCTAAATATATCATCAGTGGCATTCTTCCTACTGAGATGGACTATACCAGGGCTCAAAATCTCAAGTCCTGAGCTACCAGCCAGGCCTCAAGGGTTACTCGCCACCAGTTGCCCCACCCAACCCCTATCCTGCCCTGCCCCTAATCCCACCCCTAAACACGCCCTCATATATTATCTTATGAAATTACACTTAAATGTTCTATGCAGAATTAAGTTATAAAAATATTAACAACAACATTATCCAAACCCAAAAATGCAGCCTGCCTGTGTCTGCCAGTGCAGCCTGTGTCCCAGTCCTCAGTCCAGCCTGTGTCCCAGTCCTCAGTGCAGCCTGTGTCTGCCAGTGCAGCCTGTGTCCCAGTCCTCAGTGCAGCCTGTGTCTGCCAGTGCAGCCTGTGTCCCAGTCCTCAGTCCAGCCTGTGTCCCAGTCCTCAGTGCAGCCTGTGTCTGCCGGTGCAGCCTGTGTCCCAGTCCTCAGTGCAGCCTGTGTCTGCCAGTGCAGCCTGTGTCCCAGTTCTCAGTGCAGCCTGTGCCCCAGTCCTTAGTGCAGCCTCTGTCCCAGTCCTCAGTGCAGCCTGTGTCTGCCAGTGCAGCCTGTGTCCCAGTCCTCAGTGCAGCCTGTGTCTGCCGGTGCAGCCTGTGTCCCAGTCCTCAGTGCAGCCTGTGTCTGCCAGTGCAGCCTGTGTCCCAGTCCTCAGTGCAGCCTGTGCCCCAGTCCTCAGTGCAGCCTCTGTCCCAGTCCTCAGTGCAGCCTGTGTCTGCCAGTGCAGCCTGTGTCCCAGTCCTCAGTGCAGCCTGTGTCTGCCAGTGCAGCCTGTGTCCCAGTCCTTAGTGCAGCCCATGTCCCAGTCCTCAGTGCAGCCTGTGTCCCAGTCCTCAGTGCAGCCTCTGTCCCAGTCCTCAGTGCAGCCTGTGTCTGCCAGTGCAGCCTGTGTCCCAGTCCTCAGTGCAGCCTGTGTCTGCCAGTGCAGCCTGTGTCCCAGTCCTCAGTGCAGCCTGTGTCTGCCGGTGCAGCCTGTGTCCCAGCCCTCAGTGCAGCCTGTGTCTGCCAGTGCAGCCTGTGTCCCAGTCCTCAGTGCAGCCTGTGCCCCAGTCCTCAGTGCAGCCTGTGTCTGCCAGTGCAGCCTGTGTCCCAGTCCTTAGTGCAGCCCATGTCCCAGTCCCCAGTTCAGCATGTGTCCCCAGTTTCAGCCTGTGTCCCCCCCCCCCAGTTTTAGCCTGTGTTTCCCCCCAGCTTCAGCCTGTGCCCCCCCCCCCAGTTTCAGCCTGTGTCCCCCCCCCCAGTTTCAGCCTGTGTCCCCTCCCCAGTTGCAGCCTGTGCCCCCCCCTCCGTTTCAGCCTGTGTTCACTTCCCCAGTTTCAGCCTGTCCCCCCCAGTTTTAGCCTGTGTTCCCCCCTCCCCCCCCAGTTTTAGCCTGTGTCCCCTCCACAGTTGCAGCCTGTGCCCCCCTCCCCAGTTTCACCCGGTGACCCCCTCCCCAGTTTCACCCGGTGACCCCCTCCCCAGTTTCAGCCTGTGCCCCCCTCCCCAGTTTCAGCCTGTGCCCCCCCCCCAGGTCAGCCTGTGTTCTCCCGCCCCCCAGTTTCAGCCTGTGCCCCCCCCCCAGGTCAGCCTGTGTTCTCCCCCCCCCAGTTTCAGCCTGTGCCCCCCTCCCCAGTTTCAGCCTGTGCCCCCCCCCAGGTCAGCCTGTGTTCTCCCGCCCCCCAGTTTCAGCCTGTGCCCCCCCCCCCCCAGGTCAGCCTGTGTTCTCCCCTCCCCAGTTTCAGCCTGTGCCCCCCCCCCCAGGTCAGCCTGTGTTCTCCCGCCCCCCAGTTTCAGCCTGTGCCCCCCCCCCCAGGTCAGCCTGTGTTCTCCCCTCCCCAGTTTCAGCCTGTGTTCTCCCCTCCCCAGTTTCAGCCTGTGCCCCCCCCCCCCCCAGGTCAGCCTGTGTTCTCCCGCCCCCCAGTTTCAGCCTGTGCCCCCCTCCCCAGTTTCAGCCTGTGCCCCCCCCCCAGGTCAGCCTGTGTTCTCCCCCCCCCCCCAGTTTCAGCCTGTGCCCCCCTCCCCAGTTTCAGCCTTTGTCCCCCCCAGTTTCAGCCTGTGTTTCAGCGATCGTAGGGGATGAGAGGGGAGAGCCGCCGCTGCCTGGCTGATTAGAGCGCTGGGGAACATGACAGCTTTCTTTACAAGAGCGGTGTGTTTCCCCGCTATGCGGCGTCATATACAGCCCCTCCCCCTTGTCTGGGCACTTTGATAAACACCATCTAATCCTGGGACGGTGATCTGTCTATTAAAGTTCCCTGGACAAGGGGGAGGGGCTGTATATGACGCCGCATAGCGGGGAAACACACCGCTCTTGTAAAGAAAGCTGTCATGTTCCCCAGCGCTCTAATCAGCCAGGCAGCGGCGGCTCTCCCCTCTCATCCCCTACGATCGCTGGGACAAAGGCAATACAACCTGGGCCGACGGCGGTGCTCGCCCCCCCCCCCCCCCCACTCCCAGGCAGCCCACACTCGCCCCCTCTCAAAATCCATTTGCAAAATGCGAGCAGGCGAGTGGATTATTTGAGGGCTGGACTATAGACTATGGGATGTGTAGTGAACATAGAGCAGTGCACATGACTACAACTAACATGCACTGCTTGTTCCAAACAAACAGAATTGACGGGGAAAGAAAGAGGTTTGGGAGCTCACAGTAGATATCATAGGTAGGCAGAAAGACACAATAAGAAACAATTTGATAAAAAAAAGATTAAAGGCACAATGTGCACTGTACCCTGGACACCTGCATCTCCCTTGTCCCCATCTTGCACTCAGTTGGAGCCATTGGGAGACAAACTTTCACTTGTAAACACAGAAGCCAGACGTCTGTGTTTACAAGCTATAAAGGTGAACAGGGAGCAGAAGGCCTGAGCCAGAGGTGGTGGATCTGAGTTCCAGCTGAAAAAATGTATGTCCTCCCAGGCTCGCGCTCTGTGGTCTCTGAGTCCATGGCACCCGATCCTGGCCCTTTACCCCGTAATCAGCTGTCAGCCAATGACAGCTGATCACATTATGTAAACAGAATTCGGTAATCAGCTTTTTTTTTTCACCCCACGCTGACAGCGCAAGGAGAAAAAATAAGATGATTACCGGCTTGTGAAAATGGGACATCGGTCCCACACCGTGACAGTGGCCCATCAGTGCCACCTACCAGTGCCCATCAGTGCCACTTACTAGTGCCCATCAGTACTGCTAACCAGCTAACCAGTGCCCACTAGTGCAGTGTTTTTCAACTCCAGTCCTCAAGGCACACCAACAGGTCATGTTTTCAGGCTTTCCATTATTTTGCACAGGTGATTTGATCAGTTTCACTGCCTTAGTCAGGGATCCTCAAACTACGGCCCTCCAGATGCTGTAGAACTACACATCCCATGAGGCATTGTAACACACTGACATTCACAGACATGACTAGGCATGATGGGAATTGTAGTTCCTGAACAACTGGAGGGCCGTAGTTTGAAGACCCATGGCCTTAGTAATCACCACAGCCATTTCATCTGAGGAAAATCCTGAAAACTTGACCTGTTGGTGTGTCTTGAGGACTGGAGTTGAAAAACACTGCACTAGTTCCACCTACCAGTGCCCATCAGTGCCGCCTACCAGTGTCCATCAGTAATGCTAACTAGTGCCCACCAGTGCCACCTCCCAGTGCCCACCAGTGCCACCTATCAGTGCCCATCTATGCTGCCAATAAATGCCAATCAGTGATTCATCATCAGTGCCACCAATGCTGCCTATCAGTGTCGCTTATCAGTGCCCATCAATATTACCTCTCAGTGCCCTTTAGTGCCACCTCTCAGTGCCCTTCAGTGCCACCTCTCAGTGTCCTTCAGTGCCACCTCTCAGTGCCCTTCAGTGCTGACTCCTAGTGCCCATCAGTGCCACCTAATAATGCCCATCAGCACCACCTATTAGTGTCCATCAGTGCAGCCTCATAAAAAAAGGATACATTTCATAAGGGTACAATGTAGCATGACCGCGCAATTGTCCTTTAAAGAGTGACAGCGCTGAAAATTGGCCAGGGCAAGAAGGGGGGAGGGGGTCTATGTGCCCAGCAAGCAAGTGGATAAGAGAACACACATTTTCCTTGCTCTGAGCTCATATGTTCTTTACCAGTAACATCAATATTTCACTTTAGGTGACTATGATTTCCTTTTCTTCCCTAGATGGCTTGTGCAGAACGATATAGAAGAAATAGAGAACCACGCTTTCAATGGAACAAATGTACATGAACTGTGAGTTCCTGCACCATTCTGATCTCCGTTGTGTCTTCATTGTATAATATTCATTTCTTGAATTTTTATCTAATAGACTCCTCAGTGGCAATCAGAAGCTAACAACGTTACCCGATCTTGTTTTCCATGGAGCCAGTGGACCAGAAGTGCTGTAAGTTATCACTTTCCCTGATGAGGTTTAAATTAAACTTGTGAAATCTTTTGTTTTGTCTGCAGCGAAGATCTATGAGAAAGAACAAATCAATATCTGAGTTACACAAGTTTAGTTCGCAATTGTAAGACACCCATTTACTAACATAATTCACTCCGGATTACTGAAATGCATCAGGATTTCTGGGGGTGGGGTGGGGGGGGGGTTTAAAGGGTCCGTCCATCCCAAAACTAACATTGCATGTGCTGTTTGCAGACACTGGGGAGTTAAAAGACAAACTTAGGGCCAGATTCTTAGAGGCGCTACGACGGAGTATCTCAGATACCCCGTCGTATCGCCATTTTTTTCCCCGGGTATCTATGCGAGTGATTCCTAGGCATAGATACGGGTGAAGATCCGACAAGTGTAATACAATTACACTTGCGGATCGTAGATGTAATGACAACTCCGGCCACTAGGTGGCCCTTACGTTGTTTTCTCATTTGTTTTCTCATTTGCCTATGCAAATGAGGCTAATACGCCGATTCCCGAACGCTTTTACGTCGCCCCGTCGTCGCTTACGTCGTTTTCGTCCGCGTAAGGTTACCCCTGCTAATATGTGTAGTAACCTTACGCAGTACCGTCGGATGCCGTCGGGTGCCGTCGGATGCCATGTTAAGTATGGCGTCGGGTCAGCGTCGTCTTTTTCCGTCAGTTACGTCGTTTTACTAAGTCGTTCGCGAATAGGGCATTGCGTAAGTGACGATCACGTAGTTTTGACGTCGGTTTCAACAACGCATTCCGACGTGAGCTGGAGCATGCGCACTGGGCTTTTTCCCCGGCCGGCGCATGCGCAGTTCGATCGCCGCGGGGGCGCGCTTAATTTAAATACAAGCCGCCCCCTTTGAATTACGCGGCCTTACGCTGGGCCATTTACACTACGCCGCCGCAAACTACGGAGCAAGTGCTTGGAGAATACGGCACTTGCTCTGTTAAGTTGCGGCGGCGTAGTGTAAATGGCTTACGCTACGCCAGCGAAAATGTATGAGAATCTGGCCCTTATACTTTTGGATTCATTTTATACATTTTTTTTTTTAGGTATTCTTTTTAAAATGGATGCAATGTACAGTATCTCACAAAAGTGAGTACACCCCTCACTAGGGTAGGGATGAGCTTTATGTTGGAGTCGAACTTGAGTTTGACTCGAACAATGCCTGTTTGGCCGTTTGGCGAACAGCGAAAAAATTTGGGGTGTTCGCGCCTAATTCGAAAAGCCGTGGAACACCCTTTAAAAGTCTATGGGAGAGATCAAAAGTGATAATTTTAAAGGTTAATATGCAATTTATTGTCATAAAAAGCATTTGGGGACCCGAGTCCTGCCCCAGGGGACAGGTATCAATGCAAAAAAAGATGTAAAAACTGCAGTTTTTTCGGGAGCAGTGATTTTAATAATGCTTAAAGTGAAACAATAAAAGTGAAATATTTTGTACCTAGGGGGGTGTATAGTATGCCTGTAAAGTAGCGCATGTTTCATATGCTTAGAACTGTCTCTGCACAAAATGTAATTTCTAAAAGGAAAAAAGGTAATTTAAAACTACTCGTGGCTATTCATGAATTGTCGGGTCCCGGCAATACAGATCAAAGTAATTGAAGAAAATGGCAGAAACTGAAACCAAAAAACCAAAGCAAAAAAAGCGCGTGGGGTTCCCCCCAAAATTCCATATCAGGCCCTTCATGTCTGGTATGGATATTAAGGGGAACCGTAATAAAATGTCCCCTGTCCCCTAACTTGCATATTAACCTTTAAAATTAGCACTTTTAATTTTCATGTTCGTGTCCCATAGACTTTAACGGTGTTCGCGTGTTTTTTTTTTAGCTAAATAGCTTCCTTTACCTTACTGCAGTGCTGTTTTCATGTCCTCATTGTTCGTTTTTTGCTTTGATGTTGCTGTAAGTCTGCTTTGATCTCCACACTTCCTGGTTGTCTGTTTCCTTATAACCACAGTGCTGGGAGCTACTCTCTGTGGTCACTAATCAAGGAGGTGTGATTACTGTGTGTAAACTGAAACTGGGTTGGTGCTGAGGGGTTTTAGACAAACCATCACTGCCCTCTATTGGCTCTCTGGCTCTGTACATCAGAGAGACAGGAAATAACAGCAAAAACTAAACTAGAACTGTAGGTTAATTATATGATTGATTTGTATCTATTTTTAATCATTTTTAAAAGGAATCAGTTAACTTTTTTGTCTCTATACCCTGTAAACAGTCATTTCAGCCCAATTTTTTTTCCTTTAGTGACCCTTTAACCACTTAAGGACCGCCTACTTCACATATACGTCGGCAGAATGGCACGGCTGGGCACATCAACGTATATATACGTTGGTTTTAGTACCCAGCCGTGGGTCACGGGTGCGCGCCCACGGCGCGCTCCCGTGACCCGGTCCGAAGCTCCAGGACCGGGACCGCGGGACTCGCGGACCCGATCGCTGCTGAAGTGCGGCGATCCGTCCCTGGAGCTGAAGAACGGGGAGAGCCGTGTGTAAACACGGCTTCCCCGTGCTTCACTGTGGCCGCAGCATCGATCGCGTCATCCCTGTTATAGGGGGACGCGATCGATGACGTCACACCTACAGCCACACCCCGCTACAGTTGTAAACACACACAGGGAACACTCAATGTCACAGCGCCCCCTGTGGTTAACTCCCAAACTGAAACTGTCATTTCCACAGTAAACAATGCAATTTAAATGCATTTTTTGCTGTGAAAATGACAATTGTCCCCAAAATGTGTCAAAATTGTCCGAAGTGTCCGCCATAATGTCGCAGTCACGAAAAAAATCGCTGATCGCCGCTATTAGTAGTAAAAAAATAATTAATTAATAAAAATGCAATAAAACTATCCCTTATTTTGTAAACGCTATAGATTTTGCGAAAACCAACCGATAAACGCTTATTGTGATTTTTTTTTACCGAAAATAGGTAGAACAATACGTATCGCCCTAAACTGAGGAAAAAAATGTTTTTTTATATATTTTTGGGGGATATTTATTATAGCAAAAAGTTAAAAATATAGAATTTTTTTTTAAATTGTCGCTCTATTTTTGTTTATAGCGCAAAAAATAAAAACCGCAGAGGTGATCAAATACCACCAAAAGAAAGCTCTATTTGTGGGGGAAAAAGGACGCCAATTTTGTTTGGGAGCCACGTCGCATGACCGCACAATTGTCAGTTAAAACGACGCAGTGCCGAATCGCAAAAAGGGGCAAGGTCCTTTACCTGCATTTTGGTCCGGGTCTTAAGTGGTTAAGCATGGGGGTAGGAGTGTCATGGTCTGGGACTGCATGAGTGCTGCCGGTGTTCTGTCGAGAAATGCCCCCCCCCCCTCATCTAATAGTGCCCGGGACGAACCTTGCATGCGCCATACGTCATAGCACAACTGCTGATTTTCCGATCAGCTGGGCTGACGTAAACCATGGCGCATGCGCACATCGTAGGAGGTATCTCTCGATGGGAGATACCATTTCACAGCCACAATTTAAACCTGAATTTTGCGCATTGGAATTGCTGCAGACAATCGGATTTTGAGGACCAGCTCTTAATCTTTTGCTCGCCAGCAAAAGTCAGATGGAGCATACACACGGTCGGACTTTTGCTGTCGGAATTTCCGATCGTGTGTGCGGGGCATTATAGTCATGTTATAGTCAAAGATTAAACATATCTTGGAATTCAAGTTTGAATTTTTTTAAACATTCCTAAAATGTGTGCATTTTTGTCCTTTTTAGTTTCCTGTTATTATTTGCCAGCCATATCCTTTTTTTTTTTTTCCTCCAGACTGTCCAGTTGTAAAAAAAAAAGACACAAAGTTTTGTATTTTTTTGAGTTGTGTAAAGTTTCTAACGCATATGGTTTGCCTTTGAACTGTGTAAAGTGTTTAATAGCAAAACAGGAGAAAAATGAAGCAGAACCAGGTTTTGAAAAAAATTGAATGGTTCAGTAATTTCCATAGGAACATGTTGAAATTGCTTTATTCAGAACAAATGTTACCTCTGTGGGCTGCTGTGGGTTTTCTTTACTCTAGTAGATTTTATTGTATTTTTTAATTATCAATTTGCTCCATATTTAAATTTTGCTTTAGCATGCTAGGTGATGCATTCCTCCTTTTAGAACAATTTCATTAAAATTAATAAAAGACACACAAAGTGAACATTTAAGTCGAGGAGTGACTCTTAAGGCAATCTACTCCATAGACTAGAGAATACATCAGGGGATGATTTTTTTTTTGTATTACTTAACCACATATACTATAGCTTCTTTGTATTATTATACGTGGTAATATGGAAATTTATAATGACACACTTCACTGAGAGTGAAAATATCACCTTCTGATTGGTATCAATTTGGAGTCCAATTGAAGTCTCATGCCGCGTACACACGATCATTTTTCGGCATAAAAAAAATTTGGGCCAGATTCAGGAAAGAAATAAGACGGCTTAGCTACAGCTAAGCCGTCTTATTTCTGCGTTTGAGCCCTCCTATCTATGAGACTGATTCATAGAATCAGTAACGCATAGATTTCCATAAGATCCAACTGGCGTAAGTCTCTTACGCCGTTGTATCTTATTTTCATATTTTAGGCTGGACGCTAGGTGGCGTTCCCATCTAAAATATGCAAATGAGCCTATACGCCGATTCCCGAACGTGCGTATCTGGTTACGTCGTTTACGTAAGACTTACACATGGCCTAAAGCTATACCTGCTATAGCTGGCGCAGCCAATGTTAATTATGGACGTCGGAACCAACGTAATTTACGTTTGCGTAAGTCCATTCACAATTGAGCTGGGTGTCAGTTACGCTGACTTCGCTTTCATTGACAAGTAGCGACGTGATTTGGAGCATGCGCACTGGAAATCAATCACGGCCGGCGCATGCGCAGGCGCTTCATTTAAATTCACGCCCCCTACCCGCCAAATTTTAATTCCGCCGGGTGATTTACGCTACGCCGCCTCAACTTTACAGGCAAGTGCTTTGTGAATAAAGCACTTGCCTGAAAAAGTTGCGGCGGCCTAACGTAAATGAGATACGTTAGGCCAAATTAAAGATAGGCTCTCCTACCTGAATCTAGCCCTTTGTTTTTGAAAAACGTAATTTAAAATGATCGTGTGTGGGCTACACATAATTTTTCAGGTTCTGAAAAACAACAACAACAAAATTCGAACATGCTGCATTTTTTAACGTCGTTTTAAACTATGTTGTTTTTCGGGTTGTAAAAAATGATCGTGTGTGGGCTAAAACGACGTTTTAAACCCGCGCATGCTCAGAAGCAATTTATGAGACGGGAGTGCTCGTTCTGGTAAAACTACCGTTTATAGTAGAGTAAGCACATTCATCACGCTGTAACAGACAAAAAAGCGCAAATCGTCTTTTACTAACAAGGAATCAGCTAGAGGCAGCTCAAAGGAGAATGGAACTTCCCCTTTAGAGTGCCATCGTACGTGTTGTACGTCACCGCGCTTTGCTCATCATTTTTTTAAAACGATGGTGTGTGGGCAACATCGTTTTTAATGATGAAGTTGGAAAAAGTTTGTTTTTTGGACATGCTGAAAAACAAAGTTTTTTTTTCATGTTGAAAAGCGATCGTGTGTACGCGGCATCATACGTTTTTTGTCTTTTTATCTTTTTATAATCCTATCCCTCCTGTGTTATAATTAGTGCCTACTTTTTGCATGGAAGTGTCCCAAAGAGGCTCTGTCACTCTGCTGCCTATTGAGGAGAAAGGGTTCCCTTCTCCCACCGCCATTGTCTGTTTATACTTCAACCATGCTTCCCCCATGCTCTGTGCCTATGGTATTGGAGCTTACACAGGGTTAATAAGCCTTTTGCATAAATCCTATGTGAGCATCCTTGAAAGTTGTGATAGGGACTGCAGGGGCAATGGGGAGGCTCAGGTGCCAAGAAGCCGGAAATTAAGACTAAAAATGGGAGTTCTGGTGTCAAGTAAGCAGAAGCATCCAGAATATATCAATTCCAGTAGAGATCATAGCTGGTTAAGCAGAAGTACAGTGGTGAAGGCACCCAGAAGAATACACCAAGTCCAGTAGCGATCAGAGCCAGTTAAGCAGGGGAACCCGGAATACACCAAGTCCAGTACAGATCAGAGCCGGTTAAGCAGAAGCACAGTGGTGAAGGCACCCAGAACACACCAAGTCCAGTAGAGATCAGAGCCCATTTAGCAGAAGCACATTGGTGAGGGAACCCAGAATACACCAAGTCCAGTAGAGATCAGAGCCAGTTTAGCAGAAGCACAGTGGTTACACCAAGTTTAGTAGAGGTCAAAGCTGGGTTACAGGCCAAGCTTAGCAACAGTTGGACAGGAAGGCACCAAATCATATGCAGGATCAAGGTCAGGGGTGGTGTTGGCAATGTGTAGACAGTGAGGTACAGAATCAATAGGCAAAATCTTGATCAAAATCTTAATCAAGTGTCTAACTTTAGACTGAGGTTGATAAAAAAAGTTAGGCAGCAAATTTAGACAGGAAAGGTTCATCCAAAAGCAGGTTAGACTAAAACAACGTCTATAACAGCGTCAATCAGGTTCAGGATATAGGATAACAGGAACTTAAGCTGCGATACCCACAGGAGAAGTATGGCCAAAAGAGCTTTGGCCATATGTATCCTTTTAAACTATTTTAACATAGGAACACTTGCACCCTAATAGTCTCTGCTTCTGGTCTGGGTAAAATACAGCAGCTGCCGCATCTGTGTGTAAAGTCATGTGGCTCAGTTACCCCCTCCGTATTTCTCACTCCACTTCCTTCCTCTGGGGGTTTCTAAACCCAGCTAGTAGAGATGAGAAGTACCTGTCTATAACAAACGTATTTACTTATAGTAAATAACAAACAACAGCTATTTACAAATACGCACAGTAGAGGCATAAGTGTGCGCACAGGGTATGACGGGTGTGCCTAGGAACACCCTAATCACCCTGTGTGGCACAGATTCCCCCTTTGGACTCCTGATATTTCACCAAAGCCTCCAAATTGAGCTCTTAAAAAAAAAAGTAAAAAAAAAAAGAATTTAACGAATATAATAAAAAAAAAAACTGCTAACACCATCCACTAGCCTTCTCATACCAGTCTCTGCTCTAATGACACCATCCGCTGCTCTACTGACATTGTCAGTATATATACACGTGCACACACGTATATGTGTTTGAGCTTTGGAGTGCACACCTTAATTCAATAGGCTGTGCACGCCTATTAGTAGAGGGCAGTGGATCCCTACAGATGTAAAGAGCATTCTTGCCAGTGACCACCAATGTAAGGGGTATTTTTTCCACTTACCCCAAAGAATAGGTATTAGCAGCAGGGCCGTCTTTAATATGGTTTGGGCCCTGGGCAAACATTTGTTTGGGCCCCCCTCAAGCTTATTTTGGGCCTGGCTGGTTCACATGTATGTGTTTTGGCGGCCCTCATTTGTGCAGGCACAGCAGCCCATTGATTTGAATGGGCTGCCATGCCTTTGTTTCCTGCAGAAAAAAGGTGCATTCAGCATTTTAAAAATACAGTTGCCTTGAAATCCATTCTGCTTTTGCACCATGCTACTTACCTGCAGTTCTTGCACAGACAAACGCACTGTGTTTTTAAAAGCGTGACCTAAACGTCTAAAAATGCAGCAAGTTTGACAGTGCAAGAACTGCAGATAAGTCACAGCAGACAGCAGAATGGACAGACAGTGCTGTATTTCATTGCTTGATGGGCATAGGTGTGCCGTGTGTGCAGCCTATTACATGAGGCATGCGCAGGCATGGCGGCCCATTCAAATGCTGTGCCTGCACAAATGTGGGCCACCAAAACACATACATGTGAACCAGCCAGGCCCAAAATAAGCCCATCAAGCAGTTAAATACAGACAGTAATGCCATGTGCTCTGAGGCCTTACTCAGCCTGGACTGCAGGTCTGGTGTGTGATTTAAAGAGTTCCTGTATTTTACACATGGCATGACATGGGGTCCAATGGTGCTAAAGCAGAATGGACAGACGGTGCTGTGACCCCATGCCATGCCATGTGTAACATACAGGAACTTTTTAAAATACTGACCAGGCCTGCAGTGAATCATCAAATATTATAAAGACCTGGCACATTCTACAGAAAACTTCTATTTACAATATAGCAAACACTGACATACCTTGAGGAGCAGGACATGAAGAAGAAGTCAGCCTCGGGAAGATCAAACTGGGGATGCTATAAAATAACATTCTAATTCACTTTTATATACAAGCAGCACCCAGTGGCAGGAAGGGAGAAGTGCACGTCTAAAGGGAAGCCAGGGGTGCTGTACATTTTAAAACACTGGGAAGGGAAGCAGTACTGCGTGCCGCTGATGATTTTCAGCGCTGATTTGTGGGCAGTACAGGGGCTTAACGGGGCGGCTCTGCTTTGAGCCCCCAACAGTGACAGGGCCCTGGGCAGCTGCCCCTGTTTGCCCTATGGTAAAGACGGCCCTGATTAGCAGGGGTTTCCCCAGGCCTGATAATGATTTTATAGATCTAGGGGATCAATGTATCTGTTATTGTAGTACAATGTGGTAGTGTTTCATACCCCAATACCTCCCTATAAACATCTCATAATATTCTATAACTCATATGTAGTAGCACCCATTCTTTCATCACTGGTACTCCTTGAGAAGGGAACACACAGCATAGAACATGTTTTTTGTTTTGCATGTTAGTTGACATTTTGAACTCCTATAGACCCTTCCAATCCGGTTAGCTCACACATTCAATCTTCCTTTGAATTTTTCTTTAGATCCAGTGCCTGCTGCTCCGTGAAATCGTTGCCATGTCTTCTTGTATTATTATTATTTTTTTTTACAAACAGGGATATTTCAAAAACTCAGATCAACTCACTGCCCAAGCACGGCCTGGAGCATATAAAGAAACTTATTGCTAACCACGCTTATAACTTGAAGAAGCTCCCTCCTTTGGAAAGGCTGTCTAGTCTTATTGAGGCCAACCTTACGTATCCAAGCCACTGCTGTGCTTTTAAGAACTGGAAGAAACAGAAAAGGTATGTGCCTATTTCCTTTAACCAAAGTCAAAGAGTAAATCCAACAGTGAAATTAGTCAGGGGGCTGCTAATGTTAAAGGAGGTCTGTACTGAAAAGTTTGCCACCTACTTCTACTACCTTTCACTTTCATAATCAACTGCAATTTAAAGTGTATGTAAACCCTAACACTGAACTTCTCTTATTTGTGCCTTTGGTCTCTAAATTTGTTTAATGTGTTGGCCATTTTTTGATTATGGTATTTGCGCGCTATCTCACCAAGGATCAGGTGAGAAAGGTGAAGGTGCAATATGGAAGATGACTATATACAGTACACACTCACCGGCCACTTTATTGCTTGGTAACACAATCCCAAAGCCAATCACATGGCAGCAGCTCAATGCATTTAGGCATCTAGACCTGGTTGAAGTTAAAACCGAGCATCAGAATGGGTAAGAAATGGGATTTAAGTGACTTTGGCATGGTTGTTGGTGCCAGACAGACTGGTCTGAGTATTTAAGAAATTGCTGATATACTGGTATTTTTATGCACAATCATCTCTTGGGATTACAGAGAATGTTAAGAAAGAGAGAAAATATCCAGTGAGTGGCAGTTGTGTGGACGAAAATCCCTTGTTAATGTCAAAGGTCAGAGGAGAATGGGTAGACTGGTTGGAGATGATATAAAGGCAACAGTAGCTCAAATAACCGTTGCATCCAAGATATGCAGAATACCATCTCTGAATGCACAGCACATCGAACCTTGAACCTTGAATGTGGGCCACCAAAACACATACATGTGAACCAGCCAGGCCCTAAATGGGATTTACGTGACTTTGGCATGGTTGTTGGTGCCAGACAGACTGGTCTGAGTATTTAAAAAATTGCTGATATACTGGTATTTTTATGCACAATCATCTCTTGGGATTACAGAGAATGTTCAGAAAGAGAGAAAATATCAACCAGAAGACCACACTAAGAACAGGAAACTGAGGCTACAATTTGCACAGGCTCTCCATAACTGGACAATAGAAGATTGGAAAAACATTTCCTGGTCTGATGAGTCTCGATTTCAGCTGCGACATTCAGATGGTCGGGTCAAAATTTGGCGTAAACAACATGAAAACATGGATCCATCCTGCCTTATATCAATGGTTCAGGCTGGTGGTGGTGTAATGGTGTGGGGGATATTTTCGTGGCACACATTGGGCCCCTTAGTACCGATTGAGCATCGTTTAAATGTCTACCTGAGTATTGTTGATGACCATGTCCATCCCTTTATGACTTCAGTGTCCCCATCTTCTGATGGCTCCTTCCAGCAGGATAATGTCACCATGTCACAAAGCTCCAATCATCTCACCACTGGACAATGAGGTCACTGCACTCCAATGGCCTCCACAGTCTCCACATCTCATCCAATAGAGCACCTTTGGGATGTGATTGGCATCATGGATGTGCAGCCGACAAATTTGCAGCAACTGTGTGATGTTATCATGTCACTATGGACCAAAATCTCTAAAGGAATGTTTCCAACACCTTGTTAAATCTATGCCACCAAGAATGAAGGGAGTTCTGAAAGCAAAATGGTGTCCAACCTAATACTAGCAAGGTGTACCTAATAAAATGGCTGGTGAGTGTATATATATATATATATATATATATATATATATATATATATATACAGTATCTCACACAAGTCACATTTTTGTAAATATTTTATTATATCTATTATGTGACAACACTGAGGAAATGCTACAATGTTGTGTAGTGAGTGTACAGATTGTATAACAGTGTAAATTTGCTGTCCTCTCAAAATAACTCAACACACAGCCATTTATGTCTAAACTGTCTAAACTGCTGGCAACAAAAGTGAGTACACCCATAAGGCCTCGTACACGCGAGGCAATCTATCTGTTCAAATCGGTCGGACCGACCGATTTGAACAGATCTGTCTGCTGGCATTTTGGTTTGCTCGCGTGTACACACGAGCAAACCAAAATCCCCGCCAGCAGACAGCGCGCTGACGCGTTGGTGACGTGGCGGTGACGTTGACGCCGCCACGTCACCACACCAGGAAGTAAAACACTTCCGCGCATGCGTCGGAATCATTTGGCGCGTGTGCGAGAAGACATACTAGCATACTAACCAGCAGACATGTCGGGCGGACGGGTTCCCAGCCGACAGATTTCAAAGCATGCTTTGAAATCTGTCAGGTGGCCAAATCCGTCGGCTTGCCCGTACACACGGTCGAATCTGTTTGCTGGGACGGTCAGGCCGACCGTTTCCAGCAGACAGATTTGATCGTGTGTACGAGGCCTAAGTGAAAATGTCCAAATTGAGCCCAAAGTGTCAAAAAAAATTGTGGCCACCATTATTTTCCAGCACTGCCTTAACCCTCTTGGGCATGGAGTTCATCAGAGCTTCACAGGTTGAAACTGGTTAACAAAGTCTCCGAAGGGAGGGGATCAGATGGTGTCACAGTACATGTTGGCATTCATGGTTCCCTCAATGAACTGTAGCTCCCCAGTGCCGGCAGCACTCATGCAGCCCCAGACCATGACACTCCCATCACCATGCTTGACTGTAGGCAAGACACACTTGTCTTTGTACTCCTCACCTGGTTGAGGCCACATACGCTAGACACCATCTGAACCAAATAAGTTTATCTTGGTCTCATCAGACCACAGGACATGGTTTCAGTATTCCATGTCCTTAGTCTGCTTGTCAGCAAACTGTTTGCAGGCTTTCCTGTGCATTATCTTTAGAAAAGGCTTCCACCTGGGATGACAGCCATGTAATTTTTTTATTTTTATTTAAACATTATTAAAATCACTGCTCCTGGAGCAGTGATTTTAATGATGCTTAAATAAAAAAAAAAAAATTCCTTTAAATATTGTACCTGCTGGGTGTCTATAGTTTGCCTGTGAAAACGTCTTTGAGAACCCGGGTCTTGCCCGAGGGAACATGTATCAATGAAAAAAAGTTTTAAAAACGGTCCTGCTCCTGAAAAAACAACCGTTTTTTAAACTTTTTCCATTGATACATGTTCCCTGGGGCAAGACCCGGGTTCTCAAAGACGTTTTCCAACAATAACTTGAATATTGGTCTTTAAAATGATCGTTTTTGAATTCGAACGTTCGAGTCCCATAGACTTCAATAGGGTTCTAAATGTTTGCGCGAACGGTCGGTCTGTTCGACGGTTCTGGTGCGAACCGAACGCGGGTATGTTAGGCTCATCCCTACACATTAATAGAAAGTTATGTGGAAGTGAAAAGTGTGGTAGAAAAATGTGCACAAGCAGTAGGGATGACCGCAGCCTGGAGAGGATTGTCAGGAAAAGGCCATTTAAAAGTGTTGGGGACTTTCACAAGGAGTGGACTGAGGCATACAACTTCTACACTATCAGATCCTTGTCAAATGATAGCTGGCAGCTCGGAGTGCTCTTTTAGAATAAATCTTTCATTGGCTACATATATAAAGACACAATGCTGTAGGTGTTAACGTGTTTTGGCTACACAGCCTTTCTCATTACATAAGGAAGGCTGGCTGTGTAGCCAAATTGCTTTAAAACCCCCCAGCATTGTGAGCTGCTGGATTTTACTTGACAGGTATATATTATTTTTATTATTATTATACAGGATTTATATAGCGCTAACAGTTTGCGCAACGCTTTACAACATCGGGGACAGTACAATTACAATACAATACAGGAGGAATCAGGGGGGCCCTGCTCGTTAGATATACAGGTCATTCTCAAAAAATTAGCATATTGTAATAAAGTTCATTATTTTCTGTAATGTACTGATAAACATTAGACTTTCATATATTTTAGATTCATTACACACAACTGAAGTAGTTCAAGCCTTTTTTTTGTTTTAATATTGATGATTTTGGCATACAGCTCATGAAAACCCAAAATTCCTATCTCAAAAAATTAGCATATCATGAAAAGGTTCTCTAAACGAGCTAATAACCTAATCATCTGAATCAACTAATTAACTCTAAACACCTGCAAAAGATTTCTGAGGCTTTTAAAAACTCCCAGCCTGGTTCATTACTCCAAACCGCAATCATGGGTAAGACTGCCGACCTAACTGCTGTCCAGAAGGCCATCATTGACACCCTCAAGCAAGAGGGTAAGACACAGACTCACAGTGCCAAAACCACTGGTAAATGGTTTACTGACCATGGCATTACTGTGCTCAATTGGCCTGCCACCTCTCCTGACCTGAACCCCATAGAGAATCTGTGGGATATTGGGAAAAGAAAGTTGAGAGACGCAAGACCCAACACTCTGGATGAGCTTAAGGCCGCTACCGAAGCATCCTGGGCCTCCATAACACCTCAGCAGTGCCACAGGCTGATTGCCTCCATGCCACGCCGCATTGAAGCAGTCATTTCTGAGAAAGGATTCCCGACCAAGTATTGAGTGCATAACTCAACAGAATTATTTGAAGGTTGACTTTTTTTTTATTAAAAACACTTTTCTTTTATTGGTCGGATGAAATATGCTAATTTTTTGAGATAGGAATTTTGGGTTTTCATGAGCTGTATGCCAAAATCATCAATATTAAAACAAGAAAAAGGCTTGAACTACTTCAGTTGTGTGTAATGAATCTAAAATATATGAAAGTCTAATGTTTATCAGTACATTACAGAAAATAATGAACTTTATCACAATATGCTAATTTTTTGAGAATGACCTGTATATATATATCTGTTTAGAACACTAAAGCCTTGTACACACGATCAGTCCATCCGATGAGAAG
This sequence comes from Rana kukunoris, assembly GCA_029574335.1. NCBI lineage: Eukaryota > Metazoa > Chordata > Amphibia > Anura > Ranidae > Rana > Rana kukunoris. Next base: position 535,083,207 of record CM056052.1, on the reverse strand, counting down.
GGTCTGATGGACCGTTCTCATAGGTTAACCGATGAAGCTGACTGATGGTCTGATGTGCCCACACGAAAAAAAACGATCGTGTTAGAACGCAGTGACGTAAAACACAACAACGTGCTGAAAAAATGAAGTTCAATGCTTCCAAGCATGCGTCGACTTCTGAGCACGCATGTATTTTTAAATTTAAAGCAAGTTGGCTTTTTTTTAACCTAAGGTTAAATAACCTATGGGACCCACACACGATCGGTTTTTGACCAATGAAAACTGTCCATCAAACCGTTGTCTTCTGTTTAACCTATCGTGTGTACGAGGCCTAAGGCTGCTTTCACACTAAAAATAGCACCTGCAATGCACCCAGAAAAAGCCGCTCCCTTCTACCCAGTGTGAAAGCCTGAGGGCTTTCACACTGAAGCGTTGCGCTGGCGGGACGCTAAACAAAGTCCTGCCAGTCGCATTTTTGTGGCACGGTAGGAGCGGTGAAAATATTGCTGCCCATTGAAAACGATGGGGTAGTGCCTCCAACCCGCCCGAAAAACGTTGCAAAGAGGTGTTTTTGCGGGCAGTTTTAACCCTTTTTCGGCCGCTAGCGGGGGTTAAGACCGCAACGCTAGCGGGCGAAAGTCACGGCATACAAAACGGTAAACCGTCGCTAAGAATAGCAGCATTTTACCGCCAGCGCTTCAGTGTGAAAGTAGCCTTAGAGCATATTGAAAAAACTTTTTTTTTTTTTATAGTGTTCATTAAAACGAAAAGTGCTGTGACACTAGAAGACTACAACCTCTCCTCACCCCCCCTCACCCCCAGCTATATATTGCCTACAATACCACCAGCATGGAGTCATTTCTTCTTAAAGATTTAAATTCTAACTTATATCTCCTATGTCATTAACCTAATAATATGACATGCAGCCTTCCAGTGCCGTATTGATTGTGAGCATATGGTCCCAGGAAAAAGGCAATTAAAATAAATTGTCTGTTAAATAGGAATGGCATTCACCTGAGGTCTCAAGAATTATGTCATCAGAACTTTCATACCATTTGTCTCTTCACAGCATGCTAAGTATATAAAGTACAAAATGTGCTATCCACCCACCATTAGAGGGACAGCGTCTGTGTACAGAGTGTCGCTATTACCATATGCCACGTTCTCGCTCAAATTGTATTCAGTAAAGCAAAGAAAGGTATTGGCAGTATTAAAAGTGGTTACATAATTTATATTATTTTATTATGGACGCTTTCCTTTAGAACAGCTGTATTGGCTGTTTTATTAAATCAAAAGTACACATTTTTGTTTGTAAAGAAAAAACAAACTGCATTTACTCCTGATTTAACAAGGTTTTTACCTGCACCCGTAACACAGAGTGTGCGCATTTCTTATTACTCATATATTTTCTATAAATTCACATAGTGGGCTGTAATTTTGAAAATGTGCCTCATCCTTAAAATTATATTATAATAAGGAGGAAGTGTCAGAAATAACTAATTTTGAAGGTACTCTAAGAAAAACGTCATATATAAAAGCTGCTAAAAGATCCCTCAATGAACTCAGAGAAAGGGATTTTATGGGGAATAGCTAAAAACCTTGGGCCAGATTCACAGAGAATTAGATTATCGTAGCGTTTCCGAAATACACTACGCCGCCGTATTTTACCTGGCTCTACGTGGAATCCAGGTAGATTTTGTCCAGTAAACGACGGCGGCGTAGTGTATTTCTCCCGGCGCAATCCATCTGCGCGAGTAGGGGGCGTGAATCATTTAAAATAGGCGTGTTCCCGCGGCGATCGAACTGCGCATGCTCCGTTCGCAAATTTTCTGCCGCGCATTGCGTGAAATCACGTCGTTACGCCATTCGTTGTTTGAGTAGCGTAGTTTACGGACATTTCTATTCCCGAACGACTTACGTAAAAAAAAAAAAAATTAATAAAATTTGACGCGGGAACGACGGCCATACTTAACGTGGGCTACGCACCGTTAGACCAGCAAATAGCTGGTCTAACAGTACGTAAAAAAAAATAGACGTGAGCGATTGCGAAGACTGCTCGTATCTTCGTGGATCGCCGTAAAAACACATTTGCATATCCCGACGCATCAAAACGACGCAAACTCCTCCCATCGGCCGCAAAAATATTGCAGCGTAGATCCAAAGGCTTACGAAGACGTAAGCCTCTCGGATCGAAGCCCGAAGCCGCCGTATCATGGTTTGAGGATTCAAACTAGTGATACGGCGCGCGAAATTTGAAATTACTCCTGTCTAACACCAGTTAGACAGGCGTAATTGCTCTGTGAATCTGGGCCCTTGTTTTTCATATCACATTAAAACATTGTCAAACTATCATAGCCCACAGTACAATTATATATAGTGTCCAGCCTCGATATCTAACCCCCACAGAGTTGGCAACCGTCTGTATTTTTAGGGTCAAGTCATAGAAACGGGCACTTTTTCCCCCATTCGTAAATGTCCGTGGTTGTGGGAATGTGCCAGTAAAAATAGCCAAGATCGATTCGGCTTGGAACTGTGCATGGTGATTAGAGGCAGGGGGTGATGGTGGCTGTGGTGACACCACAGAGGGGGATGGAGGCAGGGGGAGATTGTAGGCAGGGGGTGTTAGTGGCAGAGGGTGTTGGTGGCACTGCAGAGGGGGATGGTGGCACCACAGAGGGTGGGAATGGAGACAGGGGTTGTTGGTGACGCAGCAGAGGGGGATGGAGGCAGGGGACGATGGAGGCAGGGGGTGATTAGAGGTGATTAGAGGCAGGGGGCCTGGGGGAGATTGGAGGAAGGGGGGGAATTGGAGGCAAAGGGAGATTGTGGTACTGCAGAGGGGTGAAGGCAGGGGGTGTTGGTGGCAGAGGGGGATGGAGGCAGGGGGTGATGTGACTAAATAATTTGCCCTTATTATATCGAAAATAACAAAAATACGTTTTTTTACCTTAATATCTACATTGCATGTTGCCTAGTGTACTTGTTTGTAGCTTAAATACTGAAATGTGCACCTAAAAATGTAATTTAGTAACTTTTGTGAAATGGCAGTAAAAACGTGGCTGCGCCAGTAAATTTCATGTTCGTGCCAGTAAATTTCAATCTGGTAGGTTGGCAACACTGAACCCCTACCCAGCACCCATTAACTAGTCATATACAGTGCCTTGCAAAAGTATTCATCCCCTTGGCTTTTTACCTATTTTGTTACATTACAGCCTTTCGTTCAATGTTTTTCTAATCTGAATTATATGTGATGGATCAGAACACAATAGTCTAAGCTGGTGAAGTAAAATAAAATAAAAATAAAAATTAAAACTATTTTTCAGAACTAAAAAACTGATAATGGATGTGCGTATATATATTCACCCCCTTTGTTTTGAAGCCAATAAAAAGCTCTGGTGCAATCAATTACCTTCAGAAGTCACATAATTAGTGAAATGATGTCCACCTGTGTGCAATCTAAGTGTCCCAACTAAGGCCCCACTAAGCAAACACTGCCATGAAGACCAAGGAACTCTTCAAACAAGTAAGGGACAATGTTGTTGAGAAGTACAAGTCAGGGTTAGATTATAAAAAAATATCCAAATCTTTAGTGATCCCTAGGAGCACTATCAAATCTATCATAACCAAATGGAAAGAACATGGCACAACAGCAAACCTGCCAAGAGACGGCGGTAGACCAAAACTCATGTATCGGGCAAGGAGGGCATTAATCAGAGAGGCAGCACAGAGACCTAAGGTAACCATTGAGGAGCTGCAGAGTTCCACAGCAGAGACTGGAGTATCTGTACATAGGACGACAATAAGCCGTACGCTCCATAGAGTTGGGCTTTATGGCGGAGTGGGCAGAAGAAAGCCATTATTTTCAGCAAAAAACAAAATGGCACGTTTTCTAATTTTGCGAAAAGGCATGTGGGATACCCCCAAAATGTATGGAAGGTGCTTTGGTCTGATGAGACAAAATTTGTACTTTTTGGTCATCAAAGAAAAGGCTATGGGCCAGATTCAGGTAGAGTTAGGCTGGAGTATCTAGTGTGTCTGTGGTGCTTGACCTGTGGGTGGTGCTATATTAACTGTGATATAGTACTTAAAGTATACCAATGTTGGGCAACTTGTAGACAGGGGTTAATCCATAGGTGAGGATTCCCTGAACCCACGTGATGCGGGAGCAAATAGGTTACCACTTTAATGTAAATTGTTACTGTTAACCATATGTGTATCAAAAATAGTGAGTGTCCCCCATCCAATGGTGTCCACAAAGGGTAGGTGATAGTGACCAAACACCAAGGTTAGTGGTTAGTCCTGTGTTCAATTCTGTAATTTCTACAAATGTAGAACAAGTGACTAGTGTGGTGATCCTATAAATCTCAAAGAAAAATGTGTCTCAAGGAAAAAGGGGGTGTGTAAAGAAAAATCAATCAATCTAAAAAGAGGGCCAGCCTGCCCATTAATTCTATGGTTATAATCCAAATCAAAACACAAGGGTGTATAAACACGACACAACACCACAATCTTAGTGTTAAATTAAACCATCAGTATGGTAAACACAGAATAATAAAAAATTAAATTAAAATGCGATGTGTAGGATTTCAATTGGCCAGACTCCGATGTGTCATCAGGATACTGTGCAGGCCAGGTGTAAGAAACCCAGTTAATAAGCTGCGTGGAAGCTCAAGGGATGAGCCTGGGTGTGCAAACTCAAAATAGGTGGTAAGTCACCACGTGAGGGTTAACACCCCCTAGTGAGCGCTAGGTAGGTCTAAGTTGCAGTGAATAAAATAACATAGGTATATAAATGAAAATCAAAAATACAAAAATACAAAAATACAGAGTTGATATAGATGAGAAATGCAAAGAGTTCTGATATGCACTAATTAAGTTGCGTTGCAGATGATTAATGGATAATACTGCAGAGAGCTTCTATTGGTGACTTAAGTGCTGTTTCCTTTTAAAGGGTGCTGTTCCGTGACTTTTGTGCTCCCCCTCCTAGGACCCCACTCACCAGATGTTGTCACCCTCCAGGGGCAATTAGGCAGATGGTGGTGGTACCTTTAGTATTCCTGGTATATAACGATCTGTGTATTCCCAGCGGTTGTTCCAAGATGTATAAAGAGGGTCTGGAAAGGTTCCAATGCGGTGCTCACGGTGTCACTCAAGAAAAAATAATAAAAAATATCCCCATAGCGTGATATGTATAAAACTCACAGGGCTTTTATTGTAAAAAAAGAAAAGTGGTCATTTCCACCATAAAAGCTCAGAGGCACCTGAGCTGGTGCATAAAATGACAGAAAAAAGTAAATTGAAACAAACAAAATTTAAAAACAAAATATAAAAACAAACAAAGTTCAAAGCAGGTGTAGTCCGCTGTCCACCAGTCCTGTATGGTGGCGGGGCTGCCAGCTCCGTTGGAAATTTAAGAGCGTGTGTCTCTGCGTTGAGCAGCTCGCCGTTCCATAAGGTGGTGTCTGAGGCAGCTGTTAACCTGAACGTGCGTACAAGCTTGCGTGTTGGTCACCTGACGCGTTTCGTCATGTGACTTTCTCAAAGGTGACGTAAGCTGTGTACGCGCGATCTTCAATTATATATGCTGCGGCAGATACACTCCTCTCCCATTGATGACCGTGATTGGTTGTGGGCTTAACTTGGGTCCCAGGGCTTTCCTCCCCTCCATTAACCCATATCATTGCCAGATTGAGGGTGGGGAAGAATGTGGATATGCCGCTGCATATGGACAAAAGTAAAGTTTACATACAAGATATAGACGAATAAGTGAATTACCATATATGCGTAACATACGTGATCCCTAGGAACATTGGTTATTTTGTATAAGGTTGGTTACTATTGTGTGATATTTTCTAATTATAACTCCTTATGACAAGGAAAGAAAAAAGAGGGAAGCGCTGCTTCACATGGTAGAAGTACGTGTTTGTTGTTCTAAAAGTACTATATTATCCTGTGTGGGTATGACAAATAAAAAATTAGGAGAGGGCATATACAACCTCAGCGACGCCAACTTCACCGATGAGGAATGGAAAGCGCTTGATCTCGGCTTAAAATATGCACCCGAAAAATCTCTCAATAAATTTGATATGTACATAGACTTGCAAAAGTTCATGAGGAAATTGAATTTGAAAAAACACTTTGCCCTAAATAAGGATGAACGACCACCAGAGGCATCAGTGTATACACATACCACATTGAAAAACAATTCATTATACAATCCTAAAACACCAGGAAACCAATGCCTCAGTGCCTTCAGAAAAATGGTGGAGAAGGACATTGAAGGTTTAGAAATGAAACAAAATCGAGGGAATAAAAATATATGGAAAATCATCAAACAAATCGGGGACAAAAAGGGAGTGGTCATAAGACCGGCAGATAAGGGGGGAGGATTAGTTATACTTAAAAAAACAGATTATGAAGCTGAAATGGAAAGACTGCTACAAGTACCAGATACATATATAAAATTAAAAAAGAACCCTATATCTTCCTACAAAAAACAGTTAACCAAATATGTTAGGAAGGGGGCGCCCGACTTGGAATTTTGAATGTCAAGGAGGCTACATACCTCATATCCAAATCTACCAAGACTCCAGTCATCTACCAGGTGCCCAAAATCCATAAGAGATTGGAGAACCCACCAGGAAGACCTATAGTAAGCGGCATAAATTCCATTTTTTCTAGATTAGGAGAATACCTAGATAAATTCCTCAGACCGTTGGTCACGAAAGGAAAATCCCATTTGAAAGATAGTACCCAACTGATGGTAGAACTACAGGACATTGAACAACACACCGAGGCACACACTGGGCATCTGCTACTGGCAACGATAGATGTGGACTCGCTGTATACCAGCATTAGGCAAGCGGACGGATTAAAGGGAGTGGAGATGGCACTACATCATCACACGCAGATGAAACAAGAACAAATATCATTTATTTTGGAGGGTCTCAACATGGCCATGGCCAATAACCATTTCTGGTATAAGAAGGAATTCTATGTCCAGAAAAGGGGAGTGGCCATGGGGGCACGGTATGCCCCCAGTGTAGCAAACCTTTTTATGGACATGTGGGAGGAGGAATATATATATGGTCTGAACATCCCTCAGTTGAGGTTTTACAGACGCTATATAGATGACTTGATTATCTTATGGGACGGCACAGGAGCATCCCTTGATAATTTTATGAAGCAACTCAACACCAACGCGTACGGCATTACCTTTACAGGAAAGTGGGATGCGCATAGCATTGATTATCTCGACCTACAAATCTTTAAAGACAGGGGTGAACTATGCACAAAGACGTTTTTCAAGAAGACAGATCGAAATGGATATATCCCTACTTCCAGTTGCCATCACCCGAAATGGATAGGGAATATACCTAAGGGACAACTAATGCGGGTCAGGAGAAACTGCCATCGGGTGGAGGATTTTGACATCCAAGCGGAAGTATTAATAAAAAGATTCTTGGAGAAGGGCTATCAACAAGAAGTCCTGACCAAACTGAAAAACAACATTCGCAATATGAACAGAGGAGAATTACTACAAAGTAAGAACTCCCATAAAGTACCTTCCACAGACATAACCTTTATCACAGAATACAATAACCAGTACCAACAAGTAGAAAAGATTATTAAAAAATACTGGCCCATCCTCAGGGAGGACAGAACATTAGTTACAATATTGCCATCAAGACCGAAGTTCATCTATCGAAGAGCCCCCACACTGAGAACGCATCTGGTCCACAATGTACTGGACCCCCCGAAGCAAATAAATATTTGCCCTGACCTCAAGGGGTTTTTCAGATGCCAAAGATGTCTGCCATGCAGAACGAACAGACCGCAACCCCGAAGGACCACATCCTTCAAATCATATGTACACAATAAGCAGTTTCAAATAAAAGAACTCATTACGTGTAATAGCACTCATGTGACATACGTTATAGAGTGCCCATGCCATTTACAGTACGTGGGCCGCACCACCAGACCCCTAAAAGTTAGGATACGGGAACATATCAAAAACATACGGAAGGGGTTTACTAAACACAGCCTCTCGAGACACTTTGCTGAAAAACATCATAAAGATCCGTCCTGTATCACTTTTTTTGGCATAGACATTATCAAAGATCATTGGAGAGGAGGCAATAAACGAATCCAGGTCTCACAAAATGAAACCCGTTGGATACATAAGATGGGGTCCCTAGCGCCAGGGGGACTCAACCTGGATATTGATTTGAATTGTTTTCTTTCCAATTTTTAAGCCACTACTCCCTTTATTATGAAAAAGTGTATCAGTGTTGGCAACACTTATGACACAATGAAATGTACTCCAGTTCTTCGAATATGCCTTAACACAGATGAATTTCCACAATCTTGTGAAAATCACCATCGGAAAAATCCCCTGGCTCATAGTGTGTTTGAACCTAGAGGGATCCCTAACTATTCAGTTGGGTTTATGAAAGATCCGGATGAAGCATAGCCAATAAGCTCTTGACTATGCATCACCCCAAAATATTTCTATCTTCTCAGACATACCATCAAGATTGAAAAATGAGGAATCATATTAAAAGGTTATGACCCCATAATAACAAACTTCAGTGAAAAATTAACCAACTGGCTTTTAAGGGGGCACTCGAGCATCTAGAATTACAGATATATTAATGCCGACACATCCTCTAGGAGTAATCCCCCAGAGTAACTATCATGTTAATTTATATAACAGGGTCTGGACACCAATTAACCCTGACATACCTTTTCTGAAACATCACTAGGGGTGGAACCCTGATACTCTACTCCACCAATGTATTTTTACCAACATTACTAAGCCCGTTTGTGGATGTTTTTTGAATTTTGTCTTTACCCAAGAAATCGCCCCCTGGTTCCCTTCTAACCATGTCTCTATAAAATACACTAATAACTAAGCCTCACAAATATTGACATATATAAACATCCTCTCTGGCTATATATATTTTTTATATATATATACATTTTTTATATATATTTTTTATATATAGTTTAGCACATGACACCTGTGCCGCATTAAGTGACATTTGCCCATACCACCATCAACCTAGGTAGATACCTACTTTAATTCCTACTTGTTAAATATTGCTATACAGTATGTGGTCTCACCTTACCCAAACATCACTTCAAGTGTATGGCTTTTTTACACAGATTTATTTTTTATTTGTCATACCCACACAGGATAATATAGTACTTTTAGAACAACAAACACGTACTTCTACCATGTGAAGCAGCGCTTCCCTCTTTTTTCTTTCCTTGTCATAAGGAGTTATAATTAGAAAATATCACACAATAGTAACCAACCTTATACAAAATAACCAATGTTCCTAGGGATCACGTATGTTACGCATATATGGTAATTCACTTATTCGTCTATATCTTGTATGTAAACTTTACTTTTGTCCATATGCAGCGGCATATCCACATTCTTCCCCACCCTCAATCTGGCAATGATATGGGTTAATGGAGGGGAGGAAAGCCCTGGGACCCAAGTTAAGCCCACAACCAATCACGGTCATCAATGGGAGAGGAGTGTATCTGCCGCAGCATATATAATTGAAGATCGCGCGTACACAGCTTACGTCACCTTTGAGAAAGTCACATGACGAAACGCGTCAGGTGACCAACACGCAAGCTTGTACGCACGTTCAGGTTAACAGCTGCCTCAGACACCACCTTATGGAACGGCGAGCTGCTCAACGCAGAGACACACGCTCTTAAATTTCCAACGGAGCTGGCAGCCCCGCCACCATACAGGACTGGTGGACAGCGGACTACACCTGCTTTGAACTTTGTTTGTTTTTATATTTTGTTTTTTAAATTTTGTTTGTTTCAATTTACTTTTTTCTGTCATTTTATGCACCAGCTCAGGTGCCTCTGAGCTTTTATGGTGGAAATGACCACTTTTCTTTTTTTTACAATAAAAGCCCTGTGAGTTTTATACATATCACGCTATGGGGATATTTTTTATTATTTTTTCTTGAGTGACACCGTGAGCACCGCATTGGAACCTTTCCAGACCCTCTTTATACATCTTGGAACAACCGCTGGGAATACACAGATCGTTATATACCAGGAATACTAAAGGTACCACCACCATCTGCCTAATTGCCCCTGGAGGGTGACAACATCTGGTGAGTGGGGTCCTAGGAGGGGGAGCACAAAAGTCACGGAACAGCACCCTTTAAAAGGAAACAGCACTTAAGTCACCAATAGAAGCTCTCTGCAGTATTATCCATTAATCATCTGCAACGCAAAACTTAATTAGTGCATATCAGAACTCTTTGCATTTCTCATCTATATCAACTCTGTATTTTTGTATTTTTGTATTTTTGATTTTCATTTATATACCTATGTTATTTTATTCACTGCAACTTAGACCTACCTAGCGCTCACTAGGGGGTGTTAACCCTCACGTGGTGACTTACCACCTATTTTGAGTTTGCACACCCAGGCTCATCCCTTGAGCTTCCACGCAGCTTATTAACTGGGTTTCTTACACCTGGCCTGCACAGTATCCTGATGACACATCGGAGTCTGGCCAATTGAAATCCTACACATCGCATTTTAATTTAATTTTTTATTATTCTGTGTTTACCATACTGATGGTTTAATTTAACACTAAGATTGTGGTGTTGTGTCGTGTTTATACACCCTTGTGTTTTGATTTGGATTATAACCATAGAATTAATGGGCAGGCTGGCCCTCTTTTTAGATTGATTGATTTTTCTTTACACACCCCCTTTTTCCTTGAGACACATTTTTCTTTGAGATTTATAGGATCACCACACTAGTCACTTGTTCTACATTTGTAGAAATTACAGAATTGAACACAGGACTAACCACTAACCTTGGTGTTTGGTCACTATCACCTACCCTTTGTGGACACCATTGGATGGGGGACACTCACTATTTTTGATACACATATGGTTAACAGTAACAATTTACATTAAAGTGGTAACCTATTTGCTCCCGCATCACGTGGGTTCAGGGAATCCTCACCTATGGATTAACCCCTGTCTACAAGTTGCCCAACATTGGTATACTTTAAGTACTATATCACAGTTAATATAGCACCACCCACAGGTCAAGCACCACAGATCCATTAAGCAGCGCCATTCCCCCTATCACCTTCTAATATCTGACTGGTCTCTTCGGAGATCCCTAGGGAGGCAGCAGCTAAAACCACAGGTCCTAAGCGCGGATTCCTCCTTCCAATTTATACCTTCAGTACACCAGTTGTACTTATATCTGCAGCTATGGATATCTTTGGATATATGTCCAATAGAAATATTGATGTGGGAGACATCTTCAGCCAGGAACAAGTTACCATCAAACAAGACATGGAAAGCCTTTTAAGACAGCTAAAGCACTCCTTAGAAAAACAGTTAAGGGTCTGGTGGGATATAGCCACCTTGGAGACATATGTCAGGGAAAAGATGACACCCAGGCGTCTCAGATGGGATATCAACCCCAATGATCACCTTACTGAACCAGCCCTCACAGAAAAATGGTACCAATTTTTCAATAAATGTGAAAGCGATTTACTACAGGTCATAATTAAAAGAAGACAATTTAAACTAAGAGGGATCGAGACACACATCACTGAGTTACAAAATGCACTGTTGCCTTTCTCAAATAAAACTGAATACAAGGAGAAAGAACTAGAACTGCAAACCAGCATAAAGAAATATGATACAGAAGTACAATTGAAAAAACAAAAGAAGTTCAAACGAGATGTTCTGGACTATAAAAATAACAAAGTTTACAAATGGCAGGCGGAGGAAGATTGCCTTCTGGAACTAGACGATAACTCCTTGGATGACAGTTCAAGTGAGGACCTGGATGAATTGGGAAATGAGGAGCATCAGGGCAGACCCAGATTGAGATTTGAAGCGTCCCCAGATCCAGATCGAAGAATGCCACCCCATGAATATCAACAACCTAGAAACCGCAGGGGAGCGGAAGACCGAGGCCGGCAAATACAGCCAGGGAGAAATTTACCCCCCAATACCCCAAACAGATTCAGATCTCCTGCCACTGCAAATACAGGGTGGAGGAACTATCCAAATCAAAGGAATTGGAGAGAACGGGGGGGTTTTCCCAGGGGGGGCTACAACAACAGACCTCCAGGCAGACGACAACCAACCATTACTTACAGGAATCCCAGATGGGGAGGCTACACCAGGAACCAAGCAGGAGCCACTGGATGGACAACCACTCCACGGGACAGGGAGAGACAACAGGAATCCCAAGATCTCCCCACCTATTGGAACCGAGATTCACATGGGAGGCCAGGAAGATCCCGGGAATGGGAGAGAGAAGAGAATATGACAGACTGGCACCAACAGAGAGGAGAAGGACCAGAGGGAAGAGAGGGGGGAAGAAGAAAAAGGCCAAGAGAGTATTAGGAGAGGGCATATACAACCTCAGCGACGCCAACTTCACCGATGAGGAATGGAAAGCGCTTGATCTCGGCTTAAAATATGCACCCGAAAAATCTCTCAATAAATTTGATATGTACATAGACTTGCAAAAGTTCATGAGGAAATTGAATTTGAAAAAACACTTTGCCCTAAATAAGGATGAACGACCACCAGAGGCATCAGTGTATACACATACCACATTGAAAAACAATTCATTATACAATCCTAAAACACCAGGAAACCAATGCCTCAGTGCCTTCAGAAAAATGGTGGAGAAGGACATTGAAGGTTTAGAAATGAAACAAAATCGAGGGAATAAAAATATATGGAAAATCATCAAACAAATCGGGGACAAAAAGGGAGTGGTCATAAGACCGGCAGATAAGGGGGGAGGATTAGTTATACTTAAAAAAACAGATTATGAAGCTGAAATGGAAAGACTGCTACAAGTACCAGATACATATATAAAATTAAAAAAGAACCCTATATCTTCCTACAAAAAACAGTTAACCAAATATGTTAGGAAGGGCGCCCGACTTGGAATTTTGAATGTCAAGGAGGCTACATACCTCATATCCAAATCTACCAAGACTCCAGTCATCTACCAGGTGCCCAAAATCCATAAGAGATTGGAGAACCCACCAGGAAGACCTATAGTAAGCGGCATAAATTCCATTTTTTCTAGATTAGGAGAATACCTAGATAAATTCCTCAGACCGTTGGTCACGAAAGGAAAATCCCATTTGAAAGATAGTACCCAACTGATGGTAGAACTACAGGACATTGAACACACCGAGCATCTGCTACTGGCAACGATAGATGTGGACTCGCTGTATACCAGCATTAGGCAAGCGGACGGATTAAAGGGAGTGGAGATGGCACTACATCATCACACGCAGATGAAACAAGAACAAATATCATTTATTTTGGAGGGTCTCAACATGGCCATGGCCAATAACCATTTCTGGTATAAGAAGGAATTCTATGTCCAGAAAAGGGGAGTGGCCATGGGGGCACGGTATGCCCCCAGTGTAGCAAACCTTTTTATGGACATGTGGGAGGAGGAATATATATATGGTCTGAACATCCCTCAGTTGAGGTTTTACAGACGCTATATAGATGACTTGATTATCTTATGGGACGGCACAGGAGCATCCCTTGATAATTTTATGAAGCAACTCAACACCAACGCGTACGGCATTACCTTTACAGGAAAGTGGGATGCGCATAGCATTGATTATCTCGACCTACAAATCTTTAAAGACAGGGGTGAACTATGCACAAAGACGTTTTTCAAGAAGACAGATCGAAATGGATATATCCCTACTTCCAGTTGCCATCACCCGAAATGGATAGGGAATATACCTAAGGGACAACTAATGCGGGTCAGGAGAAACTGCCATCGGGTGGAGGATTTTGACATCCAAGCGGAAGTATTAATAAAAAGATTCTTGGAGAAGGGCTATCAACAAGAAGTCCTGACCAAACTGAAAAACAACATTCGCAATATGAACAGAGGAGAATTACTACAAAGTAAGAACTCCCATAAAGTACCTTCCACAGACATAACCTTTATCACAGAATACAATAACCAGTACCAACAAGTAGAAAAGATTATTAAAAAATACTGGCCCATCCTCAGGGAGGACAGAACATTAGTTACAATATTGCCATCAAGACCGAAGTTCATCTATCGAAGAGCCCCCACACTGAGAACGCATCTGGTCCACAATGTACTGGACCCCCCGAAGCAAATAAATATTTGCCCTGACCTCAAGGGGTTTTTCAGATGCCAAAGATGTCTGCCATGCAGAACGAACAGACCGCAACCCCGAAGGACCACATCCTTCAAATCATATGTACACAATAAGCAGTTTCAAATAAAAGAACTCATTACGTGTAATAGCACTCATGTGACATACGTTATAGAGTGCCCATGCCATTTACAGTACGTGGGCCGCACCACCAGACCCCTAAAAGTTAGGATACGGGAACATATCAAAAACATACGGAAGGGGTTTACTAAACACAGCCTCTCGAGACACTTTGCTGAAAAACATCATAAAGATCCGTCCTGTATCACCTTTTTTGGCATAGACATTATCAAAGATCATTGGAGAGGAGGCAATAAACGAATCCAGGTCTCACAAAATGAAACCCGTTGGATACATAAGATGGGGTCCCTAGCGCCAGGGGGACTCAACCTGGATATTGATTTGAATTGTTTTCTTTCCAATTTTTAAGCCACTACTCCCTTTATTATGAAAAAGTGTATCAGTGTTGGCAACACTTATGACACAATGAAATGTACTCCAGTCCTTCGAATATGCCTTAACACAGATGAATTTCCACAATCTTGTGAAAATCACCATCGGAAAAATCCCCTGGCTCATAGTGTGTTTGAACCTAGAGGGATCCCTAACTATTCAGTTGGGTTTATGAAAGATCCGGATGAAGCATAGCCAATAAGCTCTTGACTATGCATCACCCCAAAATATTTCTATCTTCTCAGACATACCATCAAGATTGAAAAATGAGGAATCATATTAAAAGGTTATGACCCCATAATAACAAACTTCAGTGAAAAATTAACCAACTGGCTTTTAAGGGGGCACTCGAGCATCTAGAATTACAGATATATTAATGCCGACACATCCTCTAGGAGTAATCCCCCAGAGTAACTATCATGTTAATTTATATAACAGGGTCTGGACACCAATTAACCCTGACATACCTTTTCTGAAACATCACTAGGGGTGGAACCCTGATACTCTACTCCACCAATGTATTTTTACCAACATTACTAAGCCCGTTTGTGGATGTTTTTTGAATTTTGTCTTTACCCAAGAAATCGCCCCTGGTTCCCTTCTAACCATGTCTCTATAAAATACACTAATAACTAAGCCTCACAAATATTGACATATATAAACATCCTCTCTGGCTATATATATTTTTTATATATATATACATTTTTTATATATATTTTTTATATATAGTTTAGCACATGACACCTGTGCCGCATTAAGTGACATTTGCCCATACCACCATCAACCTAGGTAGATACCTACTTTAATTCCTACTTGTTAAATATTGCTATATAGTATGTGGTCTCACCTTACCCAAACATCACTTCAAGTGTATGGCTTTTTTACACAGATTTATTTTTTATATATTATTTATTATTTTTTATTTGTCATACCCACACAGGATAATATAGTACTTTTAGAACAACAAACACGTACTTCTACCATGTGAAGCAGCGCTTCCCTCTTTTTTCTTTCCTTGTCATAAGGAGTTATAATTAGAAAATATCACACAATAGTAACCAACCTTATACAAAATAACCAATGTTCCTAGGGATCACGTATGTTACGCATATATGGTAATTCACTTATTCGTCTATATCTTGTATGTAAACTTTACTTTTGTCCATATGCAGCGGCATATCCACATTCTTCCCCACCCTCAATCTGGCAATGATATGGGTTAATGGAGGGGAGGAAAGCCCTGGGACCCAAGTTAAGCCCACAACCAATCACGGTCATCAATGGGAGAGGAGTGTATCTGCCGCAGCATATATAATTGAAGATCGCGCGTACACAGCTTACGTCACCTTTGAGAAAGTCACATGACGAAACGCGTCAGGTGACCAACACGCAAGCTTGTACGCACGTTCAGGTTAACAGCTGCCTCAGACACCACCTTATGGAACGGCGAGATGCTCAACGCAGAGACACACGCTCTTAAATTTCCAACGGAGCTGGCAGCCCCGCCACCATACAGGACTGGTGGACAGCGGACTACACCTGCTTTGAACTTTGTTTGTTTTTATATTTTGTTTTTAAATTTTGTTTGTTTCAATTTACTTTTTTCTGTCATTTTATGCACCAGCTCAGGTGCCTCTGAGCTTTTATGGTGGAAATGACCACTTTTCTTTTTTTACAATAAAAGCCCTGTGAGTTTTATACATATCACGCTATGGGGATATTTTTTATTATTTTTTCTTGAGTGACACCGTGAGCACCGCATTGGAACCTTTCCAGACCCTCTTTATACATCTTGGAACAACCGCTGGGAATACACAGATCGTTATATACCAGGAATACTAAAGGTACCACCACCATCTGCCTAATTGCCCCTGGAGGGTGACAACATCTGGTGAGTGGGGTCCTAGGAGGGGGAGCACAAAAGTCACGGAACAGCACCCTTTAAAAGGAAACAGCACTTAAGTCACCAATAGAAGCTCTCTGCAGTATTATCCATTAATCATCTGCAACGCAACTTAATTAGTGCATATCAGAACTCTTTGCATTTCTCATCTATATCAACTCTGTATTTTTGTATTTTTGTATTTTTGATTTTCATTTATATACCTATGTTATTTTATTCACTGCAACTTAGACCTACCTAGCGCTCACTAGGGGGTGTTAACCCTCACGTGGTGACTTACCACCTATTTTGAGTTTGCACACCCAGGCTCATCCCTTGAGCTTCCACGCAGCTTATTAACTGGGTTTCTTACACCTGGCCTGCACAGTATCCTGATGACACATCGGAGTCTGGCCAATTGAAATCCTACACATCGCATTTTAATTTAATTTTTTATTATTCTGTGTTTACCATACTGATGGTTTAATTTAACACTAAGATTGTGGTGTTGTGTCGTGTTTATACACCCTTGTGTTTTGATTTGGATTATAACCATAGAATTAATGGGCAGGCTGGCCCTCTTTTTAGATTGATTGATTTTTCTTTACACACCCCCTTTTTCCTTGAGACACATTTTTCTTTGAGATTTATAGGATCACCACACTAGTCACTTGTTCTACATTTGTAGAAATTACAGAATTGAACACAGGACTAACCACTAACCTTGGTGTTTGGTCACTATCACCTACCCTTTGTGGACACCATTGGATGGGGGACACTCACTATTTTTGATACACATATGGTTAACAGTAACAATTTACATTAAAGTGGTAACCTATTTGCTCCCGCATCACGTGGGTTCAGGGAATCCTCACCTATGGATTAACCCCTGTCTACAAGTTGCCCAACATTGGTATACTTTAAGTACTATATCACAGTTAATATAGCACCACCCACAGGTCAAGCACCACAGATCCATTAAGCAGCGCCATTCCCCCTATCACCTTCTAATATCTGACTGGTCTCTTCGGAGATCCCTAGGGAGGCAGCAGCTAAAACCACAGGTCCTAAGCGCGGATTCCTCCTTCCAATTTGGAGTATCTAGTGATCCGCCAGCCTAACTGTCACTTTAAGCCGGCGTTTTTGTTTTCTGTAAGCAGAAAACAAGAAACGCCGGGTTAGAGTTCCGATGCGATCGGCGCAATTGAATTTCGCCATCGCATCGCAACTTTAATTTAAAAATGGCGCCGCTGATTTACGCTGAAAAAATATGTTAATCAGCGGGAATCGGCAATTCACGATCGTATTCGGGCGCGACGCAGTGACTTTCCGACGTTTTCCGTAAGCGATACGCAGCGTAAAGATAAAGCAGCCCCCTAGTGGAGTATCCTATGTTAAATATAGGCGTCGTCATCGCGTCGGAAAAAAAAAAATCGCGTCGTTTGCGTAAAACGTTCATGAATGGGAAAGAAAGAGAGTAGCCGTTTAGGCTCTCCTTTCCTAATGGGTCCACGGCATGGGCAGGCAGGTCAAATTAAGGTCAGGCCAGGTGGGCTCAGATGGTGGGTTGTGAGGTGGTTAGAGGGTTAATGGCAAGGGCAGGTGCGGCTTAATTAAACCAGCTAATCAGGGAGGTTCTGAAGGCAGAGGAGTACAGGGCCGTGATTGGATAGCTGGGATCAGGTGCCCGGGTAGAAGGTTCTGGAGCCCGGTTCTAGCCTATATAAGGGTCCAAGAGGGACTGGACTAGGTGCTGCCGGATCAAATACACAGCAGGAGGAGCTTCCCGGACGGTGCTTACAATGGAGTCCCTATTGCAGCAGCTTCTGTTAAAAGCAGAGGGAGCGGGCGGCGCAGAATGGCTACAGCAGTGCCTATCCTTACCATGCGAGAGGTCCAGGTCGGTCGGCGTCTTGGAGTCAGAACCCTCTGCGGGACCGAGCGAGCCGTGCGCGGACCTCAGCCAGCCATGCCTGTTCCCTGAGATGGAGTTCTCGGCGGCCACAGCGTCACATGCCGCAGGTCTGGAAGACGCGGAGGAGGAGGACGGCGTCGGGCTCAGGACAAGCAAGAGGAGGCGCTCTCAGGCAAAGAGTCCCCGCCCTGTATCTACCAGGGCCAACGACAGTGGCACAGATTCTCCCCTTTTGTTTTGCAGGTATCAGCAAAGGGGATCGGCCTCACCACCAGGTGGCAAAGGGAAAGGCAGCAGAGGTGCTTCTCGCTCAGCTGAGGTGCCTTCCCAGCAGCACAGCACACCTATTGGCAGCCAAACTGCGCAGAAGAGTGGGAAAGGAAGCCGCAGCAAATCAAGCCCATCCACCCAGCAGAATCTGAGTCAAGCCGGCAGGATCCCTGTGCGGTGCGAGACACCTACAACACCCCCTGGAGCGCAGCCTGCTCGGGGGGAGGAGGGTGAGTGCCAGACGGCAACACAATTGTCTGTTTTATCTTCCGCTGTTGAGAGACTAATTGAGGTTATGAGGGAACAGACTACCCCTAAGAGCTTGCAGCCATTTAGCAACGAAGCAAGGGTCTGGTCAGCTGACACAGCCCCTGTGCCTAGTAGCCATTATGCTGAGAGCATTTCTAAGCCTGTTGAAAATATTTCAAGGGATTGCATGCCATGTATTTTGTCCCCTCTGGGTTTTCACTTACCCCTTAGCATTAAAGAAAAAGTATGGAGGGGGGAGTACATCGACCTGGCTACTATCCTCCCGCCCTCTAAGGATGTTTCCAGGTATGATAGGAGAGATGACAAGCAGGAGGACCGGAAGCCGGCGATTAAGTCTTTTTATAGTTGGCTTCAGGCTTTTGTCATCTACGCTAGCATACTATGTGAAAAGTCCCCGGAGAGAAGCCCCCTGCTATTTCAGCACGTAGATATCATCTTGGAGGCTTATAGAAGTTTCAGTGGGCTAGCAAGGTTGACGTACGATGAGGCCTTCAGGCAAAAGTTAGCGGTGCAGCCTTCATTGCAATGGGGGTCTAAGGATGTGGGGCTGTGGTTAAATTTATTTTTACCTCAGAGACAGCCATTGGTGCGTACAAGCACGCCCAATACACCGCAGGCCACTGCTGGTGCATATAAGAAAGGGCTGTGTTTTGCCTTTAATGATTCCCAGTGCAAATGGGCTAATGCTTGCAAGTACAAGCACGATTGTCCATTTTGCGCAGGGAATCGCCCGGTGTCGAAATGCTTTCGGAAATTACAATCCAGCGCAAGAGAGGGAGTTCCCAAAAGCAACCACACCAGTGATTTTCAAAAACATAGCCCCGTGGCTACAGGTGTATCCAAACCGGCGGATGGCTTCCCTGCTAATTAAAGGTTTTTCGGACGGTTTCCGGGTACCGAGTTTTGATGGGAAAGGTTGCATTACGGTTAAGAATTTAAAATCTGCAAGGGATGCCCCCTTGTTGGTGAAAGAAAAACTTTTTAAGGAAATCCAGGCAGGTAGGATGGAGGGTCCATTTAATTCTCCCCCCTTTTCAAACTTTAGGATCTCTCCGTTGGGCCTGGTCCCCAAGAAGGAGCCATTTCAGTTTCGTTTAATTCATCATTTGTCATTTCCTTTTGGCCAATCGTTAAACGATCAAATCGCCGGCGGGGAAATCTCGGTTTCATATGCATGATTTGACTTAGCAGTCGATAAGTTACGGCTCCTGGGAGGGAAGGCGTTAATGGCCAAAGCGGATATTCAGTCTGCCTTTCGGCTCCTCCCTTTGCACCCGGAAAGCTTTAATTCGCTGGGAATTTGTTTTGAGGGACAGTTTTTCTTTGACAAAGCCTTGCCCATGGGTTGCTCTATCTCTTGTTTTTATTTCGAAGCATTTTCCACCTTTTTGGAGTGGGTGGTAAGCGTGTTTTCAGGCTCAAGGAACCTGATACACTATTTAGATGACTTCTTGTTTTTGGGCCCTGACGGTTCACCAGAGTGCTCGCGCCTGTTGGGTTCATTCCAGACGGTATGCGGGCATTTTGGGGTTCCTTTGGCGAAAGACAAGACCGTCGCTCCTACGACATGCATTGACTTTTTAGGAATAACGATAGATTCGGTCGCAATGGAGTTTAGGTTGCCGGGCGACAAAGTCTATGCGTTATCCCAGGCTATAAGGACATTCACTAGAAGGAAGAAAGTCACACTAAAGGAAATGCAGTCCTTACTGGGTCAGCTGGCCTTTGCATCGAGAGTGCTGCCAATGGGTAGGGTATTTTCCAGAAGTTTGTACGCGGCTACCGCCGGTATAAGGAATCCAGCAGCCCATATTAGGTTAACCAGGGATATTAAGAAGGACCTCTTGGTCTGGTTACAATTCTTGGAGTGCTTTAATGGGAGGACATTGTGGCAACACGAATTCGTGTTGGACAGTGACTTCCAACTAGAGACAGATGCGGCTGGCTCGGTGGGTTTCGGTGCTGTTTGGGGGAACCATTGGTGTATGGATACCTGGCCAGTCAGGTGGGTCACCAATGGTTTCTGCAAAAACATAGTGCTCCTGAAATTGTTCCCAGTGATTGTGGCATTAGAGGTGTGGGGCCATCAATTTAGCAACAGGAGGATAATGATAAGCACGGACAATAAAGGTGTTTTATTTGCCGTGAATACATTGTCATCCAAGTCTGCGACTGTGGTAACTTACCTTCGACATTTAGTTTTCCTCTGTTTGAAATGGAATATCTGGCTAAAAGCAAAACACATTCCCGGTAAGTCTAATTTGATAGCTGACGCTCTTTCTCGTCTGCAGATGGACCAGTTTTTCGGTTTACTTTCAGGGGCAGACCCGGTAGGGGAGACGTGTCCTTCCCATCTGTGGGAACTGATTTAATTTCCAGTAATATTCAGAACTCGGTGGCCAGTTCTACTTGGAAGAATTACTCGTCCGCATGGTTGTTATGGTCGGCCTTCTTGGTGTCAATGCATGCATCCCTGTCTTAACTATTCAGAACACCTGGTACTATTGTTTCTTGACTCTCTGATATGGAAGCAATATTCCTGGTCCCATATTAGCAAAACTCTTTCTGGAATCTCGTTTTTTCTGCGTATCTATAGCTTGCCTCCTTGTCATAGCTTTTTTACAGTAAGGCAGGCCCTAAAGGGCTACAGGAGGAGTTCATTTAGATGGGATAATAGATCACCGGTTACCCCAGCTATTCTAGCCAGAATATGTGGGGCAACATCAGCAATTTGTTTTTCTTCATACGAGGCTATTTTGTTTAGAACTATTTTTGTAATGACCTTTTTCGGTGCGTTTAGGGTTTCAGAACTACTCCCCACCTCGGGTAAAGGGCCTTCGGGAATTTTATCGTCCGAGGTTCTCATGCTGGAGGGCAGTGTAAAATTGTTTGTTAAATTTAGCAAGACAGATACGCTAGGTATAGGTTCATGGGTCTCGTTGAAGAGGTACAGTGTGGGGTCCATTTGCCCAGTGGCTAATATGCAGGAGTATCTGCGGATTCGTCCACCGGTCCCCGGATTATTATTCTTGCACAAGAATGGGTCACCTGCCTCTAGTTACCAATTTTCTGCAGTTTTAAAGAAATGTTTGGCGCATATTAATCTAAGCCATGTTCATATAACATCTCATTCATTCCGAATTGGGGCCGTCACAGAGGCTTCCAGGATTGGTTTGGAAGAGAGTTTAATTAAAAAGATTGGTAGATGGAAGTCAAGTGCTTTTAAATTGTACATCCGCCCGACATTAACAGCTTAATCTATTTCAGGTCACCAACGCTCAATTTGGATTTTAGGTCACTCATTTATTTTTTGGGCTCGGAAGAGAGCAGCGAATAGGTCTTATACTGAGAATCTGGGTCTTGACCCATCAGCCTTCAGAGTGCATTGGTATGGTCGCAGAGGAATGCTATGGGATGATCTAACCTTCGAGCTGGGCAGGTTGTATGCACTTTATCCTCCTCCAGACATATTGTTACTACACTTGGGAGGCAATGATATCGGGAGAGTTAAGACATATGATTTGATCAACAAAATGAAGGAGTCATTTAATTTTCTAAGAATGGTTTCTCCGCATGCTGTGTTAATTTTTTCGGAGATAATCCCGAGGTTGCGGTGGTTGGAGTCACTAACCTTCAAGCCTCTGGAGAAGGTCCGGAAGCGAATTAATAAGGCAATGGAAAAGTTTTTATTTCCCGGAATAGGTATTTCTTTCAGGCATCGCGAACTGGAGGGTGGTTTTCGGGGCCTTTATGGGACAGATGGGGTCCATCTGTCGTATATTGGCCTTGACATCTTTAATAACGATTTGCAATCGTGCATAGAGGCGGCCGCGTTCTGGGGTGGTGACAGTAGGGGGGCTAGGGCCCCTCCTCCTGTCGGTTGGGAGTATTAAGAGCTTAATGATAAATCAGCTTGAGTCTCAGTGGCTGAGCTGGGGTTGTTGGTGATGGAAAACTAATTGATTGAGTGATACAAGTTGTGATTTTCAAGTTCGTTATTATCGGAGTTAATTTATTAAAACCAATGAACCAGGCCGTGGCCGAAATTATTTCCAAAATGATTTATGTTTTTCCACAAATAAACATGTTTCAAGGAATTTTGCTGTCCGCGTGTTTATTCCTATATGCACGATTGTTTTTTAGGCATTATGCATGTGGTCCCATGGGAAAGAAAGAGAGTAGCCGTTTAGGCTCTCCTTTCCTAATGGGTCCACGGCATGGGCAGGCAGGTCAAATTAAGGTCAGGCCAGGTGGGCTCAGATGGTGGGTTGTGAGGTGGTTAGAGGGTTAATGGCAAGGGCAGGTGCGGCTTAATTAAACCAGCTAATCAAGGAGGTTCTGAAGGCAGAGGAGTACAGGGCCGTGATTGGATAGCTGGGATCAGGTGCCCGGGTAGAAGGTTCTGGAGCCCGGTTCTAGCCTATATAAGGGTCCAAGAGGGACTGGGCTAGGTGCTGCCGGATCAAATACACAGCAGGAGGAGCTTCCCACCCTACCCCCCCCCCCCTTCCCGTCGCGGCCGGTTCATGTGGTGGGCTCCCTCGGGCAGGTCGCCTGAGGGGAGTATTAAGAGCTTAATGATAAATCAGCTTGAGTCTCAGTGGCTGAGCTGGGGTTGTTGGTGATGGAAAACTAATTGATTGAGTGATACAAGTTGTGATTTTCAAGTTCGTTATTATCGGAGTTAATTTATTAAAACCAATGAACCAGGCCGTGGCCGAAATTATTTCCAAAATGATTTATGTTTTTCCACAAATAAACATGTTTCAAGGAATTTTGCTGTCCGCGTGTTTATTCCTATATGCACGATTGTTTTTTAGGCATTATGCATGTGGTCCCATGGGGATGTGACGTCATTGACGTTCACTGACAGAATTTGGAGCATGCGCCCTGGGATGTATTGACACTCGACGCATGCGCACCCGCCCAATTTGAATTCCGCCGGCTCATTTGCGATGCGCTGCCGCAACTTTAGGAGCAAGTGCTTCCTGAATAACAGCACTTGCTCCTAAAATTTCGGCAGAGTAACGTAAATGAGAAGCGTTACTCCAGCGCAAAGAAGCTCCCATCTACCTGAATCTGGCCCATAGTCTGCAATAAACCCAACACATTACATCATCCAAAGGACACCATCCCCACAGTGAAACATAGTGGTGGCAGCATCATGCCGTGGGGATGTTTTTCTGCAGTCAGGACTGGGAAACTGGTCAAAGTTGAGGGAAAGATGGATGGTGCTAAACACAGGGATATTCTTGAGCAAAACCTGTACCACTCTGTGTGTGATTTGATTCTAGGATGGAGGTTCACCTTCCAGCAGCCTGTTCACAAGCGCAAACCATCCAACTTGAAGGAGCTGGAGCAGTTTTACACGGATCAATGGGCAAATATCCCAGTGGTAAGATGTGGCAAGCTCATAGAGACTTATCCAAAGCGATTTGGAGCTGTGATAGCCGCAAAAGGTGTCTCTACAAAGTATTGACTATAGGGGGGTGAATTGTTATGCACATTAACTTTTCTGTTATTTTATCCTATTTGTTGTTTGCTTCACAATAAAAAATAAATAAAAAAAAACATCTTCAAAGTTGTGGGCATGTTCTGTAAATAAATGATGCAAATCCTCAACAATCCATGTTAATTCCAGGTTGTGAGGCAACAAAACACAAACAAATGCCAAGGGGGTGAATACTTTTGCAAGGCACTGTAAATATAACAGTGACATAGTTAGAAGACTCAGTATGGTAATAAGTTTTGATTGGGCCAATGTGGTGGTGTGATGGAGATCTTGCAATACATTTCTCAGACATGAATTCACATCTTTTAGGGCTACACTTGAGGCTATTTTTTGTTTTTTTGCAAACTTTACTGGAGCATGATCACTAAAATATGTGTTTGCCAGATGAGTGCAGGTGCATCAGTACAGAGCCAACTCCAGAGGCATCTGTGACCCTATGCTGTCCCTTAGGCCTCGTACACACGACCGAGAATCTCGTCGTAAATGAAACGTTGTTTTCCTCGAAGAGTTCCTTGTCAGGCTTGTCGAGAATCTTGTCAAGCTTTCTTTGCATACACACTTTCAAGACAAAATCTCGTTGTTCTCAAACGCGGTGACGTACAACACGTACGTCGGCACTATAAAGGGGAAGTTTGATTCCACTGGCACAACCCTTGGGGCTGCTTTTACTAATCTCATGTTACTGCGTGTTAAGTAAAAGTTTGGTGAGAGACGATTCGCGCTTTTCAGTCTGTTACAGTGTGACGAATGTGCTATCTCCATTACGAACGCTACTTTTACCGAAGGTGCGCTCCCGTCTTATACTTTATTCTGAGCATGCGCGGGTTTCTAAGCATACACACGAACGTGTTTCTCGTTGTAAACCAGCCCGACGAGAAACACGATGAAGAAATTGAGACTCCCGACGAGAAAAAAGAGAACTTGTTTTTTTTTTTCTCGTCGAGATCCACGACAGTTTTCTCGACTAAAAACATACACCCACCATTTTCCTCAGCAAAAAAAACTCTGCCAGCATTTTTCTTGATAAATTTTGTCGAGGAAAATGGTTGTGTGTATGAGGCCTGACTCTACAACAGGGATCTCCAAAGTACGGCCCTCCAGCTATTACAGAACTACACATCCCGTGAGACATTGTAAAACTCTGACATTCACAGACATTACTAGGCATCATTGGAATTGTAGTTCCTGAACAACTGGAGGACCATAGTTTGGAGACCCCTGCTCTACAAGAACCTGTCCCTATCGCTAGGCCTACCTCTCACTCACAAGTGGGGTCTCTGTCTGAAACGTCTGACACTGCAAGCTCCACTCGTTTCCCAGTAGGGGATATGTATATAAACCGTTATAAGTTCAAGATGGCCTCCAATATCGAGAGAGAGCTCTGTTTCCAATGAGACTCAGACTCTCACAAGATGGTACCTGAAGTCAATGGCAAAGGACATATTGGTTCTATGCCAGGCTCTCCTCTAGTTCTTGGGAGTAAATAGCAATAGTCACGTTGCTGCTTTGTTTTACATAGTTGTAGGGAGTTGTTCCACAATCCTGCAATAACTATATCCCCTCCTAGCCCTGCTAATCTGATAAAGCAGCAGTGCCATTTCACCTGTGGCTATACAAACACCTGTCTACAAGCTAGACAAGTTGTCAGGAGCTATAGCAAGCATTAGACATGTGCAATTCGTTTCATTCTGAATTTGTTTTTTAAATCCATTTAACGATTTTTCCAAATATTCGTAAATTAAAAAATTCAGAGATTTGGAAATTTGGAAATTAGAAAACCCAAAAACCTCAAAATTTTAAAATCTGAAATAATAACTAACTAATAATAACTTAACTATTACTAACTATTAAATTATAGGTATTGGAATTTCCTTTCAAATTTGGCTGTTAGTGAACATAACGAATAAAAATGTATCTGATGTTACAAACTTTTCGAAATAAAGCATGCCGTATGAAAACGAATGGAACGTAATGAATTAATAATAATAAATAACAATAATAAAAACGTATTATTATTATAAATTCGCTCTTCTCCATTTGTTTAGATGCGGTATTCATTATTTTGGATAATTCATAACTTCAGATAAATTCGTACTTGTTACATTCACTAACAGCCAATTTTAAAAGAAAATTCCAATACCTATAATTTAATAGTTAGTTATTTTTTCCGATTTTCCGATTTTCTTACTTATTTTAGGATTTTCGAATTTTTTAATTCACAAATTTACAAATTTTTTAAATGTTTACATTTTTGAATTTACAAATTTACGAATTGCGATCATAACGAATGACCTGAAAAGAAAAAAAACAATTAAAGGAAAAAAAAAAAAAAAATTGGCAGTGCACATGTCTAGTAAGCATGGTGGGTATCCTGTATCACTTACTAAATTCTTTTTTTTTTTGTTTACAAAAAGTTTTATTTGGAAGACATGGAATACAGTTCAGTACAAAACATGGAGTTACAAAAATTCTAATATCTGTATATCTAAAACCACAACTGTGTGGTGAATATTTAAAATATTTGAAATTATTTTTTTTTCCATCTGTGTCCCATTTGAGAGATTTCCATCCACTTTTTCTGGTTCTGTGGACAAAACAAAGTGAGATAAATGCCCTTTTAGGCCTTCCGTTGGAAGATATTCCCTCTATAGATGTTCTGGTGACAACTGAAAATGTTTGGATTTCCCCTCACTTTTAGTTCCAGTGATAGTGGACATCAGGACAAAGCAGCAATATAAACCTACTGGCTACTACCAGTTGTTTAAGAAATATTACATGTTAGTTCATCTTAAAGGGTATATAGCCAAACCTTTTATAACAGTAGGCAGAAGTGAGGAAAACCCTTGTGAGTTTATTTTTTACTATATGTATCCTGTTGAGGGGGATTCCCCTCCCATCCTAGAGATGGGGGAGGTTCTACACACCACTCAACCAAATGTGGAATTTCCTGCCTATAAGTTGCATGGTCATTATCTCATATGAGTCCAACTAAGGCAGGTCATACATTAAAGGGGTTGTAAAGGTTTGTTTTTTATTTTCTAAATAGGTTCCTTTAACCACTTATGCCCCAGACCTTTATGCAGGTAAAGGACCTGGCCAGTTTTTGCGATTCAGCACTGCGTCACTTTAACTGACAATTGCGCTAACATGCGACGTTGCTCCCAAACAAAATTGATGTCGTTTTTTTCCCCACAAATAGAGCTTTCTTTTGGTGGTATTTGATAACCTCTGCGGTTTTTATTTTTTGCGCTATAAACAGAAATAGAGCGACAATTTTGAAAAAAAATGCTATATTTTTTACTTTTTGCTATAATAAATATCCCCAAAAAATATATAAAAATTTTTTTTTTTCTCAATTTAGGCCGATACGTATTCTTCTACCTATTTTTGGTAAAAATGCATTGTTTACTGTGAAAATGTCAATTGCAGTTTGGGAGTTAACCACTAGTGGGCGTTGTAGGGGTTATGTGTGACCACATATGTTTTTCTAACTGTGGGGGGGCGGGGCTGGACGTGTGACGTCATTGATCTTGTTTCCCTATATTAGGGAACAAACGATCAATGAAGCTGCCACTGTGAAGAACAGGGATGCTGTGTTTACACTCACCTCTCCATGTTCTTCAGCTCCAGGGACCGATCGTGGGACTCCGGCGGCGATCGGGTCCCGCGGCCGCAGTCACAGAGCTTCGGACCGGGTCGCGGGCGCGCGCCTGCGACCCATGGCTGGGCACTTAAAGAGGACGCACAGGTACGTGCTTGTGCCAAGCCGTGCCATTCTGCCGACATATATCTGCAGGAGGTGGTCCTTAAGTGGTTAAGCTAGTGCTTTGTTGGTTCACTTACCTTTTCCTTTGATTTCCCTTCTAAATGTTTTTTTTTCTTTGTCTGAATTTCTCACTTCCTGTTTCTACTCAGTAAGCTTTCCACCATCATCCAAACAGTGGAAAGGCAGTCAGAACAGCTTACTGAGGAGGAACAGGAAGTGAGAAATTCAGACAAAGAAAACAAAGAAAAAAACATTTAGAAGGGAAATCGAAGGAAAAGGTAAATGAACCAACAATGCACTAGCTTATAGGAACCTATTTAGAAAATAAAAAACAAACCTTTACAACCCCTTTAATGTATGACCTGCCTTATTTGGAGAATTCCAGGATTTATTTTTCCCATGCAGTGGCGCTGTGGCCGCACTGCATGGGTTAACTACTCATTTTTGTTTGGGGGGGCAGAGAGGAGATATGCTTGCCTAATATGCCAATCCTCCGAATGCAAGACCAGTCCCTGACATTCCCACCGCCCCCGCACACTAGTGTTCTTGTGCATGGACTGTTCCTGACATCATTATGCCCATAGACCAGCTCTGGAAGTGAGGACAGCAGGAACAGTCCAAAGCTAGACATGCAGGAGTGCTGTTATCTGGAGGATCGTAGGATCAAGTAAGTATAAACAGAAAAAAACTCCCAGCGTTGCCCTAGCTTGTCTAATGTAAAATGTCCAAAAGGTGATGAATAAAATGTCCGAAAATATCAAGATGAAATTTGCACCTAGGTACAAAAGTGTCTCTTATATACTTTGTCTGGATGATAATAAAACTATCAAAAGTCAATAAGAAATGTCTATGGTCTCCATTGGAAACAGGCAGCATGCACTGGGGTCAGGGAGCCCATACTGAAACAGAAGAGGGGAGGGAGAGAGAGGCGCCAGGCGACCAATAGTGTAACAAGGTTTAATAAGTATATATAAAAACACAGTGACAGGTTCAACTCACATGATGGCCATCGGTGTCTGTGTGTGGCCAGGTGGGCTAAGCAAAGGATCCCGCATGGGATCGTAGAGTGGTCCTAGCCGCAGTGGCTCTGAGACAGGAGAGAGGACACTATAACAATGAGCAGGAGGGAGCCAAATGACACCTGTCAAACCTCGAGAGGAACCAACCAATCGGAACGTATTTGAGAGGCTAGTTACACTCACGATTGGCTGAGGAAAGAGGCGTGACTAGCCTCTGAAACTTGTTCCGATTGGCCGGTTCCTCAAGGTTTGACAGGTGTCAAACAGGCTCCCTCCAGTGGTTCTAGTTCTCCCTTGTGGTTCTAGTATCCTCTCTCCTGTCTCCACAGAGCTGCCACTCACTACTCTGGTAGTGAACAAGGCCAGCAAGGCTGAAACGCGTTTCCATCTGCAGTCTGTGTCTTTTATGGAGAATCAATAAATGTTGAAGATTTTAAAGAGCAAGCAAGGAGTTGCGGAGCATCTTTTCTCATAATTCGGCTCCCTCCTGCTCATGGTTCTAGCATCCTCTTTCCTTTCTCCACAGAGCTGCTCCTGCGGCTAGGACCACTCCACGAACCCGTGTGGGATACTTTGCTGAGCCCACCTGGGCACATACAGACACCTATGGCCATCCTGTGAGTTGAACCTGTCACTGTGTTTATATATATATACTTATTAAACCTTGTTACACTATTGAATAGAAGAAGAGTTTGTTTGGTACTTTTTAAGCACACAAGAAACTAACGATATATAAACAGAAATGTAATAGGTTAAAAATAAATAATTGAACACATACAAGACATTCATATTTGAATCATTGAAATATACAAACAAAAGGTGCACATTTGATTAATCTCTACATGTTTCGCTTTTTGTGGCTTCTTCAGGAGGCTTTTCACAGCAGGCACAGTATATAAGATGATCACTACAATATAAATACATATTCGAAAAAATATAATAAAGATACAAAAAACTAAATTACAGACAAAACGATACAAAATATTTATATAAAGTTGCAGACCGGACAGCATATATACCATATCCAAAGCACTGGTAAGGACGCCAACCTGTGTGTTCAATAGATGAAAAAACACCATAGTATGGATGGATGTATTTGGTCACTTGGGAGTATCATAAAGAGGGATATGGTAAATTAGGAGGATGTATCATAGGTCCATTGGGACAGGTGCTCCCATTCAAAGGGTTTCCCTCACCACTTCTGGAGACAGCTCTCAGACTGTGTCTTTCTCCTCACTTTCGTTACCAAAGTCAATGGTCACCAAGACAATTAGAGAGGCTGAATGCACCTAGTGAAGACATTGACATCAACAAAAAACTTGATATGACTTCTAATCGTTCCCCACTGTATCCAAAACTAAACAATTAGAACATATGGCTATACATGACCAGACATCCCCGGTTTCAGGGGACAGTCCCTGGATTGAGGACACTGTCCCCAGACCAAGTCTGTCCCCAGTTTTGTCCCCGGGTTGTATTTGAACAGGGGCTGGGGCAATTTCAAAGACAGTCAGTGCAGAATTTAAAAAAATTATAATTCTGAATTACACTCCCCCGCTCCGCCGCTCCTACTACCGTGTTTCCCCCGAAAATAAGCCCGGGTCTTATATTAATTTTGGCAACAAAAGACCCAGTAGGGCTTATTTTCGGGGTAGGTCTTAATATATTCGCTCTCTCCCTGTCTGTCAGGAATCCACAGTTTGAACAAACTTAAAATGCCCAAATTCTTTCTTTTACAACAGTAGCACACAATAAAGAATGTGTGTGCTTCTGCAATCCAACAGTGCTAAACACCTCAGCCTTCCTCCACCTCTCCCAGCCACCAGCGAGGGACCCCAACTCCCCTCTCTCTGCAATGCTCCAAGCAGGGAAGAGGGCACACCAGCATGTGAGGAAAAAGAAACTGTAAATACCTTGTGGAGACCAGATTATTCATGCTGCATACCACACACGTTGATTGCAGAGGCTCTGCATCATGGATTCAGTAACACGCCAAAGCTCTGTGAAGGGAGGGGGACCAAGCTCCCCGCAGACAGGCAGGAGAAGAGACAGGAGTACCCGTGCTGCGTTTATTGCAGAGGCTCTGCACCGTACAGTGCTTTCAATTACCCGCCAAATCTCTGTCACAGGCAGGCGGGAGAAGAGGAGACCAGGGGAGATCAGCTGAGCGCTGCTCTGCATTAAAGACACATGACACCCGACACCGCTACAGACACACAGCACACTGCACACGCCGTACCAGGATTATACCGTGTTTCCTCAAAAATCAGACAATCACCCCGAACTAGGGCTTATTTTCGGGGTAGGGCTTATATTGCAGCCCTCCTGGAAAATAGCGCTAGGTCTTATTTTCGGGGTAGGTCTTATTTTCTGGGAAACACAGTAGCTTAGGGGGTGTATTTTTTCCATTATCTTTGCTTCTTTTCATATGATCATGTGCTGGCCGGAGCGGAGGGAATATTTCTTCAGTTTCGGGTGAATGCCCATTCAGCTCCGCTCACATGTTCTTCTCCCTTGGCTCAAGTCCCGGCCAGCTGCCTGCCTGCATATCTCCTTGCCTTCCCTGGTGGAGTGATCTTCCTCCGCACCCCACCCAGTAGTAGCCGGGGCCCGGACAGGCTGTGAGGCGAGTGGGCGGCAACGGCGATAGGGCAGAGAGTCGCTGATTGCTGCCATTGCTAGTAAAAAAAAAAAAAAATATGTCCCCGGATTTAATTTTAAAAATCTGGTCATCTTACTATACATACACTTTAATAAATCCATATGTCCATTCATTGATTGTACACTTTTTTTTTTCAGTAGCACGGATGTGCATCCTTTGTGCAATAGAAGCTTTCTGAATGGAGAGACAAAGCCTACCAACAAAAGATCAGGACAGATGGATTACTACACGAGCAGTGACCCAAGCTTCGAGCAAGATGACTTTGACTACTATTTCTGTTTTGATGTGCAGAATGTCAAGTGTTTCCCGAAACCGGATGAATTCAACCCATGCGAAGACATCATGGGCTATGACTTTCTCCGTATCCTCATGTGGTGTATCAGCATCCTGGCCATAAGTTGGAATGCAGTGGTGCTGATAATATTGATAACCAGCAAGTCTAAATTCAGTGTTCCCAAGTTTCTAATGTGCAATCTGGCCTTTGCAGACTTTTGCATGGGCATCTACCTCCTGCTGATTGCCTCTGTGGACATCAAAACAAAAAGCCAATATTATAACTATGCTATCGAGTGGCAGACAGGAGCGGGTTGTCACGCAGCAGGATTTTTTACTGTGTTTGCCAGTGAACTTTCGGTCTACACACTGACAGCCATCACCCTTGAGCGGTGGCATACCATAACCTATGCGATGCAGCTCCAACGTAAAGTCAGATTACGCCATGCTTTCGTCATTATGATTTCAGGTTGGATCTTCGCGATTGTAGTTGCCCTGCTGCCCATTGTTGGCATAAGCAGTTACATGAAAGTTAGCATTTGTTTGCCCATGGACATTGAATCTTTACCTTCACAGGCTTATATCATTTTTCTCCTAGTGCTTAATGTTTTTGCTTTTGTGGCTATCTGTATTTGCTATGCACATATATATATCACTGTACGCAATCCCGATATTGTCTCCTCCCACAGCGACACTAAAACGGCCATAAGAATGGCGGTTCTGATATTCACCAATTTTCTGTGCACTGCGCCCATTTCATTCTTTGCCATCTCTGCCTCCCTGAAGGTTCCCTTAATAACCGTGTCCAATTCCAAGATCCTGTTAGTTTTGTTTTATCCCATTAATTCCTGCGCCAATCCGTTTCTCTACGCCTTTTTCACGAAGGCTTTTCGAAAGGACTTTTACATTCTGATGAGCAAACTTGGCTGCTGCAAATCACAAGCTCTCATTATGAGGACAGAGACCTCGTCGTCAATTCTCAATTCACGGAATGGGCACTACACTCCAGGGCAAAAAAACAGCTCGGGCTCAGTGTACACGTTGGTCACATTAAATCACCAAAACTGAAACAGAATTGGGTTTGTTTTTTTGACACGTCTGAGGGCAATAAGCAAACTAGTGTCCGCCCTATGTTGGCAAAAAGTTGAATCTGATTGGCTGCTAGAGCTATCTGTGCTTTGTCCAATTGCTTCTACAATTTACTTAAAGGGGTTGTAAAGGTTCCTTTTTTTCATTTTCTAAATAGGTTTCTTCAGAGCTTTTTTCCTCAGAAAATAGGTGCAGGAACTCAACCACGACCCACTCAGATTTCAAAAACAGTAGGAGAGTCTTAAAGGGCCATTAAATACCAGAATTGCATTACATACAGTGTGCAGAGTTCAGGGGGTCACACACAGAATGCAGAGCTGTCACTTGTAAACACAGAAACCAGACTTCTGTGTTTACAAGTGATTGTGGTGTGCAGGCACCAAAGGGTCTAAGCCAGAGGTTGTGGAGCTGAGTTCCCCCAAGTTCCCCCTGAAAAAAAGCCCTGGGTTTGTTTAAAGTGGATGTCACAATGTAGAGTATAATATTTCCTATCATCTGTGCCCAGTCTTGCCACATAGAGTTAATCCAGATCTGAGAAATCCTCTTTTATGTTCAGTGAAAATGAACAGCCTTCCAGATAAAACCCTGCCTAGATAAAAAGTCAGTTTTCTCTCTTCTTGCTTTGAGTGACAGGTTATTTACATATCTAGCTAGGACATGTTCATCATGTGTTATGTTTTGTTTACAATAACATGAGGTGATATAACATCATAACACATCCTAGTAATATACAATGAACTTTGGATCACCTCTTGTTATGATAAACATGTCCAAGCTAGATTTGTAAATAACCTGTCACTGAAAGCAATAACAGAGAAACAAACTTTATAATTTGGCAAGTTTTTATCTGGGATTTTGTTAATTTAAACTGAACTTTAAAAGAGGATTACTCAGCGCTGGATTAACTCTGTGTGGCAAGACTGGGCACAGATGATAAGAAGTCTTATACTCTACATTGTGACATCAAAAAATAAATAAAATGTTTTGGGGGGTTTACATCCACTTTAAGCTAGTACATTGTTGGTTAATTTACCTTTTCCTTAAATTTCCCTTCTAAATGTTTTTTTTTTTGTCTGAATTTCTCACTTCCTGTTCCTCCTCAGCAGTGGCGTATGTAGGGTATGGCAGCCATGCACTAATGTAGCTCCCTGCGCCGCGCCCACCCTGCTGAAGCGCAACGCCGGCACAGCAATTGCTAATATTTCCTGTTCTTCTGTCTGTAACCCCACACAGTAATGCAAGGCTTTCCCCCTGGTGTGGAGAAAGCCTCTTGAGGGGGAGGGGGCGAGCAGTAGTGTCAGGACACTCTCTACTTTGCAGATAAAGAAAGGAGCTGTGTGTTAGTGGGCGTCCTGACACTCCTGCTTGCCCCCTCCCCCCTCAAGAGGCTTTCTCCACACCAGGGAGAAAACCTTGCATTACTGTGTGGAGTTACAGACAGAAGAACATGAAGTGAGGATTTCTCAGAAGAAATAAGGACATTTAAAAGCAAAATGGAAGGATGAGGTAAGTGAAGGAGGACTGCACTAAGGTAAAGGAAGCTATTTAGGGAAACAATATTTTTCCTTTACAACCCCTTTAAGTATAACTCTTCTTTTAGTAAAGTTGTCACCTAAATGTTCCACGTTATTGTAACCTACATGGTAGAAGTTCTGGAGATCTTTACTGTGTGGCACGAAGAAAGTCCCAGTTGGCTCCTCTACCTACTATTCACTGCAGCCTCATCCATTTATATTCACTCTCTGAATGGCTGGGGCCACCATGAATATAGATTGGCCATTGGAATGAATGCAGTAAGTGCAGGACCCGCCAGCCGCAAAATTGTGGCACGATTTTGTCGCATTTTCCTGTGGCTGACGGTCAGCATTGCCTGTGTGTACATGAGCCCTTAGTGAAGTTCTCCAGATCAGAGCCAGTGGGTGGCTTACACTGATGTTAAGGTGTTACTAAACCCACAACAGTAAGGCCCCTTTCACACTGGGGCGGGAGGCGCGGTGGCGGTATAGCGCCGGCAAAAATAGCGGCGCTATACCGTCGGAATTGCCACGGGATTCGGCCGTTAACGGTGCGATAAAGGGTTAATATGGCCCGCAATGCACCTCTGCAGAGGCGCATCTCGGGCGGTATTACCGCGGTTTCCCATTGTTTTAAATGGGAAGGAGCAGTGAAGGAGCCGTATACATACCGCTTCTCTCACCGCTCCAAAGATGCTGCTTGCAGGAGATTTTTTTTCTCTCCTGCCAGCGCATCGCCTCAGTGTGGTTGCTGGGCAGGAGTTTTTTAGGCGGTATAGCAGCGCATAGCAGCGAAACCATGCTTGTTATACTCAATGTGGAACCTACGGTGTTAATCCTCTGCATTGTGTAAAAAGGCTGTTTGATCCTGTCTTCTCTGATCCTCCCCTTCTCCCACTGTCCCCAATCCATCTCCTGATAGTAACCTTTGTAGTCAGTCTACACATGCTCAGTTTGGTGTGTATTGCTAGGGAGTTTTTTTCTTCTTGGAAGAGTGCATGAGATCAGCACAGGGCCAGACTGATGTTAGGCTCCGTTCATATCTAGGCAGTCCAGATAATGTGCAAAATCGCTGTGATTCTGCCTGTGATCACACACCATGGGAAATCGTGGGATGTCCATGTGATCCCTGTCACTTCCAATGACATGCCTGACAAATCGCGGTAAAATCGCACAAACAGAATCGTGGGACGCCTGTCGCCCAAAAGAAGTACAAGAACTTTTTTTGGGCAACAGGCGTCCCACGATTCTGTTTGCGCGATTTTACAGCGATTCGCCAAGTGACAATAGTGGCAAAATCGTGCTGGGATCAGGGTGCCATTGGATGTGACGGGGATTGCACAAGCATCCCACAATTTCCCATGATTCGGGATCGCGGGCAGAATCACGAGCCTAGATGTGAATGGAGTCTAATGCCGCGTACACAAGACTGTTTTTAATGTCATGGAAAAAACAGTTTTTCTCGACGTGATTCTTGTCACGCCTGCCTTGCCTACACACAATGAAAAAAATTAAAAGCTCTAGCAAAGCGCAGTGACGTACAACACGTACGACGGCACTATAAAGGGGAAGTTCCATTCGGATGGTGCCACCCTTTGTGCTGCTTTTGCTGATTTCCTGTTAGTAAAAGTTTGGTGAGAGACGATTTGCACTTTTCAGTCTGTTACAGCGTGACAAATGTGCTATCTCCATTACAAACGCTACCATCTCATAACTGGCTTCTGTCGGTAAAGCCTACACACAACCGTTTTTCACGACGTGAACAACTACGAGAAAAATTAGAGCATGTTCTAAATTTTTAATGCCCATTTTTCACGTCGAGAAAAATGCTCTGGAGCCCACACACGACAGTTTTTAACCACTTGCCGACCGCCCGCCGTCATATTACTGCGGGAGGTCGGCACGCCTGGGCGAGAGCCCGTAGCTATACGTTCGCTCTTTTTGCGGCCACTAGGGGGCTTGCTCGTTACAGAGCGGGGACCGGGAGCTATGTGTGTAAACACAAAGCTCCCAGTCCTGTCAGCGGGGGAAATGCTAATCTTCTGTTCATACAATGTCTGAACGGAAAATCAGTGATTTCCCCTAGTGAGTCCACCCCCATATAGTTAGAACACACCCAGGGAGCACACTTAACCCCTTCCCCGCCCCCTAGTGTTAACCCCTTCACTGCTTATAGGAAATTTTTATAGTAATCCAATGCATTTTTATAGCACTGATCGCTATAAAAATGCCAATGGTCCCAAAAATTTGTCAAAATTGTCCGCCATAATGTCGCAGTACTGAAAAAAAACGCTGATCGCCGCCATTACTAGTAAAAAAAAAATATTAATAAAAATTCCATAAAACTACCCCCTTTTTTGTAAACGCTATACATTTTGCGCAAACCAATCAATAAACGCTAATTGCGATTTTTTTTTACGAAAAATATGTAGAAGAATACGTATCTGCCTAAACTGAGGAAAACAAATGTTTTTTTTATATATATTTTGGGCGGATATTTATTATAGCAAAATGTAAAAAATATTGCATTTTTTTCAAAATAGTCGCTCTATTTTTGTTTATAGCGCAAAAAATAAAAACCGCAGAGGTGATCAAATACCACCAAAAGAAAGCTCTATTTGTGGGAAAAAAAGGACGCCAAGTTTGTTTGGTAGCCACATCGCACGGTCGCGCAATTGTCAGTTAAAGCGACACAATGCCGAATCACAAAAAGTGCTCTGGTCATTGGGCAGCAATATGGTCCGGGGGTTAAGTGGTTAATGACCAATTTAAAAAATTGCATTTTTCACGTCATGAAAAACGGCCGTGTGTACGCACCATTACGGTTGTGGGTTTAGTAAACACTATAAGTTGTTCTTTAAACAATGTATTTTTTTAATACATGAATCAAATGAATTGTTTTATATGTTAAGGTTACTAAAATGTAAGATCCAAATTAATTAGAGACTTTTTTTAGGCTTATGTCTAATGGTTATTGTATATTATATATTTTATTGTTACTAATGTTTTATTTGCTTTGTAACAACTGTTTTCATAATAGAAGATAATTACTATTATCAATTAATGTGCTAGTTATTGGGCATATCGTTCCTCTGGCAATCTGCTCCCCCCACCCACCCCGCTGCTGCTACTGCTATTTATCAGAATCTGGTCACGGATATTATTCAGACTTGTCAGACGACAAGACATAAGGGCTGTGGAAGTGTGGACAGAGGAACATAGCAGTGCTGGCTCCATACAGATAGGAAAAAATATACCGTATATACTCGAGTATAAGCCAAGTTTTTTTCAGCACATTTTTTTTGTGCTGAAAATGCCCTCCTCTGCTTATACTCGAGTTGCCTTTTTGCGCCTGACCTCTCTAACATTGGGGACCCGGTACTGGCCGGCTGTAGGTCCCCTCTGCCCCAAACTGGCACACATATAGCCACACTCTTCCTCTATAAGTGTGCAAAGTTTGTTGTCCGGGGGACCTATGGCTGGGGAGCACCGATTTTTCAAATTCGGGCACCCCTTCCATAGACTCCAATGTTAAACGGTAATTTCTCCGGTAACTTTGGGGGACAGGCACTGGCCGGCCATAGGTCCCCTAGACCCGAAACTTGGCATAGATGTAGCCCCAGTTCTCCTCTATAAGTATGCAAAGTTTTCTGTCTGGAGTACCTACGGCCCGGGAGCACCGATTTTTCAAACCCGGGCACCCCTTCTATATACTCCCATGTTAAACGATAGTCTAGTCATGGACACAGTGAGGCATGGGCACAGTGAGGCATTGGCACAGTGAGGCATGGACACAGTGAGGCACAGTGAGGCATGGACACAGTGAGGCATGTATACAGTGAGGCATGCACATGGGCACAGTGAGGAATGGACACAGTGGGCATGGGCACAGTGAGGCATGGGCACAATGAGGCATGGACACCGTGAGGCATGGGCACAGTGAGGCATGGACACAGTGAGGCATGGGCACAGTGAGGCATGGACACAGTGAGGCACAGAAAGGCATTGACATAGTGAGGCATGGACACAGTGAGGCATGTATACAGTGAGGCATGCACATGGGCACAGTGAGGCATGGGCACAGTGAGGCATGGACACAGTGAGGCATGGGCACAGTGAGGCATGGACACAGTGAGGCATGGGCACAGTGAGGCATGGACACAGTGAGGCACAGTGAGGCATGTATACAGTGAGGCATGCACATGGGCACAGTGAGGCATGGACACAGTGAGGCATGGGCACAGTGAGGCATGGACACAGTGAGGCACAGTGAGGCATGTATACAGTGAATGAATGAATGAATGAATGAATGAATGAATGAGAACTTATATAGCGCGGCACATGCGAACTGAATCGCCTCTGGGCGCTTGTTGTTCCTGTCTCCTTTGATATCAAAAGAGAAAAGTCTTGACCTTTTTCCTAAATGCTAGGTGGTTCTCCTCCAACCGAATGCTGGTTGGTAAAGCGTTCCATAGTCTGGGACCCTGTGCCCAGTGAGGCATGCACATGGGCACAGTGAGGCATGGACACAGTGAGGCATGGGCACAGTAAGGCATGGGCACAGTGAGGCATGGACACAGTGAGGCACAGAAAGGCATGGACATAGTGAGGCATGGACACAGTGAGGCATGCACATGGACACAATGAGGCACAGTGAGGCATGCAGATGGGCACCCTAGGCTTATACTCGAGTCAATACGTTTTCCCAGTTGTTTGTGGTAAAATTAGGTGCCTCGGCTTATATCTGGGTCGGCTTATACTCGAGTATATATGGTAAATACAATTTCCCACACAGACTGAGCCCATCATCCACTAAGAATATTAATAATGCTAAATGTAAATCTTCTTGTACTTTCAATTTATTATATTTATTTTATTTTTACTGTACTAAAATTTCCATTTCGTAATTCCATCTTCTGATCACAAATGAGTTGACACGTTTTCTTCCCACGGTAATTTTTTTTTTTTTTATTACCGCAAACATTTTCACAGTTTTTATCTTAATTCATTAGGATTTTTTTTTTTGCTGCTACCTTTTGTATTAATACTACTATTGTTTTACCAAGTTTTAATCTAAAGGTGTCACTTTTTTATCTTCTTTGCTGTTTTTTCTGTTACTGTTTTGGAATAATAATTATTTTCTAGAGTGTTTTTATTCACTGCTCCTAAAGTACTGTAATCCTGCTAAAGAATACCAAAGCCCAAGAACAAACTTTTTGACATAGTTCTGCTTACCAGTCCTTAAATGTGGTGGCTGGAGGCTCTAATTGGCTTAAAAAAGGGTGGGCTCGGGGTGCAGAGCACTGCGCCCAGAGCCCACCCAGTTGTGCGACAAGAGCAAATTAATAATCGCTAATGTATTCCTGTTTCTCCTCTCGGCCAATCAGGAAGCGGGTTCTGAGTCCCAATTTGCCGTGAGTCTTAAGACCTGATTGGCTGTGAGTCCTAACTCTTGATTGGCTGGCAGGGGGCCTGGCAGGCAATGGACGATTGATTGAGCAACGGGGGGGGGGGGCAAGCGGTGTTCAATCGAGTGAGCGCCGGGGGGGTGGGGGCGTGGATGGGTAATGAGGGTGGCTAGCTGGCTGGGGGGCCACGGGCCGCTCCCCTTTCCCAAGAAAATTAAGCACCAGCAGCCACTGACATTAACCCCTTGGTGCTAGCGCCTCCTGGCCCTTTAAGGGGTTTTAGATATAAGGCGGGACAGGGTTTATGATCATGAGCCCGCTGGGATTGGCTGTGACAGCAATCACATGATCGGAAAGCTCCTTATTGCAGCAGTGACCGGTGACTAAAGAAAAGCTCTTGATCGCTGCTTTCTGATCATGTGACCGCTGTCATAGCCAATCACAGCGAGCACATGATCATAAACCCTGCCACGCCTCCTGATATCTGAAACCCCTTAAGGATCGGATTTTGGTCAAACGATCAGGAGCTTTTCATTAGCCGCCGGTAGCGCGCAGAGCTGTTCTTGCAATATTGCTAAAGCCCACCTGCTGAGAGGCCGCTAATTTGCATATGTCGGAGCCAAGTGGTAAAAATGCATCTCCCTATTGAAATGAATGGAAAATGCATCAAAAATGCGACAAAAACCTTAACAAAAAATGCACCAGCGGTTAAGTGTAGCGCTGATGTATATATATAGTACATAAATGTGTATATTGCATTCCCCAGATGGCATTCATGGACATTGAGATTGTTGAGTGTTTGGAGCCATCTAGTGGCCAATTGTTGTTAATGCAAGAAGGATTCCACTATCTGAGAAATAAAGAAGAAAGACTATTGGTTCTCAGAGTTGACCCTTGTAAATAGGAAGTTGATCAAAGACCCAGGAACAATTTCTTGGGCAGTGCATGTTGGGATTTGCTATATAAGGAGTGGGAGCAGCCATCTTAGGTCCCTTTTGGAACCGCATGGGCAGCCGGAGAGGATCTGTGAGGAGACGGGACCGAACAGCAAGGCCCACGGACATTTCCATTGAGCATCGGAGGATGGGAGTCCCCCAGCAGAGTTGGCCTGGTGTTTGATCCAGCAGACGGAGCAACGGGAGGAGGTCGCGAGACTGTACGGAGCCTGTGTCCAGTTAGGTGAGTGGGTTACGGCCCACAGTTTGTTATGCCTCACACGCCATTAGACTAACACACAGGCCTCACTACATACTTCCAAGAAGATGCGGAGGGGTTGCCTTTAAGAAGGCTGAAGGCCTAGTTGTTCGGGACGCTCTCCAGAAGGCCAAGGCAGTTAACCCACTCATTGCGGAGACATTTCTTTTTTCAGGAAGTTTACTCGTTTTGTTTGGATTACAAATTACTTGGGAAACATTATTAGCTAGCGAAGAAAGAAGATCAAGAACTGACTGTTTGTTTTTTTTTGTGAGATCTCACGGTTACCTTACAAAGTAGGGGGAGCTCCTAGGCTTAGTTTTATTTTCTTATTCATATACCTGCAGGTATACTGTTTGCCATTTGATTGCTGTATAGATTTAATTTTTTGTGCTCTCATCCCATGTTAGGAGGATAGCACAGTTTATGTACTGGTGTTTCTTTACTTGCCAATTATCAACAGTAAAAGAATACTACTGTTTAAGCATACCAGGGTTGTGGCGTATTGCTTTATTCACTCTAGGTGCCGCTCGTGGATCCTGAAGTTACAAACAGGTATCTGGTATCACATTGTACAGTATTGTATTGTATTGCACCACAGCTGTGTAAAGGGGACTGAGCCTTATCATTGGGGTTGTAGTTAGAGTGCAGGCCCAAAATTTAATCAGCAGCTCCTGCGGGGGTCAGTGCTACACGTGGGGGCTCGGACCGGGATCCTGTCACTCTACAAGAAACCCACCCCCCCCCTTGAGGTCACCATGGACCCCATCACAGTAGTCCGTTGGTGCGAAGCAGAAGGGACACGCTCAGAAGCAAGCGTGGCCATTGAACTCCCAGGGAGCTACTGGGAGAAGAAGCAAATCAAAGAGGTGGTACAGACATTGTCTCCAGACAGAAAGGCCTACGTGGTTGCAGTGAAACCAGACTTTGGGACTGATTGCACCTATGCCCTGATAGAGTGGGGACGGGGTGTTCCTGAAAATTTCCACGGTGCCACCATAAAATTGTCCGAGAAGACAGTGTTCCACCTGACACACCCCTGCAAAAAGCAGTTAGAACCCCTAGACAGGAACGCAGGAGCCGCCGCCCAGCGGCAGGCGGAACAACAACTGGCTGAGTTACAGCGACAATACCGTGAAATACAGGAAAAGTTTCAGGAGACATCCAGCATCATAGCAGATCGCATGGATGGACTGCGCGTCGGCTCAGAAGACAAGAGACCTGGCCAGATGACACCAAACCCAAGGAGGGAGCCAAGAAGACGCAGCAGGGGCTATCTGCAAGAAGTAACTATTAGGAAGGATTTCCGCATTGATGGCCAGATAGGAGAAAAGGGACAGAAGGGCAAACTGTCTTACACCGGCCTCCTACACCAAATAGAGCTGGGGCTACAAAAAGGATATCTGGAATCGGAAATCAGAGAGGCTGTGATCCACGCCATCAGCCCAGGCTCAAGTGTTAGGGGCATGTTAGAGAGAAAGAGTGATTTGACTTTGAACCAGCTTAAGAGGATTCTAAAAAGTTACTATGAGGAGGAAGATGCCACAGAGCTATTCCACCAACTGATAAATATTGCACAGGACAGTAAAGAGACTCCTCAGAACTTTCTGTTTCGGGCCATTGAACTCAAGGACCGCCTGCTGTTTACCTCAGGAGAGAGAGGGAGCGGGGAACAATTTGGAGCTGAGCTGGTACAGAAGAAATTCCGGAGATCCGTGACCACGGGGCTGAGGAGCGACTATGTCAAGCTCCACTTGAAGCAGTACTTGGAAGATCCCTTAACTCCAGACGAGGTCCTTCTTGAAAAAGTGAACGAAGTGGATAAGATGGAGATTGAGAGAGACCAGAAACAGAGAAAGCTTCAAGCTTCAAACACCACAAGTGCTAAAATACAGCAGGTAGGTGTCCCCTCAGACACCCAGGAGTTGAATGTCCTGGCGGCAACCGTTGACCAGGGATCACGGTTTTCATCTGTACACCACCCACCCGCGAGTCAGACGGAGCTGGAGAGGCTTATGCAGACCCAGAAGGAGATACTGGAGATGATGGCCATGATGATGACTGAGCTGGTGAAACTAAAGGCAGAAGGAGTTATGCCAAGGAAGGTCCCAAAAGCTACCACCATTACCAGCCCTCCGAAACAAACACAAAGAGTCTGTTTCAAATGCGGAGGGATGGGACATTTCAGGCGAGTGTGCCCCAGCCCACTACCCGTGGAAAACCCACATCAGTCGGAGGGAAACTTCAGAGGGCCCCAGTGAAGGAGTCAACTGGGCGCCCGGGTGCAGTAGCGAACTCCACACCGACTCACGTGCCACGGCCCACTGGAGCCACCAACAAGGCGGGGCAGAAGAAAAAGAGGCCCTCAAAGGCCAAAGTCCGAGCCACAAAGCAGGCTAAGGGTACAGCTACCAGTGGATTTCCTCCCAAGCTGGTGGGACCTTCCCCAATTGTCCCCATCCAAGTGGAAGGGATCTACACAAAAGCCCTGCTGGATACTGGAGCCCAAGTAACCTTATTATACAGGGACTTCTATGACAAGCATCTCAAGCACCTGCCACTACGGAA
Organism: Rana kukunoris; assembly: GCA_029574335.1. Lineage (NCBI taxonomy): Eukaryota > Metazoa > Chordata > Amphibia > Anura > Ranidae > Rana > Rana kukunoris. The sequence goes on along the minus strand of CM056052.1, from coordinate 535,039,176 downwards.
ATTGGAGGAGTTGGAGATATGGGGTTTGGGCACTCAGAACTTTCCATATGATGGTTACCTGCCAGTCAGACTCACCTTCGACCCAAGTACAGTAGGAGAGACGGAGACCTTTGACACATTGGCCATAGTGTGTCCTCGTCCTCCAGGAGCTGACAAGAGCTCTCTTATCATTGGGACAAACACTGACTTAGTGAGGAGACTACTTGCACCGCTGGTAATTAAGAAGGATACCCGCCCCACTGAAATACATCCCATGTTGGCCCAGACATACCGAGACCTTATACAAGAGGAGAAGGCTCCTGAAGAGGGAGTGGGAAAAATCTGGCTGCTGAACAAAGGAGAGAAAATAGTCCAGCCGGGTGAAGTAATCTGCCTAAAAGCCTCGGTCAAATTGAGCTGGAAGAAACCAGGCCCTTTCATTGTCCTGGAAAACCGCAAAGAGGGGAGAAACGGACTAGAACTCATCACTGAAGTGTTGCCCACCAGAGTATTGGAGAGAACTCACGGCAAAGTTCCAGTCAGTGTCCGCAACACAGCGACAGTGCCAGTGAGAGTGCCAGCCAGGCTACTGTTGGGACAGGTCAGTCCGGCTGTTCCAGTCGAACCAGGAGGTTTGAAAGGAGGGTCAGCCCCAGAAATCCCTGAAGAAGAGTTCAGCCCAAAAAATACGCCTCTTACTCCTGCATGGAGGGAAAGGGCCAAAGCCCAACTGCTGAGATGGAGAGCAGCCTTCTCGAAAAGTGAATTTGACGTAGGATTGGCAAAGAGTGCCACCCATCGAATTCGTCTGGAGGAAGACAAGCCATTTCGGGAAAGGGTCCGGCGGATCCCCCTAGGAGATCTGGAAGACTTGAGGGAACAATTGGCTGAACTTAAGAGGACGGGCATTATCCGAGAGTCCAGGAGTCCCTACGCCTCCCCTATAGTAGTGGTCAGGAAGAAGAATGGGTCCCTACGCCTGTGCATTGACTACAGGACCCTGAATCGGAGGACCATCCCAGACCAGTACACCACACCCCGAATTGAGGATGCCTTACAGAGTCTGTCAGGAGCAAAGTGGTTCAGCGTACTGGACCTGAAGAGTGGGTATTACCAGATTCCTATGTGCCCTGAAGACAAGGAGAAAACCGCTTTCATCACCCCAGTTGGGTTCTTTGAGTTCAACCGGATGCCGCAAGGCCTGACTGGGGCCCCAGCAACTTTCCAGAGGTTGATGGAGAAGACAGTGGGTGACATGAATCTCCTTGAAGTTCTGGTATACCTGGATGATGTCATAGTCTTTGGGAGGACGTTGGAGGAACATGAAGAACGCCTTGAGAAGGTCTTGAAGAGACTTCATGATGAAGGCCTGAAACTCTCTATGGAGAAGTGCCAGTTCTACCAACCCTCGGTGAGTTACCTGGGACACATTGTGTCTGAAGAAGGAGTGGCAACTGATCCCAAGAAACTAGAAGCTGTCACTTCCTGGCCCAGGCCCACCAACGTAACTGAGCTCAGGTCATTCTTGGGTTTCTGCTCATACTACCGAAGATTCGTAGAGGGATTCGCAAAAATAGCCCACCCACTCACTGAACTCTTAAAGAAGCAGGAAGAAGCTGGTGAAAGCGCGGGTCAGCCGAAAAAGCCTAAAGAGGGGTCTAGAAGGAAGAAAGAGTCCATCCAGGATCAGTGGACTCCAGAATGTGAAGAGGCCTGCAGGAGGCTGAAGTGGAGTCTTACTACTGCCCCAGTGTTGGCCTATGCAGACCCTGCCAAACCATATGAGTTACATGTGGATGCCAGCCGCGACGGGCTGGGGGGAGTGCTTTACCAGGAGCATGAAGAGCACTTACGGCCAGTTGCCTATGTGAGTAGAAGTCTGACCCCTGCTGAAAGAAACTATCCAACTCACAAGCTTGAATTTCTGGCTTTAAAATGGGCAGTGGTGGACAAGTTGAAGGACTACCTTTACGGGGCTGAATTTGTGGTCAAGACGGACAACAACCCCCTCACATATCTACTCACCACTGCAAAGCTGGATGCCACCGGTCACAGGTGGTTAGCTGCTCTCTCAGCCTTTACCTTCAGCCTGAAGTACAGACCAGGAGTTGGTAACCGAGATGCGGATGCCCTGTCAAGAAGACCCCATGACCCCTTGGAAGAATGGACCCAGCTTACTCCAGAAGGAGTGAGGGCCCTATGGGAGGGCACAAGTCAGTACCAGAGAGGTGGAGCCAGAGCTGAAGAAGTAGGAGTATCCTCAGCGGCAGTACCCAGGTGCTACTGTAACGTTTCCCAGGTCATGCAGGAGGGCCTACCCAAGTTATCCAGGAAGGATCTCAGGAGAGATCAGCAGGGAGATCCACTGTGTGGGCTGGTGCTTGAAGCATTGGAATGTCGACAGCCTGATGTACTGCGGAAGAGTCCTGAGAGGGAAGCCCAGGTGTTATTGAGAGAATGGGATCATTTGCAGCTGCAGCAAGGGGTGGTCTACCGAAGGGGCCCCTCTGATGATCCAGAAGCAAGGTGGCAGTTACTCTTGCCTGAAAAGCACAGAGAGACGGTACTGATTGCTTTACATGATCACCATGGACACTTGGGAGCCGAGAGAACTCTCCAACTAGTAAGGGATAGGTTCTACTGGCCTCACATGAGAAAAGAAGTGGAGAGCTACTGTCACTCCTGCCTCAGATGCATCCAACGGAAGACATTGCCCCAGAGGGCTGCCCCAATGGGCCATTTAGAGAGTCAGGGCCCAATGGACCTGGTTTGCATAGACTTTCTTTGTCTGGAATCCGATCTGAGTGGGCAAGGTGACATCTTAGTGGTGACAGATCACTTCACCCGTTATGCTCAAGCTTTCCCTACTAGGGATCAGCAAGCAACCACAGTAGCAAAGACTCTCGTGGAAAAGTTCTTCGTACACTATGGCCTGCCTCAACGCATACATTCAGACCAAGGAAGGGACTTTGAGAGCAGACTAATCAAAAGGCTGTTGGATCTGTTAGGCATACAAAAGTCCAGGACTACTCCTTACCATCCACAAGGGGACCCCCAACCGGAAAGGTTCAACAGGACTCTCTTGAACATGTTGGGGACCTTGACTGCCGAGCAAAAACCTCACTGGAGTAAACACATTGCTGCATTAGTCCATGCCTATAATAGTACCAAAAGTGATGCCACTGGATATTCCCCATACCGACTGATGTTTGGCCGTGAAGCAAGATTGCCAGTGGACCTGGCGTTTGGTTCCTCCTTGGACCACACCTCCGAGGCCTCCCATAAAGGGTATGTGGACAGACTACGGCGGAGCCTGAAGACAGCTTACGAGCAGGCTCACGCCACCTCGGATTCCAGGGGGGAGAGGAACAAGAGGAACTTTGACCTGAAAATGAGAGTCCAGGATCTTCAGCCAGGTGACCGGGTCTTGTTGAGGAACTTAGGCATTCCAGGCAAACACAAGTTGGCTGATCGCTGGAAATCACAGCCATGTGTTGTGTGCAGGAAACTTCCAGGGCTCCCAGTGTATGAGATCAAGCCAGAAGGAAAAACTGGGCCGGTAAAAACATGGCACCGGAATCACCTCTTACCTCTCACTGAGGCAGTCAGGACAAGCACAGAGAAGGAATCCACACCCACTGATGTGTGTAGACCAATAACCAGGTCCCAACCTGCACCTTCTATAGATGAGGATGAGGGAGTGGAGATGAGCTGGCTGTGGCTTCCTGAAGATTCAGAAACAGATGCTGATGTCCTTTCGGAGGTAGAGGAGGATGATAATGGAACTCTTAGGGCAGAGGCCCCGGAATTTGTGCCGACCACTCACTCTGTAGGAGAGCCCAGTGCTTCCATTCATTCCCCACCCTTAAGCATTGAACGGAATGATGACCTTGGCCCAGAAGGAATGGACACTCCAAAAGTGCCCAGAGCAAAGAGAGACATTCGCCCACCACGCAGACTGACTTATGACACATTGGGCGAATGCTCTGAAGCCTCACAGTTTGTGAGCAGAAGAAACTTTGAACTGCCTAGTCCCTCTACTCTTGATTTAGTAAGGGACAGCCCCAGCTCACCCCTTGACACATCTGTACCAGACATGGTAGTATCAGCTGTGGGTGCACAGGATAGCTTCCCACTGTATGACAATTGGTGGGAAGCTCCTCTGTCCGTTTTGTGTGAACGTATAGAAACTAGAATGCAAGATAGGATTAGCAATTTGGACCTCTTTGGGGGACCAAAAGAGACAAAGTAGGGGGAGTGTGTAGCGCTGATGTATATATATAGTACATAAATGTGTATATTGCATTCCCCAGATGGCATTCATGGACATTGAGATTGTTGAGTGTTTGGAGCCATCTAGTGGCCAATTGTTGTTAATGCAAGAAGGATTCCACTATCTGAGAAATAAAGAAGAAAGACTATTGGTTCTCAGAGTTGACCCTTGTAAATAGGAAGTTGATCAAAGACCCAGGAACAATTTCTTGGGCAGTGCATGTTGGGATTTGCTATATAAGGAGTGGGAGCAGCCATCTTAGGTCCCTTTTGGAACCGCATGGGCAGCCGGAGAGGATCTGTGAGGAGACGGGACCGAACAGCAAGGCCCACGGACATTTCCATTGAGCATCGGAGGATGGGAGTCCCCCAGCAGAGTTGGCCTGGTGTTTGATCCAGCAGACGGAGCAACGGGAGGAGGTCGCGAGACTGTACGGAGCCTGTGTCCAGTTAGGTGAGTGGGTTACGGCCCACAGTTTGTTATGCCTCACACGCCATTAGACTAACACACAGGCCTCACTACATACTTCCAAGAAGATGCGGAGGGGTTGCCTTTAAGAAGGCTGAAGGCCTAGTTGTTCGGGACGCTCTCCAGAAGGCCAAGGCAGTTAACCCACTCATTGCGGAGACATTTCTTTTTTCAGGAAGTTTACTCGTTTTGTTTGGATTACAAATTACTTGGGAAACATTATTAGCTAGCGAAGAAAGAAGATCAAGAACTGACTGTTTTTTTTTTTGTGAGATCTCACGGTTACCTTACAAAGTAGGGGGAGCTCCTAGGCTTAGTTTTATTTTCTTATTCATATACCTGCAGGTATACTGTTTGCCATTTGATTGCTGTATAGATTTAATTTTTTGTGCTCTTATCCCATGTTAGGAGGATAGCACAGTTTATGTACTGGTGTTTCTTTACTTGCCAATTATCAACAGTAAAAGAATACTACTGTTTAAGCATACCAGGGTTGTGGCGTATTGCTTTATTCACTCTAGGTGCCGCTCGTGGATCCTGAAGTTACAAACAGGTATCTGGTATCACATTGTACAGTATTGTATTGTATTGCACCACAGCTGTGTAAAGGGGACTGAGCCTTATCATTGGGGTTGTAGTTAGAGTGCAGGCCCAAAATTTAATCAGCAGCTCCTGCGGGGGTCAGTGCTACATAAGTATTTTGTGTTGTTTTTGAGTCACGTGTCCTTTTTTCACAGGTTCACTATGTCCAGGAAATGCAGCAAAAATGTGGCAAAATCATGAAATCATAATCATGAAACATGTCCTGCTCACCTGCTCTGCGTAGTAGTTTTGCACAGAGCAGCCCCAATTCTCTTCCTCTGGGGTCCCCCGCCTGCGCTTCTGGCCCCTCCCTCCTGCCTAGTGCTCTCAGAGCAAGCAACTTGCTATGGGAGCACCCAGGCAAACTCGCTCCTGATCCACCGCTCTGCGTGTCCATTCACACACAGAGCCATGGCTCGGCCCAACAACCCCACAATCTCTCTCTCCTCATTGGTTCACTGGCTGGGATTGACAGCAGCAGGAGACTATGAGGAGTGAGAGTCCCCAGAGAGCAGCCGATCCTCTTCTTCTGGTTCCCCCGCCTGCGCTCCTGGCCCCTCCCTCCTGCCTAGTGCTCTCAGAGCCATCAACTTGCTATGGGAGCACCCAGGCAAACTCGCTCCTGATCCACCGCTCTGCGTGTCCATTCACACACAGAGCCATGGCTCGGCCCCACAACCCCACACCCCCACAACCTCTCTCTCCTCATTGGTTCACTGGCTGGGATTGACAGCAGCAGGAGACTATGAGGCGTGAGAGTCCCCAGAGAGCAGCCGGTCCTCTTCTTCTGGTTCCTCCGCCTGCGCTCCTGGCCCCTCCCTCCTGCCTAGTGCTCTCAGAGCCATCAACTTGCTATGGGGGCACCCAGGAGACTCGCTCCTGATCCACGGCTCTGCGTGTCCATTCACACACAGAGCCATGGCTCGGCCCACACAACCTCTCTCTCCTCATTGGTTCACTGGCTGGGATTGACAGCAGCAGGAGACTATGAGGAGTGAGAGTCCCCAGAGAGCAGCCCTAAACTCTTCTTCTGGTTCCACCGCCTGCTCTCCTGGCCCCTCCCTCCTGCCTAGTGCTCTCAGAGCAAGCAACTTGCTATAGGAGCACCCAGGCAAACTCGCTCCTGATCCACCGCTCTGCGTGTCCATTCACACACAGAGCCATGGCTCGGCCCCACAACCTCTCTCTCCTCATTGGTTCACTGGCTGGGATTGACAGCAGCAGGAGACTATGAGGAGCGAGAGTCCCCAGAGAGCAGCCGGGCCTCTTCTTCTGGTTCCCCCGCCTGCGCTCGTGGCCCCTTCCTCCTGCCTAGTGCTCTCAGAGCAAGCAGCTTGCTATGGGGCACCCAGGCAAACTCGCTCCTGATCCACTACTCTGCGTGTCCATTCACACACAGAGCCATGGCTCGGCCCCACAACCTCTCTCTCCTCATTGATTCACTGGCTGGGATTGACAGCAGCAGGAGACTATCAGGAGTGAGAGTCCCCAGAGAGCAGCCGGTCCTCTTCTTCTGGTTCCTCCGCCTGTGCTCCTGGCCCCTCCCTCCTGCCTAGTGCTCTCAGAGCAAGCAACTTGCTATGGGGGCACCCAGGAGACTCGCTCCTGATCCACGGCTCTGCGTGTCCATTCACACACAGAGCCATGGCTCGGCCCACACAACCTCTCTCTCCTCATTGGTTCACTGGCTGGGATTGACAGCAGCAGGAGACTATGAGGAGTGAGAGTCCCCAGAGAGCAGCCCTAAACTCTTCTTCTGGTTCCCCCGCCTGCTCTCCTGGCCCCTCCCTCCTGCCTAGTGCTCTCAGAGCAAGCAACTTGCTATAGGAGCACCCAGGCAAATTCGCTCCTGATCCACCGCTCTGCGTGTCCATTCACACACAGAGCCATGGCTCGGCCCCACAACCTCTCTCTCCTCATTGGTTCACTGGCTGGGATTGACAGCAGCAGGAGACTATGAGGAGCAAGAGTCCCCAGAGAGCAGCCCTAAACTCTTCTTCTGGTTCCCCCGCCTGCTCTCCTGGCCCCTCCCTCCTGCCTAGTGCTCTCAGAGCAAGCAACTTGCTATAGGAGCACCCAAGCAAACTCGCTCCTGATCCACCACTCTGCGTGTCTATTCACACACAGAGCCATGGCTCGGCCCCACAACCCCACAACCTCTCTCTCCTCATTGGTTCACTGGCTGGGATTGACAGCAGCAGGAGACTATGAGGAGTAAGAGTCCCCAGAGAGCAGCCGGTCCTCTTCTTCTGGTTCCCCTGCCTGCGCTCCTGGCCCCTCCCTCCTGCCTAGTGCTCTCAGAGCAAGCAGCTTGCTATGGGGCACCCAGGCAAACTCGCTCCTGATCCACTACTCTGCGTGTCCATTTACACACAGAGCCATGGCTCGGCCCCACAACCTCTCTCTCCTCATTGATTCACTGGCTGGGATTGACAGCAGCAGGAGACTATGAAGAGTGAGAGTCCCCAGAGAGCAGCCCGATCCTCTTCTTCTGGTTTCCCCGCCTGCGCTCCTGGCCCCTCTCTCCTGCCTAGTGCTCTCAGAGCAAGCAACTTGCTATGGGGGCACCCAGGCAGACTCGCTCCTGATCCACGGCTCTGCGTGTCCATTCACACACAGCCATGGCTCGGCCCCACAACCTCTCTCTCCTCATTGGTTCACTGGCTGGGATTGACAGCAGCAGGAGACTATGAGGAGTGAGAGTCCCCAGAGAGCAGCCCTAAACTCTTCTTCTGGTTCCCCCGCCTGCGCTCCAGGCCCCTCCCTCCTGCCTAGTGCTCTCAGAGCAAGCAACTTGCTATGGGGGCACCCAGGAGACTCGCTCCTGATCCACGGCTCTGCGTGTCCATTCACACACAGAGCCATGGCTCGGCCCACACAACCTCTCTCTCCTCATTGGTTCACTGGCTGGGATTGACAGCAGCAGGAGACTATGAGGAGTGAGAGTCCCCAGAGAGCAGCCCTAAACTCTTCTTCTGGTTCCCCCGCCTGCTCTCCTGGCCCCTCCCTCCTGCCTAGTGCTCTCAGAGCAAGCAACTTGCTATAGGAGCACCCAGGCAAATTCGCTCCTGATCCACCGCTCTGCGTGTCCATTCACACACAGAGCCATGGCTCGGCCCCACAACCTCTCTCTCCTCATTGGTTCACTGGCTGGGATTGACAGCAGCAGGAGACTATGAGGAGCAAGAGTCCCCAGAGAGCAGCCCTAAACTCTTCTTCTGGTTCCCCCGCCTGCTCTCCTGGCCCCTCCCTCCTGCCTAGTGCTCTCAGAGCAAGCAACTTGCTATAGGAGCACCCAAGCAAACTCGCTCCTGATCCACCACTCTGCGTGTCTATTCACACACAGAGCCATGGCTCGGCCCCACAACCCCACAACCTCTCTCTCCTCATTGGTTCACTGGCTGGGATTGACAGCAGCAGGAGACTATGAGGAGTAAGAGTCCCCAGAGAGCAGCCGGTCCTCTTCTTCTGGTTCCCCTGCCTGCGCTCCTGGCCCCTCCCTCCTGCCTAGTGCTCTCAGAGCAAGCAGCTTGCTATGGGGCACCCAGGCAAACTCGCTCCTGATCCACTACTCTGCGTGTCCATTTACACACAGAGCCATGGCTCGGCCCCACAACCTCTCTCTCCTCATTGATTCACTGGCTGGGATTGACAGCAGCAGGAGACTATGAAGAGTGAGAGTCCCCAGAGAGCAGCCCGATCCTCTTCTTCTGGTTTCCCCGCCTGCGCTCCTGGCCCCTCTCTCCTGCCTAGTGCTCTCAGAGCAAGCAACTTGCTATGGGGGCACCCAGGCAGACTCGCTCCTGATCCACGGCTCTGCGTGTCCATTCACACACAGCCATGGCTCGGCCCCACAACCTCTCTCTCCTCATTGGTTCACTGGCTGGGATTGACAGCAGCAGGAGACTATGAGGAGTGAGAGTCCCCAGAGAGCAGCCCTAAACTCTTCTTCTGGTTCCCCAGCCTGCGCTCCAGGCCCCTCCCTCCTGCCTAGTGCTCTCAGAGCAAGCAGCTTGCTATGAGGGCACCCAGGCAGACTCGCTCCTGATCCACTACTCTGCGTGTCCATTCACACACAGAGCCATGGCTCGGCCCACACAACCTCTCTCTCCTCATTGGTTCACTGGCTGGAATAGACAGCAGCAGGAGACATCCCCAGAAATCCGCGGTACTTGTGCACATCGCTGGATCAAGATGGGGCTTAGGTAAGTATCAGAGGGGCTAAGGGCACACAGAATGCAAGAAGGTAAGAAACCTTCAGCCTTTACAAGCACTTTAAATACTAGTGTCTACCCCCTCCTTCCCCATGCAACGAAGATGAAGAAAGAAAGACCAGCCTAGAGTGTCAACTATGGCTACCTCCATAAATACAGTGGAGTAAGGAAGTGTAGCCACCCAGGGATCACCAGGTGAAAAAAAAATACATGAAACAAAATAATGCAGCCATCATATCTATGGGCTTATAATCTACAATACATTACATTTTTCTTTTTGGTTTGGAAAAAGACAAAAAAATAAACATACCCCACTCAGTCTTTATAATTGGCTATGCCAGCTAATAGAAACAACCAGTTAGAAAATGATACAGAAAGGAGGACCTCTAATATGTGTGCCATCCTAACACACCATCGAGATATAAAATGCATGTTTCCAGAGATAACAAGTAATCTGTAATTATCCAGAGATGATTTTTATTATTACTGCTTTGGCCATCTCTTTTTATTGTACATAGTACTTTCCGGTACTCCAATATGTGTCCTGTTTTTATTCTGTTGCCCTTAACATTATTATTTGTACAGTTGTGCTAAATAAAGCTCTTTTTTTTTTGTAAGATATGTTTTGCACTCGCTGATCAAGATTGATGCTCGTTACTGAGTGATATTTGCTAGGTAATATAGGTACAGTATATACTGTACATTTAAATATTAAAGATGTCACATAGTAGGTGGGGTTGAAAAAAGACACAAGTCCATCAAGTGGCAGTCCAAACTATGTGTGTGATGTTATGTCACTATTACATTGTATATCCCTGTATGTTGTGGTCGTTCAGGGGCTTATCTAATAGTTTCTTGAAACCATCGATGATCCCCCTTGAGACCACCGCCTGTGGAAGGGAATTCCACATCCTTGCTGCTCTTACAGTAAAGAACCCTCTACACAGTTTAAGGTTAAACCTCTTTTCTTCTCATTTCAATGAGTGGTCATGTGTCTTGTTAAACTCCCTTCCGCGAAAAAGTTTTATCCCTATTGTGGGGTCACCAGTACATTATTTGTAAATTGAAATCATATCCCCTCTCAAGCGTCTCTTTTCCAGAGAGAATACAGTTGCAAGAAAAAGTATTGGAATGATATGGATTTCTGCACAAATTGGTCATAAAATGTGATCTGATCTTCATCTAAGTCACAACAATAGACAATCACAGTCTGCTTAAACTAATAACACACAAAGAATTAAATGTTACCATGTTTTTATTGAACACACCATGTAAACATTCACAGTGCAGGTGGAAAAAGTATGTGAACCCATTGGATTTAATAACTTCAACCAAACGTTTCCTGTAGTTGTAGATTAGACGTGCTTTGGGATGTCTGGTGTGAACTGCTTTCTTGAGGTCATGCTACAGCATCTCAATCAGGTCAGGACTCTGAGGCCGCGTACACACGATCAGACCAGTCCGATGAAACTGGTCCGACGGACCGTTTTCATCGGACCAGGCTGAAGTGGTCTGATGGTCTGATGTGTGTACACACCATCGGACCAAAAATCCGATCAGACCAGAACGCGGTGACGTAGAACACAACGACTAGTGTTGCTCACGAATATTCGCATTGCGAATATTCGCTACGAATATTGCATATTCGAGTATTCGCGAATAACACGAATATCGCGGCGAATATTCGCTATTTCGAATATTCAAATTTTTTCAATTTTTTTTTTAGAACAGATCACATCCTAGAGATCCCCATCGACGTCTAAAAGCATTGCTGGTATGATTAGAGACCTTGGGCCGAGTAGCTGCAGCGCTCATTTTATATTGCCGAAAAATCGCAATGCGATTATTCGGCAATAGCGATATCGCGCGATTATTTTATATTGTAATATATCACGAATATTCTGAGCCAATCAGAGTGCTCCATTCCGCATTTCTCGAAATTTCGCAATTATTTTGTATTGTAATATATCACAAATATTCTGAGCCAATCAGAGTGCTCCATTCCGCATTTCTCGAATATTCGCAATTATTTTATATTGTAATATATCACGAATATTCTGAGCCAATCAGAGTGCTCCATTCCGCATTTCTCGAATATTCGCAATTATTTTATATTGTAATATATCACGAATATTCTGAGCCAATCAGAGTGCTCCTTCCGCATTTCTCGAATATTCGCAATTATTTTATATTGTAATATATCACGAATATTCTGAGCCAATCAGAGTGCTCCATTCCGCATTTCTCGAAATTTCGCATTTCTCGAAATTTCGCATTCGCAATAGCGAAAATTCGCAATAATTTCATTTCCAAAAAATATCGCGAAATCGAATATGGCATATTCTGCTCAACACTAACAACGACGTGCTGAAAAAATGAAGTTCAATGCTTCCAAGCATGCGTCGACTTGATTCTGAGCATGCGCGGGTTTTTGCTCCGATGCTTTTGCGTACTAACCATCGAATCTGTCCGACGGACAGGTGTCCGTCGGACAGATTTTAAAGCAGGTTTTAAAACTTTGGTCCAACGGACAACGGTCCGATGGGCCGTACACACCATCGGACCGGTCTGATCGTGTGTACGCGGCCTTACTGGGCCACTCCAGAAGGCGTATTTTCTTTTGTTTAAAGCGGGGGTTCACCCAAAAAAAATGTTTTAACATTGTATTCAGCTTGTATTTAGTTGTGAGATAGAGATTACGGCAATGAAATATAAAAAAAAACAGCGTACATACCGTATTTTCACCGCGGCTTCCGGGTATGTAATCTGCGGCACTGGGCGTTCCTAATTGATTGACATCCTTCTGACCGGCGCATACAGCGCGTCACGAGTTCCTGAAAGAATCCGAACGTCGGTGCGGCTCTATACGGCGCCTGGGCATCAAGGTTCGGCTTCTTTCGGCAACTCGTGGCGCGCTGGTCGCTATACGGCGATCGGAAGGATGACAATCAATTAGGAACGCCCAGTCCCGCAGATTACATACCCAGAAGCCGCAGTAAAAATATTTTTATTTCATTGCCGTAATCTCTATCTCACAACTCAGCTGAATATAATGTTAAAAACTTTTTTTTTGGGTGAACCCCGCTTTAAGCCATTCTGATTTACTTCTATGCTTTGGGCTGTTGTCCTGTTGCAACACCCATCTTCTGTTGAGCTTCAGCTGGTGGACAAATGGCCTTAAGTTCTCCTGCAAAATGTCTTGATAAACTTGGGAATACATTTTTCCTTCAATGATAGCAATCCGTCCAAGCCCTGATGCAGCAAAGCAACCCATGAGTAAGACCTCATCTGGAATATGCAGTCCAGTTTTGGGCACCAGTTCTCAAAAAGGATATCGGAGAACTGGAGAAAGTGCAGAGAAGGGCAACCAAACTGATAAGAGGCATGGAGGAGCTCAGCTATGAGGAAAGATTAGAGGAACTGAATTTATTCACTCTTGAGAAGAGGAGAATAAGGGGGGATATGATCAACATGTACAAATACATAAGAGGTCCATATAGTGAACTTGGTGTTGAGTTATTCACTTTAAGGTCAACACTGAGGACAAGGGGGCACTCTTTACGTCTGGAGGAAAAGAGATTTCACCTCCAAATACGGAAAGGTTTCTTCACAGTAAGAGCTGTGAAAATGTGGAACAGACTCCCTCCAGAGGTGGTTCTGGCCAGCTCAGTAGATTGCTTTAACCTCCCTGGCGGTATGATTCTGTCTGGAATTACGTACCAAAAGCGGTACAATTATTTTCATGGAAATTTGGCATTTTATACTGTAGGCCTGCAATTCTTAGGAATAACTTGCTTAAATCTGTCCAAACAAGACATCCCGGGTATGATAAAGTTTGAAAAACAAAATCATAATTTTTTATATAATAAAAAACTATAAATAATTATAACAAATTATAATGTAATTATAATAAAAAATATTCAATAATGTAATCAACTCAAAAACACTGAAATGTGCTCAGTTGCAGAATTGTCGCTGTCATTATTTTTTTTTTATGACGAATTTCCCCACAAATCGCTATCGCTCAATTCTGCAAGTGATTAAAATGTATTATCGCTGTTTTCTAGCTGATCTAAAACCATTTTTGACATAAAGGGACACTTTTGGTTGCTATGGGCAATCTACAGTTTCCAGGCAGAAAGAACACTTTTTGTTTTATAAAAGAACATGTAGGGCACTGGACAGACCACTAGGGACAAGGGGGGTGTGTATTTTTTACATACAGTACTGTAATCTATAAGATTACAGTATACTGTATGTAAAGTGTTTGTTTACTTTTTTGAATTTGGCGCCGTTCTTCGCTTCCGTGCGTCGTAACGTCGCAGGAAACGGAGATCGGCGGCACACGGGGACGCTGTGTGAATCGAGCGAGCATCCGCTCGCTCACACAGCGGGGATGCATCGCTGGATCCAGGAAGAAGGTAAGCCAGCGCGCGCTGCAGGCTCTGCATGGCTACCCCGAGCGTGACTCGGGGATACCGTTCTTAGCAGAAAAAACACACCCGAGTCACGCTCGGGGATACCGCCAGGGAGGTTAAGAGAGGCCTGGATTCTTTCCTAAATGCACATAATATAACTGAGTACTAAGTTTTGTAGGTAAAGTTGATCCGGGGTAAATCCGATTGCCTTTCGGGGGATCAGGAAGGAATTTTTTCCCCTCCGGTAGCAAATTGGATCATCGCTCTGCTGGGGTTTTTTGCCTTCCTCTGGATCAACTGTGGGTATGGAGTTGGGTGTATGGGAGGATGTACTGTGTTTTACTTTGTTTTATTTTTATTTATTTTTTTATGGTTGAACTGGATGGACTTGTGTCTTTTTTCAACCTGACTAACTATGTAACTATGTAACTATGATGCCCCCCACCACCATACTTCACAGTTGGGATGAGGTTTTGATGTTGGTGTGCTGTGCCGCTTTTTCTCCACACATAGTGTTGTGTGTTTCTTTCAAACAACTCAACAAGCTCCATGACCGCGCCTGTGGGACCCGCGTAGCCGATTGCCGCTGGTGTCCCAATTTCAGTCACCGAAGCTGAAGAACGAGGGGGAGGTGTGTGTAAACACACCTTCCCCGTTCTTCATTGTGGCAAAGTCAGTGATCATCTGTTCCCTGATATAGGGAAAGACGATCACTGATGTCACACGTCCAGCCCCACCTCCTATAGTTAGAAACACATATGAGGTCACACTTAACCCCTACAGTGCCACCTAGTGGTTAACTCCTAAACTGCAATTATCATTTTTCACAGTAATCAGTGCATTTTTATAGCACTTTTCGCTGTGAAAATGACAATGGTCCCAAAAATGTGTCAAAATGTGTCAAAATGTGCCACACACAGGGGCTGTTACACTTCCCCCTATCACTTCCCTCTATCAACCTGGGATTCTACAGCCATCCACTGGGAGTTGTGATAGTTCCCTTCATGGGACATCTACATGCTGACAGACTGATGTTAACCTCTCCTCATCTGGATTCAGCAGTGGTATCGTTGTACACATTTTTATACCAGTATCATACTTAGCTACAAGTTTTTATGACTGCTTTTGGTACCCTTTGGCATTACTCGCACCATTTTTACAGTTTATGTAGCTACATCGATTTTATCTCCAGTGCAATATTTATTTGGTTACCTACTTGAAGACTATAAACGTTTTAATGCTATTCCCATCGAGAGCTGCCTTTGTGTGTTTTTTGTATCGTGCTATCCATTTTTCCAGTTGTTGGCAATTGCACTGGGAATCAGCCTGCAAGGAGATCAGCTAAAAGCAGTTGGATCTATGTGTGTGTTATAATTAATAGAATTTAGTCGATTAATCGATTAAAAAAAAAACGATTAATCGAACACAAAAATTTTGATCAGTAACAGCCCTAGTTATTTTATATATTTTTTGGGGATATTTATTATAGCAAAAAGCAAAAAATATAGATTTTTTTTCAAAATTGTCGCTCTATTTTTGTTTATAGCTTAAAAAATAAAAACCGCAGAGGTTGTCAAATACCATAAAAATAAAGCTCTATTTGTGGGGAAAAAAAGGACGCCAATTTTGTTTGGGAGCCACGTCGTACGACCGCACAATTGTCAGTTAAAGCGACGCAGTGCTGAATCACAAAAAGGGGCAAGGTCCTTAACCTGCACAATGGTCCGGGTCTTAAGTGGTTAATCTGTATGCAAATCTTTCAGAGTATTAAGTAGTTGGAGAAATTTGGCATTCGTGTTGAGCCTTAACATGCAGAGAAATTAGTAGAGTGGATGACCAAGCCGTCCTCATCCTCTCTCACCCAGGCTGAGCTTAGTTTGTCTGGCAAAGCAAGTGCCAAGGCGTCCTCTTCCCTCTGCACAATGGCATCACACAATCCTTCCCTAGTCCCACCATGTCCTCCTGAGGAGTCCCTGAACTGTTTCAACACAGTGTTGGGTACATGCTGCATCTCCAAAGAGGCAGGATGCCCTCCAGGGGCCAGCTTAAGGGCAGCACACCAACTGCATTACATCGCAGAGCTACGCCTGTGTAGGGCGTTGCTGTGTCTCAACGTTACTGCAAAAGTTCTTTGGTGTGGGCCTTTTTTGAGACATGTGCATCAGATCGCACCGTTGCTATTTGCAACATATGTCTCAAGCGTATCTCGCATGGCCAAAACATCACCCACTTGGGCACCACATGCTTGACCAGACATATGTCAACCTGCCATGCAGTTCGTTGGCAAGCATACCAGCATCCACATGCCCATCGGTTGAATGCTAGCTTAACGAAATTGCTAGCACTTCAACTGCTGCCTTTTCAGTTGGTAGGTTCTGCACCCTTCCGTGAGTTTGTGGAATGTGCAGTACCTCAGTGGAAAGTCCCCAAACGCCACTTTTTCTCACGGAAGGCGATTCCGGCTCTCTACCGGCATGTGGAAGGCAATGTCCATGCTTCGCTGGACAGGGCAGTCAGTGGTAAGGTGCATCTTACCGCTGACTCATGGTCCAGCAGGCATGGACAGGGACGTTACCTCTCTTTTACGGCGCATTGGGTGACTCTGCTGGCAGCTGGGAAGGACGCAGGGCAAGGTACAGTAGTGTTGGAGGTTGTTCCGCCACCACGCCTCCAAAACACTACTACTGGTTGTGACACACCTCTCTTCTCCACCCCCTCCTCTTCTTCCTCTGTGGGCTCTTCCTGTGGTGATGTTTCTTCGGAACCAGCCATGCTCCGTAGGCGTACGAGGGGCTACGCAGGAATGCATTCCAAGAGATGCCATGTGGTGCTAGAGCTGGTGTGCTTGGGAGACAGGAGCCACACTGGGGCAGAAGTTCTGTCAGCTCTACAGGGGCAGGCTCAGAGGTGGTTGACGCCATGCCAGCTTAAGCCAATATGGCAGCAAAACTGGGTCAGGGGAGCTTGGTTTTTTTTCCCCACGCCAGTGGGACTTGATCAGGGATGCATGCACTGTCCTGTCACCATTTGAGGAGGCCACGAGGATGGTGAGCAGTGACAGTGCATGCATCAGTGAGACTGTCCCTCTTATTTACATGTTGGAGCACACACTACGTGAAATAATGGACAGGGCCCTTGCGGCAGAACAGAGGGGATGATTGTATCAGCAGCATGGAGGTGGAGCCTAGCACTCAGCATCAGCAGCAGAAGTGTTCAAGGGATCACTTACAGTCCCAAGGAACCCGTGGACTTTTACGTGGCTGGGATGAGGTGGCTGTGGATCCTGTCGTCCTCAGTGACCCAGAGAACTGTGCCCCGAATGCCTCAGCAAACCTACGCTGCATGGCCTCCCTGATCCTGCAAAGCCTGTGTAAGGATCCTCGTGCTCGTGGTATCAAGGAGAAAGATCATCACTGGCTGGCAACTCTCCTTGATCCACGTTACAAGAGTAAGGTTGCAGAGCTTATCTTGCCGTCGCGAAGGGAGCAGAAGATGAAACATCTTCGAGAGGCCTTGCAGAAGGGTCTGTGCAACGCGTTCCCAGAACCTGGGGGATTACCAAATCCTCGTCCTGGACAACGTGTTGCTGAGGCTTCGGTGAGTCACAGAAGGAGCAGTGGAGAAGGTGGCCGTCTGACCGATGCGTTCAGACAATTTTTTAGTCCCCAGCCCCAAGGTATGACCGGTTCCAGCAACCATCAGCAGCGTCTGGTTTACATGGTACGTGAATACCTAGGGGCAAGATCAGACTTGGACACCTTCCCCACCGAAAATCCTCTGGCTTACTGGGTCTTGAGGATGGATCACTGGCCAGAGCTTGCACAGTACGCAATTGAGATACTGGCTTGCCCTGCATCCAGCGTTCTGAACACACATTCAGTGCTGCTGGAGGCTTTGTGACCGATCACAGGGTGCGCCTCTCCACCGACTCCGTCGATCAACTGACTTTCATAAAAATGAATTAGGCTTGGATCAACACCAGCTACCAAGCACCTGATGCTGATGTAACCGAATCATTTTTTTTAAATGTCAGATCCCTTGGAGACTGCCTATGCTGATGCTGAGTGACTGTCCTGTTATGCTGCTGACTGAATATCCTTTTCCTCCTCACTGATCTTGCTGATAGCTAGTATGAACATTTTTGGTTTCTGGGCTCTGCCATCAGTGCCTAAGGCCCAATTTTTCTGCCCCTGTTTAACAGCGTCGTCTAAAAACAGTTTTTGATGCAATACTTTGCATGTGGCTCTTTGTTGCGCTCCAATTACAGTATCTGTGAGGGGTTGCAGTGTTGTGTTGTGCCTTAGGACTAATTTTTATGCCCCAGTTTAACAGGAGCGTCTAATAACAATTTTTGATGCAATACTTTGCATGTGGCTCTTTGTCCTTGCAGTCCTTGTGTTGTTTGCACCGCCTGTATACTGCTGTTCAAAGTATATAGGGCCAAAGGGTCTTGTCAGGGCTGATCCTCCCTATAGGCTCACTATGCAAGCCGCTTAGGGCCCCGCAAAGCTGCGAAGGGCCCCCCAAATTACTAGAGGCCCCGCCTGGTGAGAAGTCATTTTCGCCCCCTTACCACTTCTAAACTCGCTGGCTGAGTCATTTCCGACAGCAGAACACCCCCTCCCCCCGCTTCTCAACTTTCTTTAATGTGACATGTCACTGTCGTCAGCGCCCCCCACATTTTATTGTGCCATGTCATTTTGCTTAAGGGCCCCAGGGAGGTCAGGATCGGCACTGGGTCTTGTAATGACCTGGGGGAGTGGTGGTAGGGAAACCCATGCTATTTTTTTCAATGATTTTTATCCATATTGCAGGGACCAAACATTACATTAAAGCAGCAAGCAGTATTGAGGCCTTCATGCTGAATACCCTACATCACGGATTCCCTATCTCCTACACTGAAACCTGCAAACGGATAAGTAGCTATTGTATCACTTGTAGTCCTATAAGAAGATCTGCTATCTGTGTTCTATGTATAAATTTGTTGTTACTTAATATGCCTTGTGGATATCAACATACTAACTGCGAGATACTACTGTGCTAAAGTTCAAAAATAGGGAACGGGGAAACATAAAAGCACTCACATGTAGCCAACATCCGAAATAATTCAATCAAAAATAGGAGTTACTACAAAAAGTAGTAGAAAGGAGGACTTTTTCAGGCAATCACAGGGACATACAATTTAAGAAAAAATATTTAATTATGTATCATAAAATCCAAAACAAAACAAAAACTAAAATATACAAAAACAGGATATACAGGATATATATTAGCAATAGTAGCTTGAATCTCGCCCGGCTAATATATATCCTGTATATCCTGTTTTTGTATATTTTAGTTTTTGTTTTGTTTTGGATTTTATGATACATAATTAAATATTTTTTCTTAAATTGTATGTCCCTGTGATTGCCTGAAAAAGTCCGCCTTTCTACTACTTTTTGTAGTAACTCCTATTTTTGATTGACTACTGTGCTAAAGACTGTTAGCTAAGAAATACCTTAAAGGGTCAGCTACCTCAAGTTACCGCAGCTATATTAGCTCTCATATACAAGTACTATATTACTTCAAATATGCAGCTATAAATACCTGAGCTATATTGCCTCTCATTTGCAACTATTATTATGTGTGCAATATTCACCTCCTAGATGCAATTATTAGTGGTCGCTACATCTCGTATTTGCTACCTGTACTCTCAAAGTACCTAAGCCTTAATTGCTACTCTTATGCAACTAGTAGTTGTCTCAACAACGCCTATTTATTACGTGCTTGACATAAGTACTACCTGTTATGGGCCTATGCCCCAAGTTGCGAAACATGTTCGCCTAAACTTCCTATGCTAAGGGTTGACGTATTTCATACCTTCTCCCTTAGTCCCCTAATGCACAACACTACGTAATACTAATAATTACTTGCATACAGTATATTTTAGTACATACTATATTTTTAAATGCTAAGCTCTGCTCGCATGTTGTAATGCATCCAAGCTCAGAAGCTCAATACCTATCTTTATGTGAGAGAGACATGATGTAAAGAACCCCCAAACTCCTGTTTGTGTGGAGTGACGCCTGGGGCCCAATACTGAGTTCTCACATAGAGAAGAGCATTGAAATCCTTGCCAACCGCAGTTGTGGTTCACCCCCGTTCACCAGAACTGTTACAGATAGATAGATAGATAGATAGATAGATAGATAGATAGATAGATAGATAGATAGATAGATAGATAGATAGATAGATAGATAGATAGATATTATGTGCCAAGATTTTGCATTTTCTGAAAAAAAAAAAAAACACAGCGTATTGGTTACTTGCTAAGAAAACTCTATAAGGAAACCTTTCTACCTGCCCCCTACATGATGGCTGTAGAGCACAGACTTAATGTCCCGCTAATCAAAATGATTGAGACCTAGGAGGAAATTACAGAAGACAAGACAGGCAGCCGTCCAGGCTGAGTTTATCTGGACTGGGAACTGGGAAATATCGACTCACACTTAGCATCTCTTAAATATAAAAATGCATTTTCTGGTTATATTGGAAAAAACATCAATATCAAATTAGGCCCCTGCCAATACAACTCATTGTGACTTTGATTAAGACAAAGCGCCCTGTGTCAGTTAAATGCAAATTCAATTTAGTCCTTAAGAATCAGAATATATGCAATTTATTTATTGAGCTCTCATTCTGCATCGCTGTATCTTGTCCTGGGTCAACTACTGTATGCAGAAATACTTATTATGAAGCCATCAGTTTATTTATGATGAAATATTTGTCAGTTTCCTAATGAGAAAGATTTGCATAGAGCCATCAGTAGCCCAGTGCAATATAAATCTATATCGTACAATATGTATATATATATATATATATATATATATATATATATATATATATATACTGTAAAATTGTGGTGATACTGCGCTGTCAAAAAACGACAAATAATAAATGCTGCAACTTCAAATGTGAGACACACACAAAATAAGCCTAAGTAAAGAAAACAAGCTGCGCAAAATAAAGTGATCATTCAATCAAAAAAAAAAAAAAATCGCATAAATAATTAAAATCGTTGTGCTATTGATGTGTTGAGATCACTGTAACAAATAAGTTGCCCTATCTGCATCACATTCTAATATGTCCCAGTGAAAAGGGGTAAGCAAATTACAGTCCCTCAGGACGAAGTCAATTGTGACAAAACGACGTAGGGTGAAGCGGAGTGCTGACGTCATCACTACATACAGAGTCCCGGAGTGAACAGACTGTGTTAGCCGGTCGGCTACTAATTTTCACATGCAATTTTTTATCTTCTCATTGTAAGTGCGATCACATCTGACCATCTGTGAGCGGTGGGAGATCTATCAGATACCGGAGAAACGATATCCTGTGACATAGACCCCCAGGCTGTGTTAGAAAGCCACACGCCAACAGAAGATCTCTGGTTGGGATCTTTATTTTCGGTAAGAGGCAGTTTGTTTTGAAGGTTCTATCTCATCACTGTTCTGTGGTTCCTTGTGGTTTGATGTCACCATTTCACCTGCAGGAGAGCAGTCCATTTCCAGCTATTAAATCACCATCTGATGCGTTTTTACCTTTGAAAATAGGACTGTGATTTGCTTACCCCTTTTCTTTGGGACTTATTAGAATGTGATGCAAATAGGGCAACGTATTTGTTACAGTGATCTCAACACATCAATAGTACAACTATTTTAATTATTTATGCAATTTTTTATTTTATTTTTTGATTGAATGATCACTTTATTTTGCATATATATATATATATATATATATATATATATAATGGCATCCCAGTCTTAGTCCGTAGGGCTCAATATAGAGTTGGCCCACCCTTTGCAGCTATAACAGCTTCAACTCTTCTGGGAAGGCTTCCACAAGGTTTAGGAGTGTGTCTATGGGAATTTTTTTACCATTCTTCCAGAATCACATTTGTGAGGTCAGGCACTGTTGTTGGACGAGAAGTCCTGGCTCGTAGTCGCCACTCTGTAATACATCCCAAAGGTGTTCTATCGGGTTGATATCAGAACTCTGTGCAGGACAGTTAGGTACCTCCACCCCAAACTCGCTCATCCATGTCTTTATAGACCTATCTTTGTGCACTGGTGTGCAGTCATGTTGGAACAGGAAGGGACATCCCCAAACTGTTCCCACAAAGTTGGGAGCCTGAATTTGTCCAAAATGTCTTGGTCTGCTGACGCCTTAAGAGTTCCCTTAACTGGAACTAAGGGGCCAAGCCCAACCCCTGGAAAACAACCCCACACCATAATCCCCCCTCCACCAAATGATTTAGACCAGTGCACAAAGCAAGGTCCATGAACATATGGGTGAGCGAGTTTGGGGCGGAGGAACTTAACTCAACATCAGAAGTGATGTAATGTCTTGTATTGTTTTATAATGCATTTTCTTGTTTCTGAGCATGTGTATTCGTGCTCTTCCGATTTTTTCAGACAAATGACTGTACTAGTTAAACGAATATTGGATGTTGTGTTCACGTACAATACAATTTTCTAGCCTGCACCTTCAGTTTTTGTTGTCTGAATAGTGCTGAAAGCACTATACTAACGATCACATAGTTGGAGTGAATAAGTTGCTTTGTAGTGTCATTAGTTAGGAAGGGGTGAATTCTGGAGATGTTGCGGAGATTAAGGCAGCAGGATTTAGCCAGTGATTGGATGTGGGGGCTGAATGAGAGTTCAACGTCAAGGATTACACCCAGCATCCTGGCATGTGTGGAGGGACCAATGGTTGTGTTGTTGCTATTAATGGTAAAGTCATGGGGAGGGACTGAGAAGAAGGAAAAATAACAAGCTCAGTTTTAGATAATTTGAGTTTGATAAAGTTGTGTGACATCCATACCAATATGTCCTTAAAGCGGAGGTCCACATAAATAGTGAACCTCCGCTTTTCGGAACCCTCCCCCCTCAGGTGTCACATTTGGCATCTTTCAGAGGGGAGAGGGTGCAGATATCTGTATAATACAGGTATCTGCACCCCCTTCCGGGAAAAGACTCCCGCGGGAGCCACGCCCCTTCGTGCCCCCCCGCTGTGTTCTAGAAAACACACAGGTCCCAAAACACAGCAGGGACCAGTGAGGACGCGCCGTGTGACTCGCGTTAGTGCAGTAGGGAACCAGGCAGTGAAGCCGCAATGCTTCACTTCCTGATTCCCTCACTAAGGATGGCGGCGAAGGCAGCCAAGAGACAAGCGATTGCTCGGCTTCGGCTGCCGACATCGTGGGCACCCTGGACAGGTAAGTGTGGATTTATTAAAAGTCAGCAACTGCAGTATTTGTAGCTGCTGGCTTTAATATTTTTTTTTAGGTGGACCTCTGCTTTCAGTAATTTTGAGATGCGTGAGGAGATCAAGGGGGTGAGTTGAGGAGTGGAGAGATAGATCTGGGTGTCGTCGGCATAGAGGTGATATTGGAAGTCATGTAAATATTGATTGTTGTATTTTTCCTGTTATTTTTTTAGGTTGTCAATAAAAAACTTAATCCGTCAGTAAATTTTTCATGTTTTATCAATAAAAAATGCAGTGGAAGGTTGGAAACACTGGTGGTAATGCCCTGGCACGTGTTTTGTCCATGCGGACGTCTTCACAGGGCCGAACCACCACCCCTCTAATCCTTGGGTTATGTAAAGTTACAACAGGAGAAGAGGTTATGTTTTCAAACATATAGTATTTTTAACAACTTTGTTGGTCATCTGCTACTTAAAAAAACACAAATAGTTTACATTTATTTAATTGTACATATAAACAAGAAGCTAAAAATGCCTTCCTAAATTTATCGGCATAAAAAAACATTTCATGGGAGCACGTGGGAAAAGTCGGTGAGTTATGCAATCCATGTAATCATTCATTCTATTTATTGAGCACATCCTGTGTGTTCAGGGTCAGTGTGACCTGCAAGTAATATTTGTTAAATAAATCATGTGCTAATGTTACTGGCTATCCACATCCTATGTTAATGCTTCTGATATAAACATAGCATGCTGTGACGAGCTGGGCACGTATAACATTATACTTCATTACTTTACAAGTTCATAGTGCCACATGTGCATTAGTGCATGCAGTGAGACTAACGAGTTACCGGTAATTTAATAAAATGGGGCAAAAAAATAAAAAAGCACAACATGCAAAGTGTATTACTATTAACACTTAGAGCTGATCTTGTTCTGTGTTGGCTTCAGTGAAGAGAATTAATGTTTGCTGCTATGGAATACTAGAACCTTTGCTCATTGTATTGTTGTTTAAAGTGGAGGTCCGCCCAAAAAAATAAAATAAAAACCAGCAGCTACACATACTGCAGCTGCTGACTTTTAATAATAAGACACTTACCTTAGGGTGACCAGACATCCCTGGTTTCAGGGGACAGTCCCCAGATTGAGGACACTGTCCCCAGACCAAGTCTGTCCCCGGTTTTGTCCCCAAAATTGGATTTGAACAGGGGCTGGGGCAATTTCAAAGACAGTCCAGAATATTAAAAAAAATCTGAATTACACACCTCGGCTCCGTCGCTCCTACTAGCTTAGGGGGGTGTATTTTTTTCCATTATCTGTGCAACTTTCTGATGATCATGTGCTGGTTGGAGCGGAGGTAATATTTCTTCAGTTTTGGGTGCACGCCCATTCAGCTACACTTACATGTTCTTCTGCCTTGGGTTAGGGCCCGGCCAGCCACCTGCCTATCTCCTTGCCTTCCCTGGCAGAGTGATCTTCCTCTGCACCCCATCCAGTAGTAGCCGGGGCCCTGAGAGTAATGCTGGCCATACACAGTTCGAATTTCGAAACAATTTTCTTTCAAAAATCGCATCTAAGAATTTTTGTTCGTATTTCGCACCATTATTGGGTTGCAGCAACAGCCGATTTCCGTGCCCCAATCAAATTTGAGAAATTGGACATGTTGGACATTTTTGGAAAAACTAAAGATTTTCTAATCAGTGATGGGAGAATCATGGGAGAAATGTAATAGAAAAAAATGTGCATGTGCAAGAAAAGAAAATTCCCGGAGAGAAAAGAAGATTCCTGGCCACCAAAATTATTTTCTGTAGCAACATGAAGTCTTGGTCGGCCGAATTTTGAAAAATCAATGGTGGCATCATCGGATCACAAAAAAAAAAATCTAGTTTAGAAAAGAAAATGTATTTGAAATTCAACCGTGTATGGCCTGCTTTAGACTTGACAGGCTGTGAGGTGGGCGGCAACGGGCAGAGTCACTGATTGCAGCTATTACTAGTGGAAAAAAAATATGTCCCCGGATTGCATTTGAAAAATCTGGTTACCCTAACTTAACTGTCCTGGAGTCCATTAGCTGCCACCGCCATTGCGGGTAAGGGTACCTGACAGTGTAGCCTTTCGGCTTCACGCCAGGAACCCTACTGCACATGCGCGAGGCTCTGCTCCTCACTCCTACTGGTCTCGTGACAAGGGAGGGAGGAGGACAGCTGCAATGTCAATACCCACGGCTCCCAGAGGTGGGACAGGATACCTGTCAAAGACAGGTATCCTGTCCTCCCTTCCCCCGGAAAGGTGCCGATTGTGGCACCGGAGGGGAGGAGGGAACCAGATGAGCGGAAGTTCCACTTTTGGGATTATTAGATACACTTTACTATGATAAAATTTTAGACTACTCACAAGGAACCTGTGACATGTTTATTATACTGTGTGTGTATATATATATATATATATATATATATATATATATATAGAGAGAGAGAGAGAGAGAGAGAGAGAGAGAGAGAGAGAGAGAGAGCACCCTCTACTTGGGTAGGTGCTAGAGTTAGGCTGTTTTTGCGATGGCATGTAAATTTAAGCAGGCCTAGCAGGAAGTTAGGCTTGTTTAGGCTTGCGTAGGCTGGGAGTGGCTCATAGCAGCAGCTGTGACTTACAGACAGCATCACTCCACGGTTAATCTCCCTCTTGCTTCTAGAGGATTCTAGAAGAGGAGGAGGGGAAGTGAGGTGGAGCAGTCTGGGGTGTCTCGGGTAGCCCTGACCAATCCCCAACTAGGATTGGCAGGGGGCAGGCTTTCTTGAAATACCCAGGGTCAGCCTAGCTGGGGTGGAGTTTTGGAAGGAAGAACTGAGGATGGAGTACTAGGCTGTCTGGGCCTTTGTGGGAGCTCACCAGTTTGGGGGGGGGGGTGACCTTGGGTATGGGACTCGGGTGCAGGACGGATCCTTTCAAGAATGCATGGAGGGTCTGAACAGGAGGCACATAGAGGAGTCAAAAAGGACAGCAGGAGCTAGTACTGCCGGGCAAGACTTGAGGAGGGAACCACCGGTTTGCATCCAGGAGGGCTTTTGAGTGACATGGGCAGTTAGGAAAACTGGAGAGGCATACCAGAGAGGACCGGGAGCAGTAGTCCACCATACATAGGACAGCTAACACTAAAAGACTTCCTATTCCTGTTTTTGCCACATTAAAGGAACCCGAAGGCCTGACTGCGTTAGAGTTGGGCCTAACCACGTGCTAGGGGAAAGAGAGAGCAAGAGAGACTCTGGAGTAAGCCAAGTATTTATAGTTGTACCAACTCCTTGATATACAATCAACCAATTGCTTGTTCTACTGGGCATCCTACATATTCCTATCCTATCCAAATTCAAATCATTCAATAAAAATGCAAAACAATCACATGGACTGATCATTGTCTCAAAAGTGACTGGGAAGTGAATGCTGGGCTGGAGAGGGTGACAGGTGGGCCACAACTTTCAGCAGCCCTAACGTGAGTACCGCTACATTTATATATATATATATATATATATATATATATATATATATATATATATATATATATATATATATATTTACACGCACACTCATTGGCCACTTTACTGACCACTAGTATTGGGTTGGACCCCCTTTTGCCTTCAGAACTGCCTTCATTCTTTGTGGTATAGATTCAACTAGGTGTTGGAAACATTCCTCAGAGATTTTGGTCCATAGTGACATGATAGCATCACACAGTTGCTGCAGATTTGTCGGCTGCACATCCATAATGACAATATCACGTTCCCCCACATCCCAAAGGTGCTCTATTGGATTGAGATCTGGTGACTGTGGAGGCCATTGGAGTGCAGTGACCTCATTGTCCAGTGGTGAGACGATTGGAGCTTTGTGACATAGGGCATTATCCTGCTGGAAGGAGCCTTTAGAAGATGGGGACACAATACTCATGTAGACCGTGGCATTTAAATAATGCTCAATTAGTACTAAGGGGCCTAAAGTGTGTCAAAAAAATATCCTCCCACACCATTACACCACCACCATGAACCATTGATACAAGGCAGGATGGATCCATGCTTTCATGTTGTTTACACCAAATTCCTACCCTACCATCTCAATGTCGCAGCTGAAACAGTTAAAACAGTTAAATGAAATATATGTGAATTGTGTAACCTTCCCCCAAAGGAAATGTTCATGAACAGACTGTACTGCCAGAGGACTGGAGAATCCTGCTTCCCATGCCCTGCACTGCAAAAGTGTAGTGATGTAAAAAAAATAAACTATTTGATCATAAAGTATTTCAGTTGATAATCAGCACCCCATCCCGAAAATCAGTAAAATTAAAGACAACTGAATATTAGGATTTTTGAGGTGCTGAACCCTCTTTAAGGATTAACATTTAACAAAGTGATGTATAAAAATATGTAGCCAAGGTTTGCTACTGTGCTTATGTTTAAGGGACAGTTTTGTTGTTTGTTTATATGGGTTTGGCTCCCTCTAGTGCATGCTGGACTCCATGTGTGTTTTTTTTTTTCTCCTGTGAGAATGACCCAGAGCAATGCATTATGGAACATGTAGTCCGGGAAGAGGAAGTGACACTGATAGCTGGACCAATCTGGACCACAGGTAACATAATTCTGTGCGCACAGAGCAGCCTACTGGGAGAGGAAATAAACAGGCGCATGTGGACTGTTTTCGCTCTCTCTGGACGCCATTCTAACCCTGCCAGCAGGAGGTCTGTGTGACAGGGAGTGCCAAGAATATGTGGCCTACACAGCAGGGAGCTGGATCACCAGCCTCAGAGGCATCTCAGAAGACAGCATTGCTATTCCAATACATCGGACCGGCGTGTGTTCCAGACCATCAGGAAGACCATCAGGATACACCTGCAACCCAGTCCACCGGGAGCTGCAGTGTGGCGCGGTGCCACAATTAACACAGGACAAAGACACAGAGAATTCCGGCCGGAAACCTCTATTTATCTGACGTTCGTAGTGGTGATCGGGCACAGCCCTTGTGATAGTTGACAACAGTACTGCTGAGTAACAGACTGGCTGGTGATACTTGTAGTTCCACGGATGTGAATCTATTTTTTCCCAGGCCTCACACAGCAGGCCCTTGGGGCTAATATCCCCCCATGGTGCTTTACAATCAGTATTGTGAACATTTCTCTAACACAGTTAAAGGAGGAGCATACATGTGTTGTCATCTCTTCAGATAAGGTGCAGTTTAGTTCATTCTTGTTATCATCTTCCATCTTGGATTACAAATTTACTGCAGTATAAAGAACAGGCTAGCTGAAGATAACTGGAACTGAAGGAACACTTATCAATTCTTCCCTGCTGTGCATAACTTCCTCACAAACACGGATGCAGGCCCAGCAGCTTTCTTTGAATCTGCCACTGCTGACTGATAATTATTAAACCACTCCCATTAGACCTACTAAGCACAGAGGCACAGACAAACACACATGGATTACTTCAGAATAACAAAAGGTAGGAATCTGCAACAAAGGTTGTTATAATCCTTACAATGTACATAGATCACCCAGAGGGGAATGTTTTTTTCTCAAAAAAGGTGGAATTGTTTTTTAAATATTCCCATGTGAACTAGGCTTTTTTTGCCTTTAGTAAATCAGCCTCTATGCTGCATTCTCCCTCTCAATGACAATCAATGGAAAAGGCACTACTGAGTTTATTTACTAAAGGCAAACAGACCGAAGTGCAAAGTACAGTAAATGAGGTAAAGGTTAACCCTTATTTTTTATAAGTGGGCAAACTTAAAAAATCTACAGGGGATTTCCCCCACTGTATGTGTATATGCATGTACTTACCGAAGTTCACTAACTCTTCATCAGTGGCGGCTGGTGCGCAAAATTTTTTTGGGGGGCGCAAACAAACGAAAAATAAAAAAACAATTGCATCCTCACTGTGCCCATCAATTGCAACCACTGTGCCCATCAAATGCAGCCACTGTGCCCATCAAATGCAGCCAATGTGCCATGCCATCAAATGCAGCCACTGTGCCATGCCATCATTTATCGCCACTGTGCCCATTAATTGCCACCACTGTGCCATGCCATTAAACGCAGCCACTGTGCCATCAATTGTCGCCACTGTGCTCATTGTCACCACTGTACTCATCAATTGTCGCCACTGTGCTCATCAATTGTCGCCACTGTGCCCATCAATTGTCACCACTGTGCCCATCAATTGTCATCACTGTGCCATGCCAAACGCAGCCACTGTGCCATGCCATCAAACGCAGCTACTGTGCCATCAATTGTTACCACTGCGCCATCAATTGTTACCACTGTGCCATCAATTGTCACCACTGTGCCCAGCAATTGTCACCACTATGCCATGCCATCAAAGGCAGCCACTGTGCCATCAATTGTCGCCACTGTGCCCATCAATTGTCACCACTGTGCCATGCCAAAAGCAGCCACTGTGCCATCAATTGTTACCACTGTGTCCATTAATTGTAGCCACTGTGCCCTGGAAAAAATGCTGCCACCGTGCCCTGGAAAATGCCCCCTCCCCCCGCCTGGCACTTACCTTTCTGGGGCCAGCCACCCTGCTTCTTCCGTCCCTCGATGTCTTCTCTCACCCTCGATGAAACTTCAGCCAATCCGGTTACCGGTAACCAGAACCAGTGAACCTGATTGGCTGAGAGGCCTGTCACTCTTATCCATGGACCGCACCCCCCGTGCGTCCCGAGGATAAGCATCTGGAAGCCGTTTACAGCCTGTAATCGGAAAGCCTATCAGAGCCGGTGGCTGTGATAGGCACTTCCACAGCTAACCAGCTGCCGCTATTCAGATGGCCGGTGCTCGCCAGGGGGCCGACCATCTGAATAGTCGGCGGCAGCGGCAGCAATACATGTATTCATGCAATGCATGAATCTATGTATTGTAATCAGCGGCAAGTGTGGGAGCCAGAGGGGGGGGGCACTCCGGCGCCCTCTATACAAGCACCGCCACTGCTCTTCATCCTTCAGGGAGCTCCAGGTGCTGTGGACATTGATGGTGGTGAAGCACTTACAAACAATTGCATTGGGAAGGCAGATAGCACCTGGACAACACGTTTTTACCTAGATAAGACTAACCAAATGCCTTGGGCTGGTGAAAGTGTAACAAATCTCATGGTGGTCCCAATTTGAGCACCATCATGTTAGCTATGAGAATGAATGTTCTTCAACTCCATCAGGGCCAGGGCAAGGGGCAGGCAGCAGGGGAAGTTATTCTGGGGGCAATGGTTTACTGTAGGGATGGGGGCGCTTCCTTCTGTTGCAAGGCTGACAGGAGTAGTGATTTATACAGCGATCAGTGCTATAAAAAATGCACTGATTACTGTGTAAATGACACTAGGGGGCAATGAAGCGGTTAAGTGTGTCCTAGGGAGTGATTCTAACTGTGGGGGGGGGCTGGGCTAAACGTGACACGACAGTGATCACTGCTCCTGATGACAGGGAGCAGTAGATCAGTGTCCTATCACTAGGCATCTAGTTACATAGGCATCTCCCCATCCTGTAGTTCCGTGACCTGATCACGGGACACCGGCGGACATCGTGTCCCCGGGTCCCGCAGGCACGGTCACGGAGCACGCAGTGGGCGTGTGTGCCCACTATGTTGCAATTTAAAGGGGACGTACAGGTATGTCCCTTTGCACAGCCATGCCATTCTGCCGACTTATATAGTTGTGCAGCGGTCGGCAATCGGTTAACAAGTGAGTGATTGCTGACCCTACATTTGCATATCATGAATGGGGAAGGGGGGAGCAGTTTGGCATCTTAGCCCTGGGCACTGGATGGTTTTGTCCCAGTACTGACCTCCATACTTTCATTTTTGGATCACATTAATAATGCCACTGACTGTACTGATTTTTTTATTATTTCTAGGTCCATTATAAGCCTGTCAGTTCTAAAACACCATTGTTATCAGACTCATGGTCACCAACAGCGCCCAAAGGGGTTTGAAAAAGAAACAAACTCCATTGTCTGTAGCCTCCACCCAGTAGTGTATTTAGGTTTTGTGCTGCCCTAGGCCTGACTAAACTTGTGCACCCCCTAATTTAAATATGGCCCATCCCTTCCTGTCAAGGCCACACCCCTTCCTTAAGACTCTCACTTCCTGTTTGGCTATGGGGCAGAAAGTGAAGGGAAATCTCCGCAATGGGACAGGGATGGTAAAAAAATAAAGTGACAGGGGCTGTAACCCCCCCTTAGGCGGCGTACACACGACCGAGGTTCTCGCTGGAAACCAGCGAGAACCTCGCTGGAAGCTGCATTCCAGCGAGGACCTCGGCCGTGTGTACGCTCTCGGCGAGCTCTCTATTTGCTCTCTATTTGCTCGACGGCCCGCCTGGATGAATGGCTGGTTGCCATTCCCGACGGGCGGGTCGCCGATTTCGACGGCCGGCAGAGAACCTCGACGGGCGGAACGATGTGTTCTGCCCGTCGAGGTTCTCTGCCGTGTGTACGCGGCCTTACTCTATCCAAATGGAAAAAAAAGTGTTGCCTATAGTTCTACTTTAAGCACAAATTTCTGATAATTTGACGGAGAGGACTAAGAAGATATAACCATGCCAATGGTGCAGCAGAAAACATATAGCACAGCGAGGAAGGTTTGTGGTCCAGGATGACAGGACAGTCAAAATTAGAAGCAGAGCCCCCCCATACTTGCAGAATGCTGATCGCCCGCATACCGGAAGCAGCATGGCCACTTTATGGGGATGCTAGACTAATTTTGCCCAACAGTGTAGCGCAAGCTGGTGGGGACTCTTTTCCTGCTGCCCCCCTGCAAAAGTGGTGTCCTAGGCCTGGGCCTTGTTGGCCTAGGGCAGGATACAGCATTGCTTCCACCAGCAGTCACCACCCCTGAAAGATGATATGGTAGCTGCAAGATTCAGACAGCTGGCAAATGTGTTGCTAATTAAAATAAAAGAACAAACAGCTAAAAACTGAAAGGAATAAAAAAAATGAACAGTATGCAGTTCTTCTTGGTTTAGACTTAAATGCCTTGATAAGACACATAGTAGAGAAACTAGTACAGTTTTGTGGGAAATGTCCTTATTTTTTTTCTCCTTTTAATGAATATATTATATATTGCAAATATCCATTTGTATTGATTGGCAGTCCTGTGTGTGACGGCCTATAAATGGGATGTCATTGCTCTATCTCTGGCACACTGTGTCTGACCCGCTGGCTCTGACTCATGTAGTAATACGCTATCAATGTCATTATTCCAGCTTTTGAAGATTTGTCAGTGGAAATAGATGTTCTTGGAAATGTATTTTCAAATCTTCAAATTTTCAGTTGCCTGGTGAAATCCCTTGTGTTCTGAATGTTGGGGGAATTTGTTGCCTTATTATCCTATTCTGTAGGTTTAAGAGGCAATTTTTTATTGAATGGCAGTGTTTTAAGTGAAAGATCACAATTTATCAACCAGTCCAGGATACATATACAGTTAAACCTTGGTTTGAGAGTAACTTGGTTTGAGAGCGTTTTTGCAAGATAAGCAAAATGTTTTAATAAATGTTGCCTTGATATACAAGCAATGTCTTGATATAAGAGTAGCGTCATGTCACAACTGAGTATAAAAAAGAAGAGAGGAGCCTCTAAGTGTAGCAATATGGTTACAATTAATGAAGGTCCATCATTTAGCAACTTATTGCTACACTTAGAGGCGCCTCTCTTCTCTTTTATCCCCTGTGTAGCGGTACCCCCGAAAGAGGCTGCTGGTAATTGGATCGGGTGGCACGTTTAGCTCATGGCTCCTTCAGAACGCCTAGGGGTAAATGATGCATAGTAAAGGAATGTTCGCAAAGAAGTGTCTTTTTATGTGCTCTTTATTACCCAGCCGGGCAAAAACAATGAACGGGTGATGATGAAAGGGACAGAGATTAAAATAAGAACAGCAGATTCAGGTTTAATATGTGGAACAGTCCTGTTCCCATGTTTAGCACTTTTCTTACCACTCCTGCTGAGTGGGCTTAGCGTACCCGGATAGGCCTCTCTCACTGACCAAGCAGCGAAGTATTGTTTGAACCTCTTCAGTAGTGTTGAGCAGAATATGCCATATTCGATTTCGCGATATATCTCGAATATATAGTCGAATATTCGAGATATATTCGCTAAATACGAATATTCGTGATATTTTTTGGAAATTAAATGATTGCGAAATTTCGCTATTGCGAATGCGAATGCGAAATTTCAAGAAATGCGGAATGGAGCACTCTGATTGGCTCAGAATATTCGTGATATTTTACAATACAAAATAATTGCGAATATTCGGCAAATGCGGAAGGAGCACTCTGATTGGCTCAGAATATTCGTGATATATTACAATACAAAATAATTGCGAATATTCGGCAAATGCGGAAGGAGCACTCTGATTGGCTCAGAATATTCGTGATATATTACAATACAAAATAATTGCGAATATTCGGCAAATGCGGAAGGAGCACTCTGATTGGCTCAGAATATTCGTGATATATTACAATACAAAATAATTGCGAATATTCGAGAAATGTGGAATGGAGCACTCTGATTGGCTCAGAATATTCGTGATATATTACAATACAAAATAATTGCGAATATTGGGCAAATGCGGAATGGAGCACTCTGATTGGCTCAGAATATTCGTGATATATTACAATACATAATAATTGCGAATATTCGGCAAATGCGGAAGGAGCACTCTGATTGGCTCAGAATATTCGTGATATATTACAATACAAAATAATTGCGAATATTCGAGAAATGCGGAAGGAGCACTCTGATTGGCTCAGAATATTCGTGATATATTACAATACAAAATAATTGCGAATATTCGGCAAATGCGGAAGGAGCACTCTGATTGGCTCAGAATATTCGTGATATATTACAATACAAAATAATTGCGAATATTCGAGAAATGTGGAATGGAGCACTCTGATTGGCTCAGAATATTCGTGATATATTACAATACAAAATAATTGCGAATATTCGGCAAATGCGGAAGGAGCACTCTGATTGGCTCAGAATATTCGTGACATATTACAATACAAAATAATTGCGAATATTCGAGAAATGTGGAATGGAGCACTCTGATTGGCTCAGAATATTCGTGATATATTACAATACAAAATAATCGCGCGATATCGCTATTGCCGAATAATCGCATTGCGATTTTTCGGCAATATAAAATGAGCGCTGCAGCTACTCTGCCCAAGGTCTCTAATCATACCAGCAATGCTTTTAGACGTCGATGGGGATCTCTAGGATGTGATCTGTTCTAAAAAAAAAAATTGAAAAAATACGAATATGCTTTGACATACAAGTGCTTTGGATTACAAGCATATTTCTGGAATGAATTATGCTCACAAACCAAGGTTTTACCGTAATATACTGTAAAATTTTAGTCATTGCAGCCCTCTTTGTTTTAAGACCATACTCCACATATCTCCGCATCTCAGCCTTTCAGTAGTAGTGTGTCCTTCAATGAAGTTCAGGCCTCCCTGAGTATACCTGCCTTGTGCTCAGTGCTCTCCAGAACAGGTACTTCATTCGGTGGCTTCCTCCCTCTTGGTCGGATAGCGCAGGACCACTTTGTCAATGCAGACCCAGTCTGACTACTGGGCTTGCCTGGCAAATCACGACTCCAGACCAACGTGGTCAGGAGCCAGGAACTCTGAACATGGACCCCCGGCCAGGAGGGCCACACACAGGGGTGGTGGGACGACTGCCCATGGCGGACGACGATGACCCAGAACCCGTGACTTATGTCCTTTAAATACTCTCCCCCAGCATGCACAGCGAGGCGATCAACCCTCACTGATTAGCCGCTGAGAAAGAATACCCAACACACCTTGATCTGACTGCTGCCACCCTCGGCCTGGGGTGAAACCGACACCCCAGACAACAATAGTGGTCACCTGCAGTACAGCCACGGCTGGAACATAGGCTCAAATTTGAAAACAAACAGGTCAGAGGTAACTAATCCTCTGACTACCCTCTAAATTTAAAGCAGGGCAAGCAGAGAAAAACAGCTGCCCGCTACATTAGATACATGTTTTGGAGTTTAGATATATTTTAAATTCTTGAGATGTCACAAAACTTTCTCTTAAACGCCATAGTTGCCATGATGTCAGAGGAGTTTCCTCATCCCTGTGGATGCTGGCTTCATCCTGCTGATGCTTTGATTAGGAGGCTATGAATCAACACCATTGCCCACAAGGCGTTTTTCCATTTGTGACATTCTTAGCGAGGTCCATGATAAATGTGGTTTGAGATATGTCCTCTGAGGCTGTACAGGTTTATCTCTAAAGGTCAATGAAAAACCAATAAACGCCTGATACCACACCAATCTGTTTCAATGAGATTTCTTTTTTGCCCCAGGGTATGAACAGCTGTAATTGGAATGAGCACAAAGACTTGTTGGTTCCCTGAAAAGTCACTCAGAAGTGTTACTAGAACTTGTGGATATATTGCAAAAAAAAGCACATTGATAATGAGAAGACAATGCTGGATTTCCTATATTTGAGAATTTATGCCTTGTCTTTTTTCGCATTTAACCCACACCAAAAATACAACCCTCTAAACTTAAAGAAGAATTTATATAGTTTATATAGGTCCAGCTTGGATCAATGTAAACATGTATATACTATGATCTGTGGAACAGTGGTGGCGCATCCATTAGGGGCGCATGGGCACCACCCCCCATCTATGCGTCTGACCCCCTGACCCCCCTGGCCCCGGATGCATGTATTCCAATAGGAGGGGGGTTGAAGCACGTGATTAGAGCCAGAGGCTCTAATAGGCTTTAAAAAAGGATGGGCTCGGAGCGCAGAGCACTGCACCCCGATCCCACCCAGTTGTGTGACAATAGCGAATTAATATTAACTATTTTCACACTAAACCTCCTCCCCGCCAATCTGGAATCAGGTCGTGAGACCTGTTTCCCGATTGGCCAAAATGTCAGACAATCCTATTGGATGCCTAGCGCCTAGGAGAAAGAGAGAGGAGAACCGCCGCGCTGGAGGAGAGGACACTGGAGCCGTTGCCCGTCACCTAGATAGGGTCCACTGTGCTGGATGGGGTAAGTGCTAGAGCTAATGTCAGACAGTGAGTGGGGGGGCCAAAACGTCAGGCGATCTTCTTGGATGCCTATCGCCTAGAAGGAAGAGAGAGGATAACCGCCATGCCGGAGGAGAGTACTCCAGAGCTGCTGCCTGCCACCGAGAATGGGGTCTGCCATGCTGGTGGACACCAGAGCTGCTTCCTGCAGCCTGCCGCCCGCTCTTTAGATGGGGTAAGTTTCCGGACCGCATGGCAGACACCTGCCACCTAGATAGGGTCTGCCGTGCTGGAGGACACTGGAGCCACTTCCTGCAACCCGCTGCCCACCCCCTAGATGGGGGAAGTGCTGCCGGCTTACCCGGGGGGGGTAGTTGTTTGCTGCCCCAAAAAAAACACCAGACGCAACAGCTGGGGGATCCCTCTAGAGCAGTGATCTCCAAACTGAGGCCCAGGGACTGGATGCGGCCCATAGCTACCCTTTATCTGGCCCTTGGGGTACTGTTCCTCTTACTGATACCAATGGAGGAGCACTATTCCCCCAACTGACACCAAGCATTGGGCATTATTCCTCCCACTGACACCAACAATAGGGTATTATTCCTCCCACTGACACCAAGCATTGGGCATTATTCCTCCCACTGACACCAACAATAGGGTATTATTCCTCCCACTGGGTCCTGTGTCGAGTGGCTGTCCTGACTCATTGGAGGAGGTCTCATGCCCGTCACAGGTGCTTCTAAGGAACACTTTGCATTCTCTCAAAGAAGGTCATACTGCCCCAACCCTTTTTATTCCAGTTCGGCAGAATCCATCAAAAAACTGGGTGGGAGAGCTTTTTTGGCGAGGAAACCGGTCATGTGTACATTTTTCATCGAGGAAACTGTTGAGGAACTCGGCGAGCAAAAAAGAGAGCAAGTTCTCTTTTTCCTCAACGGGAGTCTAAATTGGCTCGTCGTGTTCCTCGTCGGGCTGCTTTTTGACGAGAAACTCGAGCGTGTGTATGCTAAGAAACCTGTGCACCCTCAGTAAAAGTAGCGTTTGTAATGGAAATAGCACATTTGTCACGCTGTAACAGACTGAAAAGTGAAAATGTCTCTCACCAAACTTTTACTTAACACGCAGTAACATGAGATTAGCAAAAGCAGCCCCAAGGGTTGTATGTTTTGAAGTCACTGCGTTTGAGAACGAGGACATTTGGTCTTTAACGTGTGTACGCAAAGACAGCTTGTCGAGTTCCTCGACAAGCCTAACAAGGAACTCAACGAGGAAAACGATGTGTTTCGCGCAACAAGTTCCTCGGTCGTGTGTACGAGGCCTCACAGTTATGAAGGCTCGGCATCACATTCATGCATTACCTAGGGTGGTCTGCATCCAAATGCAGCCTTCCTAGGAAAACCTACTCCTCCAGACTGACACCCATCCACAGAGGCATTTTGATATTTGCCAAGAGCCATCCCATTGCTTGCATCAGGGCTGAAGTTTCTTGAGAAGAGTACTGAGGCAGGGCGCTGTGACGTTCTTAGGAAGCCATGTACAGCACCCTACCAGCACTCCCACTAGCCATATCCGCTTGTAATACAAACAGGGCCGCTGTTAGGAATCATGGGGCCCCGTACAGCCTACCTGATGGGCGCCCCCCCCCCCCTTCACACACACACACACCTGACTGTATTCTATACAATATTTTCACATAAAAAATACATGAAAATCATTATTAGAGTACACATTCCCACAAATCCCTCCTCCTAGCACAACCCCCTCTAGGGGGGAAGGAGCTCAGCGGTGGCTGGCCAGGTTCATTATCCCTCGATGTCTCTCACCCAGCAGCTAAAAGCCGGCGGGAGAGAGAAACCTGGATGAGAGACACGGAGGGCATTGTTCTCCACCAACCCTCCTGCTGTCTGGGCCCCTCTGTGTGTCGGGGCCCCCTACAGGAGGGCTGGTGGTCTCCCCCTATCAGCGGCCCTGAATACAAAGAGAAACACAGAGATACAGTGATGGCATCACTGGGTCTAAAATAATTATGCAATTAAGATGGGAAAAATAAAAAAGCGATATGTGCAATATCACAAAGGACCTTCAGAAAACTATAAATTGCATCTTGAAAATAAAAAACATAATCAAAAAAAATGACACATTATTCATCATATAAATATATGCAAAAGATATATATTAAAAATATATAAACCTCACTAAGGCCCCTTTCACACTGGGCGCAGGAGGTGCGATGGCGGTATTTAGGCGCTAATTTTAGCGCTATACCGCCTGAAAAACATGTCAGTGTGAAAGGGGCCTTAAAGTGCCCAGTGCAATTTGTGAAATAAAATAATAAACTAATATAATAATAAACCTCAATATAAATATGTGCAAAAATGTCAGTCAAGAAATAAGAACAATCACAAGTGAAACAAATATTATTTGTGTCATACAAGATAATTTCTTCAATCTGAAACTTCAGGTGTGCGCTTCAAAACACCCCGTGTAGTTCACCACCACGTGTATTAGATGAACTCTCCGCAACTTTTTGCTGGTAAAATTATATACCAGATACTGTGCAATACTCCTGGAAAGGTATATTGCAGCCAGTATTTTCAACCATGTATTCCATTATCAAGCTTGTTATTATCCATTCACATGTAGAAAGCAAGAGGCAAGAAAAAACACAAGTATTTAGCCGAGATGCCCCCGGCTGGTATCCAGAACCACGAGCTGCGAGCGTGATCTCTGTGTGCTTAGCTCCGTCCTACGCGTTTCATCATTGGACGTCGTCTGGGAGCGGAAGGACGTGCATCACCCACCACACCACGTTTTTATCCAGTCAAATGTAGAAAGCAAGAGGGAAAAAAAGCATAAGTATTTAGCCGAGTTGTCCCTGGATAGTATCCTGAACCACAAGCTGAGAACGTGATCTCAGTGTGCTTGGCTCCTTCCTAAGCATTTTGTTATTGGACGTCGTCTTGGAGCGGAAAGAAGCCCAGAGATTTCACTATACACACCACCTCCTATTAGGTATAACAAGAAAATGTATAAGCCCCAGGGGGCAAAGAGTGGAGTTTTAAGGTGCAAGAAATAAAACTACTTATACAATTAGGGCAACATACAGTCCAGTGGTCATAATTCTCTAGGGTGTCTGCTTTTATTCTCTAGGGCAGGGATCCTCAAACTATGGCCCTCCACACCACATGAGGTATTGTAACACTCTGACATTCACAGACATGACTAGGCATGATGGGAATTGTAGTTGCTGAACAAGTGGAGGGCCATAGTTTGAAGACCCAAACTTTAGGGTGTCTGCTTTTATTCTCTAGGGTGTCTGCTTTTATTCTCTAGGGCAGGGGTGGCAAACTCAAATTCATCGAGGGCCGCATCAGCAGTGTGGTCGCCCTCAAAGGGCCAGTTGTATATGGGTCGCACTACATACAAAATGCAGAGTTCAGGATTACGTTAGGATTATGCTACGTACACAGTGCAGGAATTCAGTGGTGTGCTACGTACACAGTGCAGGGATTCAGGGGTCCGCACAGACCCCCATTACATCAGAGTCCGCACAGACCCCCATTACATCAGAGTCCGCACAGAGCCCCATTACATCAGAGTCCGCACAGAGCCCCATTACATCAGAGTCCGCACAGAGCCCCATTACATCAGAGTCCGCACAGACCCCCATTACATCAGAGTCCGCACAGAGCCCCATTACATCAGAGTCCGCACAGACCCCCATTACATCAGAGTCCACACAGAGCACCATTACATCAGAGTCCGCACAGAGCCCCATTACATCAGAGTCCGCATAGACCCCCATTACATCAGAGTCCACACAGAGCACCATTACATCAGAGTCCACACAGACCCCCATTACATCAGAGAACACACAGAGCACCATTACATCAGAGTCCGCACAGAGCCCCATTACATCAGAGTCCGCACAGAGCCCCATTACATCAGAGTCCGCACAGACCCCCATTACATCAGAGTCCGCACAGAGCCCCATTACATCAGAGTCCGCACAGACCCCCATTACATCAGAGTCCACACAGAGCACCATTACATCAGAGTCCGCACAGAGCCCCATTACATCAGAGTCCGCATAGACCCCCATTACATCAGAGTCCACACAGAGCACCATTACATCAGAGTCCACACAGACCCCCATTACATCAGAGAACACACAGAGCACCATTACATCAGAGTCCACACAGACCCCCATTACATCAGAGTCCGCACAGACCCCCATTACATCAGAGTCCGCACAGAGCCCCTTGAAATGCTGTGGACTTGGATGTAAAGGGGGAACTCTGATGTAAGGGGGTGCTCTGCCCACCAAAGCCCCCCTCTTGCACCAGAGTCCACAGAGCACCTCTTAAATTAATTTAATATATACACTGGGAGGTGGGAGAGGGTGAGCTTACTCACCCCAGGATGGAGGGTCAGGGGCGGGCTGCCTGCATCTTCCTTCACATTTTCCCGGGGATGTGTGAGCGGGGAAGACACAGGGGGTGTGGGCGTGCCACACAGTGTAGAGAGGCGGGAAGAGGAGGGGCAGTGTCCGAGCAGCGTCCGAACAGCCAAACTGTCAGCGTGGATTCTGAGCTCTGTGTGAGAGAGACACACAGCTCAACCAATCAGCTGCGCCGGAGCACGGAGATGACACAGGCACGGCCGCATAGCGGCCGCGACCTGTGTTAACCCTATCCAGGCCGCGGGTCGGAGCTTACCTCTGGCAGCACTGGAACAAGTGGTGGAGGCTGGCGGGCCACATGACAAGGCTTGGCGGGCCGGATTCGGCCCGCGGGCCTTGTGTTTGCCACCCCTGCTCTAGGGTGTCTGCTTTTAGAAAATATATAATGTGATTGCATCTCCTTCTGTGTTAGGTATGGAGCTGAGTGAGGGGAAGATGCCCCCCACTAGGCTCCATGCCATTGCAGGATGGAAGCGATGTCAAAACGTCACTTCCGCCCATAGCCCTTAAAGGGCCAATTTTTGTTTTTAAACTACTTTTTTTATTAATGCATCTTAGTGTAAATATGAGATCTGAGGTATTTTTGACTCCAGATCTCATATTTAAAAGGTCCTGTCATGCTTTTTTTCTATTACATCCATTGTAATAGGAATAAAATTGACACAATATTTTTTTTTTTTAAAGAACCGTGTAAAAATAAAAAGTAAAATAAATGAGAAAAAAAATTGAACGCTTCCCGTCCCACCGAGCTTGTGTGCAGAAGCAAACGCATATGTGGGTATTGCCCACATATGAAAACGGTGTTCAAAACACACAAGTGAGGTATCGCCGCGATCATTATGCCGCGTACACACGGTCGTTTTTTGCGATGAAAAAAAACGTTGTTTTTTTAAAACGTCATTTAAATTGATTGTGTGTAGGCAAAACGTTGTTTTTTGTCTTCAAAAAAACGACCAAAAAAAATTCCAACATGCTTGAATTTTTTGTGTCGTTTTTCAAAACGTCGTTTTTTGTTTCACAAAAAGTCACCGTGTGTAGCAAAAACGTAGTTTAAAACGACGTTTTTCAACCCGCGCATGCCCAGAAGCTAGTTATGAAGCGAGCTTCAATAGAAAAGAGTGATGAACGTAACCTCGCTTTTTGTGAAAAAACGATGGTGTGTAGGCAACATCGTCTTTGAAAAGTGCCGTTTCAAAAACGTTGTTTTTTACTTTACAGAAAACGTAATTTTTTTTCATCACAAAAAATGATCGTGTGTACGCGGCATGATGCCGCGTACACACGGTCGTTTTTTGCGATGAAACAAAAACGACGTTTTCTGTGAAGTAAAAACGAAGTTTTTGAAAGGTCACTTTTCAAAGACAATTTTGCATACACACCATCGTTTTTTCACAAAAAGCGAGCTTACGTTCACCACTCTTTTCCATTGAAGCTCGCTTCATAACTAGCTTCTGGGCATGCGCGGGTTGAAAAACGTCGTTTTGAACGACGTTTTTGCTACACACGGTTACTTTTTGTGAAACAAAAAACTACGTTTTGAAAAACGACACAAAAAATTCAAGCATGTTGGAATTTTTTTTTGGTCGTTTTTTTGAAGACAAAAAACAACGTTTTGCCCACACACCATCAATTTAAATGACGTTTTAAAAAACGTCGTTTTTTTTTCATCGCAAAAAACGACCGTGTGTACGCGGCATTAGAGTGAGAGCAATAATTCTAGCCCTAGACCTCCTCTGTAACTCAAAATATGCAACCTGTAGAATTTTTTAAGCAGTGCATATGGAGATTTTTAAGGATAAAAGTTTGTCGCCATTCCATGAGCGGGCGCAATTTTGAAGCGTGGCATGTTGGGTATAAATTTACATCATCTTTCACAATATAGAAAAAAAGCAGCTGAGCTGTGGCTGGATCTGTGACAAATGCAGTCACAGATCCAGCCATCCCTCAATCCATCCCAGCTCTGCAATCCCCTAGTACCCTGCAATCCCCAGTACCCAGCAATCCCCCAGTACCCAGCAATCCCCCAGTACCCCACAATACCCCAGTACCCAACAATACCCAACAATACCCCAGTACCCAACAATACCCCACAATACCCCAGTACCCAACAATACCCCAGTACCCAACAATGCCCCAGTACCCAACAATACCCCAGTACCCAACAATACCCCAGTACCCAACAATACCCCACAATACCCCAGTACCCAACAATACCCCACAATACCCCAGTACCCAACAATACCCCAGTACCCAACAATACCCCAGTACCCAACAATACCCCACAATACCCCAGTACCCAACAATACCCAACAATACCCCAGTACCCAACAATACCCCAGTACCCAACAATACCCCACAATACCCCAGTACCCCACAATACCCCAGTACCCAACAATACCCCAGTACCCAACAATACCCCAGTACCCAACAATACCCCAATACTCGGCAATACCCCAGTACTCTGCAATACCCCAGTACCCCACAATACCCCAGTACCCAACAATACCCCAGTACCCCACAATACCCCAGTACCCAACAATACCCCAGTACCCAACAATACCCCAATACTCGGCAATACCCCAGTACTCGGCAATACCCCAGTACTCGGCAATACCCCAGTACTCGGCAATACCCCAGTACTCGGCAATACCCCAGTACTCAGCAATGCCCCAGTACCCAACAATACCCCAGTACCCAACAGTACCCCACAATACCCCAGTACCCAACAATACCCCAGTACCCAACAATACCCCAATACTCAGCAATGCCCCAGTACTCAACAATACCCCAATACTCGGCAATACCCCAATACTCGGCAATACCCCAATACTCGGCAATACCCCAGTACTCGGCAATACCCCAATACTCGGCAATACCCCAATACCCTGCATGATACTTTGCAATACCCCAATACTCTGCAATACCGCCTATGGGGATTTTTAAGTAGCGAAGTTTGGCGCCATTCCACGAGTGTGCGCAATTTTGAAGTGTGACATGTTGGGTATCTATTTACTCGGCGTAACTTCATCTTTCACATTTTGAAAAAAATTGGGCTAACTTTACTGTTTTGTTTTGTTTTAAGCACAAAACAGTTTTTTTTTAAAAACACGCGTTCAATAAATTTCTGCGAAAATACCGTGCGAGATAAAAAGTTGTAACGGCCGCCATTGTATTCTCTAGGGTCTTTGCTAAAAAAGCATATATAATGTTTTGGGGTTCTATGTAATTTTCTAGCAAATAAATGATGATTTTTCCATGTAGGAGAGAAATGTCAGAATTGGTGTGGGTGTTCCAGAACGCCTGATGGCGTTCCCTGCATGTTGGGCCTCTGTATGTGGCCACACTGTGTAAAAGTCTCACACATGGGGTATCGTCATACTCGGTAGGAATAGCAGAATGTGTTTTGGGGTGTAATATGTGGTATGCATATGCTGTGTGTGAGAAATAACCCACTAATATGACAGAAACAAGTTTTTTTTTTTTTTTTTTTACAGAATTTTCTGTCGTTTTTCTTTTATAGCGCAAAAAATAAAAAACCCAGAGGTGATCAAATACCACCAAAAGAAAGCTCTATTTGTGTGAAAAAAAGGACAAAAATTTCAAATGGGTAGAATGTTGTATGACTGAGTAATTGTCATTCAAATTGTGAGAGCACCGAAAGCTGAAAATTGGTCTGGTTAGGAAGGGGGTTTAAGTGCCCAGTGGTCAAGTGGTTAAATGTCCTGATTTCTTCTGAGAA
Organism: Rana kukunoris; assembly: GCA_029574335.1. NCBI lineage: Eukaryota > Metazoa > Chordata > Amphibia > Anura > Ranidae > Rana > Rana kukunoris. The sequence continues at coordinate 534,994,758 of CM056052.1, read as the reverse complement.
ATCCTCACTTCCTGTTCTTTTGTCTGCAACTCCACACAATAATGCAAGGCTTTCTCCCTGGTGTGGAGAAAGCCTCTTGAGGGGGGAGGGAGCGAGCAGGAGGTTCAGGACGCTTTCTACTTTGCAGATAGAGAAAGGAGCTGTGTGTTAGTGGGCGTCCTGACACTCCTGCTTTCCCCCTCCCCCTCAAGAGGCTTTCTCTACACCAGGAAGAAAGCCTTGCATTACTGTGTGGAGTTACAGACAGAAGAACAGGAAGTGAGGATTTCTCAGAAGAAATAAGGACATTTGAAAGCAAAATGGAAGGATGAGGTAAGTGAAGGAGGACTGCACTAAGGTAAAGGAAGATATTTAGGGATATATTTTTTTTTACCTTTACAACCCCTTTAAATATCTATTATCATGTTATTGTTATACCATTTTCTTACTTTGTATACCTGGTATCATGGTATCTTTAAATCCTCCAGCCATCACTGGAATATACCTGTTCAATTTTTGCCATAATGTGCAACCAAATCGTGTCGTTTCATTTCGCAGTCTTCTTTATTCTGGAAGGAGGTCCGGAGCCCGGTCCTCTCCTCCGAGTGCCTGCAATCCCCGTACATTTTTATGCCGCTATTTAATTCCCTCTCTTCTTCTGAGAACAGGAGAGGAAGAATGCCTATTGTGGCTTAAATGTTTTTTCACAGCAGGAATATTTCTCTGCCTTTGGCTGGCGAGAAAACACAACAGGAAACAATGGTAGCTGTTCTTCTCTGCCAAAACAGAAAATCGCGCTTAAATGCCTCGTTTTTATTAATAGCGGTATCTTTCACCATGGCGCTGGGATGAGATGCGGCACTCAGCCGGCCTGACGTGTGGCAGTTATACCGCACAATGATCTATAGACATCCGAGAGAGGAGAAGGTGCTAAAGAAAACCCTGGGAGCCTGTGCAATAAAAAGAAAAAAACATAAGAAGGGGGCACATTTGAAATTCACAAGGGGTGCTGATATAGCCAATCATCAGCAAGCATTTCAAAAATTGCTATTTGGCGATATGTCCCGCCACTGGTGGGAAAAATGTTCTGTTGTCTGCTCAGAAAAAAAAAAAAAACATTATTTTAATGATAAAAAATAAAAACAGTTCATTTACAACTGATGCACTTAGTTCAAGATGGTTTTAGATGTTTCCAGGTTGGACGGTAATTATTTTTGCTTAGGATAGGAAAGATCTTTAGAGAGCGGAATTTATATCTTGTGAGTGTTCTAGAATCCTCTAAAAACAACTGATTTTGGAAACGTTACCTTAAAGTGGATGTAAACTCAAAAAAAAAAAAGAAACATTTTTTTTATGTCACAATGTAGAGCATAAGATTTCCTATCATCTGTGCCCAGTCTTGCCACACAGAGTTAATCCAGCGCTGAGTAATCCTCTTTTAATGTTCAGTTCAAATTAACAGAATTCCAGATAAAAACTTGCCAAATTATAAAGTCAGTTTCTCTCTTCTTGCTTTGAGTGACAGGTTATTTACATATCTAGCTTGGACATGTTTATCATATGTTAGTCTATGTTTATCATAACATGAGGTGATCCAAAGTTCATTGTATATTACCAGGATGTGTTATGTGGGGGAGGGGTGGATTTCTCACTTTTTATACCTCATGTTATGATAAAGGAAGTACAAATTAGATTTTACATCTTAATCATAATACTCTATGCGAGAGCCATATACAACAAGCAAGTACAGAGCGGGACTGAAGGTCGGTTTAACCACTTAAGCCCCGGACCATTATGCAGCCCCTTTTTGCGATCCGGCGCTGCATCGCTTTAACTGACAATTGCGCGGTCGTGCGATGTTGCTCACAAACAAAATTGGCGTCCTTTTTTCCCACAAATAGAGCTTTCTTTTGGTGGTATTTGATCACCTCTGTGGGTTTTTTTTTTGCGCTATAAACCAAAATAGAGCGGCAATTTTGTTTTTTTTAATATATATTTTTTACTTTTTGCTATAATAAATATCCCCCAAAAATATATAAAAAAAATTTTTTTCCTCAGTTTAGGGCGATACGTATTCTTCTACATGTTTTTAGTAAAAAAAAAAAAATGCAATAAGCGTTTATTGATTGGTTTTCACAAAAGTTATAGCGTCTACAAAATAGGGGATAGTTTTATTGCATTTTTATTAATATTTATATTTTTACTATTAATGGCGGCAATCTGCAATTTTCTCGTGACTGCGACATTATGGCGGACACATCGGACACTTTTGACACATTTTTGGGACCATTGTCATTTTTACAGTGATCAGACACTGAAAATGACACTGGCAGTGAAGGGGTTAACCTGCAGGGGGGTGCTGTAGTAGTTAAGTGTGCCCTAGTGTGTGATTCTTACTGTAGGGGGCGTGGTTGGACGTGTGACGTCACTGATCGTAGTTCCCTGTGACAGGGAACAGACAATCAGTGACAAGCCACGGAAAAGAACGGGGGAAGGTTTGTTTACATTTACCTCTTCCTGTTTTTCAGCTCTTTGATCCGATCGCGGGACACCAGCGGCGATCGGGTCTGCGGGTCCCACGGGCGTGGTCATGGAGCTTCAGACCGGGTCGCAAGCGTGCTGGCGGCAGAACATTAGCGACCCATGGCTGGGTTCTTAAAGGGGACGTACATGTACGTCCTTGTGCCCAGCCGTGCCATTCTGACGACGTATATCATTGTGCGACGGTCCACAAGCAGTTAAAGTGGTTGTAAACACTTAAGCCCCGTACACACAGCCAAGGTTCTCGGCAGAAACCAGCGAGAAGCTCGCTGGGAGCCGCATTCTGCCGAGAACCTCGGCCGTGTGTACAGGTTCTCTATTTGCTCGATGGCCCGTCGGGATGAATGGCTGGTTGCCTTTCCCGACGGGGGGAAAGCTGAAATTACACTCTGCAGAGCTCAGTGAATAGAGCTCTGACAGCTGATTGGAGGGAAGAGAAACACTCCCATCACACAGCACACAGGAACAGAGCTGAGGCTGTCAATCATAGACTGTGTGCTGGAGCTTCTACCCGGTCATCTTTTGACCTCTTGGTTTCAGTAAAACTTGGCAGAAATGAATCACGCTAATAGCAAATGAACAAAGCAACCAACAGAAATTGCACTTTGGGGTTGATTTACCAAAGGCAAATAAACTGTGCACTCTGAAGTTGCTCCAGATCTTAGTAAATAAAGTGCTCTTTTCAGGTGAAGAGTACCCAATCACATGCAAGGAAAAAAAAAACAGTATTATTGCTTGCACACAGGGCTTTTTTTCAGGGGGAACTTGCGGGAACTCAGTTCCACCACCTCTGGCTCAGACCCTTTGGTGCCCACTCACCACAATCACTTGTAAACAGAAGACTGGTTTCTGTGTTTACAAGTGACAGTTCTACACTCTGGCCCGGATTCACGTAGAGAGAGTCGTATCTTTGTGCGGGCGTAGCATATCTTGTTTACGCTACGCCGGCGCAACGTTAAGAGGCAAGCATGCTATTCTCAAAGAATATGCGCTCCTTGCGGCCAGCATAATTATGCGCCCAAGATCCGACGGCGTAGGAGACTTACGTCGGTCGGATGAAGTCAAAATTCATGCGTATCTCATTTCAATCCCGCCTTGCTCTCGCCACGGCTTCTTGGCTCTTCATTGGATAGATTGATAGCAGCGCATCCATTGGCTCCCACTGTTGTCAATCAAATCCAATGGCGCGGGCGCCGGAGGGCGGGGCTGAGTCATACACTCGGCGGCTAGTGTATGATACAGGAGTGCGTCTGCAAGGTAACCTCCTCAGGAGAGAGCTTCCCAGAGGGGGTTATCTGATGCGAGAAGGAGCCGCAAGAGCCACCGTGGGACCCCAAAACAGGAGGATCGTGGCCAGTGGCGGTTGGTGCTTAACATTTTTGGGGGGGCGCAAACAAACGGAAAAAAAAACATCAATTGCAGCCTCACTGTGCCCATCAAACGCAGCCTATGTGCCCATCAATTGCCACCACTGTGCCCATCAAACACAGCCACTGTGCCCATCAATTGCCGCCACTGTGCCCATCATACGCAGCCACTGTGCCCATCAAACGCAGCCACTGTGCCCATCAATTGCTGCCACTGTGCTCATCAAACGCAGCCACTGTGCCCATCAAACGCAGCCACTGTGCCCATCAATTGCCACCACTGTGCCCATCAAAAGCAGCCACTGTGCCCATCAAACGCAGCCACTGTGTCCATCAATTGCCGCCACTGTGCCCATCAAACACAGCCACTATGCCATAAAATTGTCGCTAGCTCTGATAGACACTTCCACAGCCGCCGTTATTCAGATGGCCGCCACTCGCCAGGGGGCCAGCCATTTGAATAGTGGGTGGCAACAGTGCCGGCGACAATATCATGCAATGCATGAATCTATGTGTTGTTTACAGTGGCGGCGCAGGAGCGAGAGGGGGCGGACCGCCACTGATCGGGGCCACTATGTGCAAAACGAACTGCACAGTGGAGGTAAGTATAACATGTTTGTTATTTTTTTTAAAACTGAACTTTTAGTGTCACTTTAATTGAGAAAAGTACACACTATAGAGCAGGGATATGAAATAAGTGAACCTCCACAGTTGTTGCAGAACTACAAGTCCCATGAGGCCTAGCAAGACTGACAGCCACAAGCATGACTCCCAGAGGCAGAGGCATGTTGGGACTTGTAGTTTTGCAACAGCTGGAGGTCCGCTAATTGAATATCCCTGCTATAGAGGGATATGCTTTGCTCGTATTTCATGTCTGAGGTTTACAACCTTAGTTCACTCAGGTAAAAGGTGAACTAACCCTTTAACCCTTGTAGTAAGGGGGAGGGGGGACCCTACTGCAAGGGTCATTTTTTCTGCCTGAAGTGGGACTTCAATCACAAGAAAAGAGTTCTATTATTCTCTAAAAAAAATTGTACACAGTTGCACACCAAAATCTAAAAAATACGGTTGATGGAGAAGATAAAAGGCCCAGTGGCGTGTTTCATCATGACAGATTTATAAACCATCAAAAAATAAATGTTTTCAAATACAATTATTCTATAAGAGATGTTGCTGCGATAACTCCATCGTCAGGGATCACCAAGTCTTTGAAATCTATCATTTTAGCATGGCTGGAAATACAAAGGCAGCTGAAGTGTAGACGGGGGGATCACATGACCTCTAAGAAAAATCGACTTCACTTTGGAACGGCGAGATTAGTTCAGAAAGTGTCTGGTGATGGAGGATAGCGGTTTAGCGCGAAGAAAACAATGAGAGGTAATCATCTATGTAATAGAAGTTGCTGAAGCATTTGTTAGACTTTTTCGAGTGATCTAAGAAAATGGGATCCAGACAAATCTAGACATGAAACAAATACTGGGGGGGGCATAAACTTTTCTTCACTCCCGGATTACAGGGGCGGCAGCTAAAGAGTCGCTGACGGACGTATATTCAAATACGACGGCTGAAACGTTTCCTCCGTTGGCACACATACGCTTAGTTATGCTGACAATAATACTGTTAATTACATGGTCACCGTGCCAGTATTTCACTTAGCGTTAATAGGAGCTTTCAGGAGGTAGGTACATTTAGGATTGACGGCGAGGACTGGCGCACAGCCCTACCATTATCTACCTGAGGACAGGCAATCGCAAATATATTACAGCTGAACTTCGTGCTGATATAAAAGACACAAATTAATGAGGCTCTGTAGTTATTACTCAATCTTTCAAAGGTATTTTTTTTTTTTAACCACTTAACCACTTCAATACCGGGCTTTTATACCACCTCCATACCGGGCCTATTCTGGCACTTCTCTCCTACATGTACAAATCATAATTTTTTGCTAGAAAATTACGCAGTACCCCCAAACATTATATATGTTAAAACGACGGTCATTGCAACGTTTTATCTCGCACGGTATTTGCGCAATAATTTTTCAAACACCCTTTTTTTGGAAAAAAATTGTTTTATGAATTAAAAAATAACTAAACAGTAAAGTTATCCCAATTTTTTTGTATTATGTGAAAGATTATACACCGAGTAAATAGATACCCAACATGTCACGCTTTAATTATGCGCACACTCATGGAATGGCGGCAAACTTCGGTACTTAAAAATCTCCATAGGCAACGCTTTAATTTTTTTTTTACAGGTTTCCAGTTTTACAGAGGAGATCTAGTGCTAGATTTGTTGCTGGCACTCTAGCGCATGCGGCGATACCTCACATATGTGGTTTAAACGGCGTTTACATATGTCGGCGGGACTTACGTGTGCGTTCGCTTCTGCACGTGAGCTACCAGGGACAAAAGGGCGTTTTAATTTAATTGTTTTCACTTTTATTTATTTTTTGACTTATTTTTTATTTATTTTTTTACACTTTTTTTTTCAATTTTTTTTCACTTTTATTCCTATTACAAGGAATGTAAACATCCCTTGTAATAGGAATAGTGTGTGACAGGTCCTCTTTAAGGAGAGATGCAGGGTCAATAAGACCTCACATCTCTCCTCCAGGCTGGAAACCATGTGATCGGTGAAAAAAAATTCACTGATCTCATGAATTGTTGCTTACAGCCGCAATCGCGGGTTTGTTTACTTACGGGGACCCGGGCGTGACGTCATCACATCGCTCCCGGGTCCTCCGACGGTCATAGAGATGACTGGTGACCATCTGGTCACCAGTCATCTCTATGCTTCCTGCCGACGCCGGACGATTCGTTCTCCGGGCCCCCAAAGGCACAGGAGAGCCCGGAGAAGCACCGGATGGCCGCGGGAGTGTCCCCTCCGCGGCCTGTAAGAACGATCAAGCGGCGTAACCGCCGCTATGGTCATTCTTATGTCGTGCAGAATCGCCGGCTTAACAAGAGGATATCTGGATGATGTCTCTGGCTGCAGGCATCATTCAGATATCCACCCGCAAAGCCCAGGCCGTCATTTGACGTCCACTTAGGATGGGAGATCCCATCTCTGGACGTCAAATGACAATGGGCCAGTATTGAAGTGGTTAAAGTGGATGTAAACCCAAATTTTTTTTATAGATTTTTTTGCTGTCACAATGTAGAGTTTAATATTTCCTATCATCTGTGCCAAGCCTTGCCACAAAGGGTTAATCCAGCTTTGAGCAATCCTCTTTTCTTTTTTCAGTGAGATAAACGGACAAACAAGAGAAAACTTTTTTCCATTCCGCCCCCTTGCTGTGAGTGACAGATTATTTACATATCTCATGCACTAACCCGGAGACAGGCATTCATTTTTAATTCCCACCGCCACTCCTTTTCTGAAGTCATGTGGTTACTTTTCTGGATTTTGACTGGATGTTAGTGATCATAGCAGAATTCAGTGTAAGGGGAGTGTAGAGGAGGGCGGGGATTCTGCTGACATCACAACTCCAACCACAGAGCTCCAGAGAACAGATCCACCCACAGAATCTGCAGTTTTTCGGGTCTCATAACACACAGAGGGGAGGAGACATTTGATAGGTAAGGATACATCCAGGAGGCATGTACAGTATATCTTTATAGATCAGCACTATGAAGTAGTTTAGAAAGGATGAGAGTGGGTTTACATTCACTTTAAGGACCTTAGCTCGGATTCACAAAGCAGCACTTACGCCGACGTATCTCGAGATACGCCGCGTAAGTGTAAATGTCCTGGACTCGCTTCCCGTACTCCCGGAGTCTATGGGTAGCTATCTAGGCAGATGACCTTTCTCTGCGCACACAATAATAGACTGCTGTTTCTTATCTTGTGTCTTTATTGGCACGTTGCAGATTTGAATATACATGTGGATGACACACGTGATATGCGGTAAAACTAGAAATAATAAGAATGGTATAACATTACCATACGATAACAATAACATCATACAAACATTATCAGAGATGGCTAGCTATCTCCCTAAGCTTGTGGAAGAAGAGGAAAGAGATTGCTTACCTCCGATGCCATGGGTGGGGACAGATTGCATGCAGGCCTTGCTGCCTTGATCTTAAACATGGAGATACTGAGACCTTCACTTCCTGGCTAAAGAGGAAATGATGACTTTGATGTCACAGCCTATCAGAGCTAACTAATAAAATTCACTACATTCTATCAACTATAGTCATGTTTGGCCAGTAGATGGCGCAAGCATAACAGCTAACCTGAGACAACATACCTCTGGCTTACTAATGCAATAATACATTGTACACACAGTGAATTGTCCTTTTTGAGCCTGAAAGGTATCCTGGAGGCACAACACTCCCCGCCTGGTGTTAACTAACGCCACTACTGGTGTCATTAGACACAAGTAAAATCAAGTCCGATATGAAAAATGACTTTACTTCACCCTGTTTGGAAGTCTTAACTTCGACCTTTCTGACATGTCCATCTTTGCTTGGAAATGTCTGTGTGATAAGTCCCAAAGGCCAGTCATTCCTGTGTGCTTGACAGTCTTTAATGAGCACCACATCTCCTGACTTCAGGTCTGGTTTGTTAACTTGCCACTTATTCCTGGGTTGTAGGGTTTGGATGTAATATCTCCTCCATCTGTCCCAGAAGGTGTTGGCTAGACATTGCACCTGTCTCCATTGACATCTGAAAAGGTCTTTATCTGTAAACTTTCCACTTGGAGCACTGACCGTATTGGTTTTCTGAGTGAGTAGAGTTGCAGGTGTCAGCAGCATGGGTTCCTCTGGATCGTTGGTAAGTGGTACCAGAGGTCTAGCATTTATGATGGCTGAGACTTCGGCCATAGAGGTGGACAGGCATTCATGCGTGAGTCTAGCATTTCTCATTTGAAGGAAAATAGAATCCAAGATCTTGCGGGCTACACCTATCATTCTTTCCCACACACCACCCATATGAGAAGAATGAGGAGGGTTAAATGTCCAAGTACATCCCTGTTGGTTGAGATACCTTTCTACATTGTTGTTGTCTAGATTGGAAAGGATTTGAAGTTCCTTGACCTCTCCAACAAAGTTGGTGCCCCTATCAGAGCGAATGTGCTTAACAGGACCTCTAATAGCAATGAAGCGCCTGAGAGCGTTGATAAAGCTGGAAGTCTCCATTGATTCAATCAACTCTATGTGAACAGCTCGAACAGTCATACAAGTAAATATAACTGCCCAGCGTTTGCTGCTGGCGTGACCTCCCCTGGTTTGGCGAGTAGTAACGGACCAAGGACCGAATACGTCAAGGCCCACACTTGAGAAAGGAGGGTCTGAGTTGAGTCTGTCAGATGGAAGGTCAGCCATCTTTTGGGTTTGTAAGACACCCCGGAGTCTGTGACAGGTGACGCAATTGAAGATACACTTGCTCACACATCTTTTTGCTCCTATTATCCACAGTCCAGCAGTCCTCAAAGCTCCTTCAGTGAATAGCCGGCCTTGGTGTTTGACTTGACTGTGATAGTGCTGTACAAGCAGGGCAGTGACATGGTGTTGAGCCGGGAGAATGAGAGGATGCTTCTCGTGGTGCTCCAAGGTAGCTTCTTTAAGGCGGCCTCCTATTCTCAACAGGTCACTGCTGTCGAGGAATGGATCGAGTTTCCTTAGGACACTGTCTTTAGGGATTGTTTCTTTGTTGCGAATACAGTCAATTTCTCTAGCAAAGGTCTCTTGTTGCACAGTGTAGATGATCAGATGTTTTGATTGCTCTAGGTCAGTCACCGAGTAGGTATTTTCACAGAGGTGCCAGCCTTTGCAATTAGTCTTTTTCCCAAAGGAACGGGCTATGTGGGATAAGGTAGAAATAGCTCTAATGAGTGATTTCCATGTGGAAAACCTGGAGAACCGATGAGATTTGAGTCGGTTTTGTGTAGCCACCGTGACTAATGCAGACACTTGTGGACGAACTTCAGCATCCTTGACTGCGTCTATCAAGCTGAAAGTCTCTGATTCAGGAGTGCTCTGTTCTGAATTGTACAGGAATGCAGGGCCTGTAAACCATGTTGTGTCCTTAAGACAGTTGGCTGGGACAGCTCTGGTCGCTAGTAGTGTTGCTCACGAATATTCGCATTGCGAATATTCGCTACGAATATTGCATATTCGAGTATTCGCAAATATCTCGAATACCGCGGCGAATATTCGCTATTTCGAATATTCGTATTTTTCAAATTTCGCAATAAAATTCGCAATCGAGAAATTTCGCATTAGCGAAATTTCGCATTGGCGAAAATTCGCATTTTTTTTTTTATAAAATATCACGAATATTCGATATTAACGAATATTCGCGACCGCATATGTGAAATTTCAATTTAAAAGTGTACTACAGCGCTAATTAAATAATTAATCCCAGGAACACCAAATAAAATGCCAAATAACACAGCTGCTATCCATGTGATACCAAATCAAATAAAACAGTGAAAAAATTATATAATAGGATGCGCTAATATTAACTTATGGGTGTAAATCATACAAACAAACAAATCAGGGAGAGACAGTCTCCATATTGTGTTTGAATTCATGTGATTAGTCCTTAATCAGGTGCACAGTGAAGGCAGCAGCACGGATTCCATACAGGAAAAAAACATAAACGATGCCCTCCTTCACTAAGAGTGTGGATCCCAGTCCTTCAAACTGTGAATCAGGTGATCAGGCACTCGATTGCAGATGGATATGAAAAAAAAGGAAAAGAAAAAACCTCATTGCACAAACATCGGATAACAGGCGGATAATGCGATCCAAAACCATCAACAGATGCACTCACGAATCCCCGCTTGGTACAAGCATGAAACGCCACTCAGTGTGCTGTCTCCTCAGCTCGATCCGATGGACTCAGATTCGATCGTAGGCTCCTCCCTATATTCGAAAATTCGCATTAGCCAAAATTCGCATTGGCGAAAATTCGCAATTTTTTTTTATAAAATATCACGAATATTCGATATTAACGAATATTCGCGAATATTCTTCAAAATATTCGCGAAATATCGCGAAATCGAATATGGCGTATTCCGCTCATCACTAGTCGCTAGGTCTGCGGGATTGTGTTTAGTTGGAACGAAGTGCCACTGTTTTGGGTGTGTGGATCTCCTAATCCTCAACACTCGATTACTGACGTAGACGTAGAAGCGTCTGGTTTCGTTGTAGATGTACCCCAGGACTACTTTACTGTCAGTGTAGAACTCAGTGTCTTTGATTTCTCGGTTCATTTCTCTAGTGATAGTGTTGGCTAACTCCACGGCTAACACTGCAGCACAAAGTTCTAGCCTAGGTATTGTGTGTTCTGGGAGTGGGGCAAGTTTTGCTTTTCCCATGACAAAACCTATATGGCACTGTCCTTTCTTGTCCCTGATCTTGAGGTAAGCTACAGCAGCGATTGCTTTGACAGAAGCATCACAGAAAACACAAAGTCTTTGGTCTTGGACTTCTGTAGACGGTACAGGAGCATATGGTCGAGGGACCTTTAAGTTAGACAAGGTTGTCAAGGAATTTTTCCATTCTGTCCACTGATCTCTTTTCTCGGGGGGGAGTGGATCATCCCAGTTGACTGTCTCTTGAGTGAGATCTCTGAGAAGTGCTTTACCCTCAATGGTGACTGGAGCTACAAACCCAAGAGGGTCATACAGACAGAACGCCTCTGCGTGTAAAGGGCTTTTCTTCCCGACTAACCTGGAAGGTGAAGGTGTCTGACCTTAAGTCCCAGAGTAGTCCAAGGCTACGTTGCGTTGGTAGAGAGTCAGAACCTAAGTCTAAGTCTCTGAACTCACCAGAGTGGTCTTGAGAGGGGAAGGCCTTCATCAGTTCTACGCTGTTAGAGGCGATCTTGTGGAGCTTCAAGTTAGAACAGGCTAGCATCTCCTGCGCCCTCTTGAGGAGACTGATAGCTGCTTCCGCGGTGGGTAGGGATTTTAAGCAGTCATCTACATAAAAGTCCTTTTCTACCAAGTGTTTCACATCAGGCCCGTAGATGGATTCACCTTCACGAGCTGAGCGTCTAAGCCCGTAAATGGCAACTGCGGGGGAAGGGCTGTTCCCAAATATGTGGACCTTCATGTGATACTCTACGATTTCTTTAGAAAGGTTGTTATCTTTAAACCAGAAAAATCTCAAAATGTTCCTGTGTTCCTTTTTAACGAGAAAACAGTGGAACATCTGCTGGATGTCCGCCATGAATGCAACAGAGTCTTTGCGGAAACGGAGGAGCACCCCAATGAGTCTGTTGTTCAGATCCGGTCCTGAGAGGAGAACGTCATTTAGTGACACGCCTTCTTCTCTAGAGCTAGAGTCAAACACCACTCTAATCTGACCTGGTTTCTTGGGGTGGTAAACTCCAAATATAGGTAAGTACCAGCACTCTTCGTTGTCTTTAAGGGCAGGAGCTAACTCTGCGTGATTATTCTCAAATATCTTACCCATGAAGGTAAAGAAGTGATCTCTCATGTCTGGTTTTCTCTGGAAATTACGCTGTCTATGGGGTCTAAATGGGAGAGGGGCGACCCAATTGTTTGTCTCCTCCTTGGCTGTCTCTTTTTCCATTATTTGCAAGAAAAGTCTATCTTCAAAGGACATTGCTACCTGCTGAGCTTCCTTTGTTCTATGAAAGACTGTACATCCTAGGTGGTCTGGGTCACTGTCACAAGCGTGGTCCTCTGTGTCTGGGTCTACAGAGGAGCAGGGCATGTGAGTACTACCTGGAAGTTCCTTTGTGATGAAGCTGTTGTGACATGGTTGCAAGGAGGAAGGGCGTCCTTTGTCAAGTACGTTGGTGAACATGCTACTGACCGTGGCGGGTCTGTGCACAGACTTTAGGCAGACGTCCCCTACGATGACCCACCCTAGGTCAAGTCTTTGGGCAAAGGGAGCATTGCGGAGACCATTAATCTGTTCCCTTACTTTATGAACCTGCAAAATGTCTCTTCCCAGGAGCAGCATTAACTGAGCCTGCTCGCCATATTCTGGTAGAAGATGGGCTATGCGTTTTAGATGAGGCTGGTGAATTGCTGCGTCAGGTGTAGGGATTTCTGACCGGTTATCTGGGATCTGGTTGCACTCAATTATGGTGGGTAAAGGTAGACGAGTCCAACCATCTATGGACTCTACACAAAAGGCGGTAGCTCTCCTCCCCGCCGTCTCAACAGTACCCGCACAAGTCTTTAAAGAGTAAGGGGAGCTTGGACCCCTAACATCGAAGGTGTCAAAGAATGCGGATCTAGCCATAGAGTGGTTGCTTTGGTCATCTAAGAGTGCATACATCTTGACAGCTTTGTTTCTTTGACCCATTGGATAAGCTCTAATAAGACAGATCTTTGAACAAGACCTACTGCCTGCAGGATCTTTGCATACTTCAGTACACTGTGTGGTAACCATTGGAGAGTCTGTACCAGTGTTCTCTTGCTCCCCGCCATGCTCGTTGGTATCGCTAGCTCGCTGGGCGATCCAAGGAGCAGGGCCTGGATGTAGTGCTGAGTTGTGGTCTGATTTGTCACACTCTGTGCATGATACACTAACCTTACAGTCCTTGGCAAAGTGTGATATGGATGAGCAGCACTTGAAGCATATGCGGTTCTCTCTTAGGAAAGCTTTGCGATCTTCCAAAGACTTCTCCCTGAAGGTCCTGCATTTTAGTAGAGGGTGCGGTTTCCTGTGTAGAGGGCATTGCTTGCTAGGGTCTCCGACTTTGTCCTCTAGGCGAGCGATGTTAGAAGATCTATAGGAGAAATCTGTAGAGGAAACATGAGACTTGTTCACTGTCACTGGCATCCTATGCTGTTTGAAGCTAGGGGGCGTGGCTGATGGCAGTATAAAGTCGAAGCTGGGATCATTCAGGAACTTGGCTTGCTTTGTAACAAAGTCTACAAAAACGTTGAATGGTGGAAATGGTACCTGGAACCTTTCCTTGTGTTTAGAACCATATGTGACCCACCTTTGTTGTAGGTCATAAGGAAGCTTCAGAATCAAAGGTTTAATCCCTCTGGCTGCATATAGAGAGGCGAGACCCGGCAAGTCTCCTTCTTCTTTAGCAAGAAGTAGTTCTTCTAGCAAGTCGGCTAATTCTCGTAGTTTGTGATAACCTTTGCTAGGTATTGAGGGTGGAGTTAGTGGTCAAGAGTCCTTTTTTGATATATGGCACCTCATCCCTAAAAAAGGCATTAAAGAGGTGTGGAGGGGAGGGGGGATTATAGCGGTGCCTGGGAAAAGAAGTTATAAGTAGAAACCAAAGAAGACTGCATCAGTATTCAGTACAAAAGATTTTTTATTTTAAATATTTGAATTACTTAATAAGTTAGTACACACAAACAAGAAAAAAGGAAAACCATAAGAAAACAAATATAATAAAACCACAGTTGGGAGTACTCGTTGGAATATATGGTAAGTGATCCAGACAACCCTACTAGTTTCGCCAGGTATGGCTTCTTCAGGGGATTTTATAGCCGGATCGTTCCAGTTATGAGAACTCTAGTGCAGAGAGATTTTTAAATTAGAACATATATTTCAATGGATACAAAAACAAAGCACAGCAAAAAATGGTTCACATTAACATCATTGTGGAAGGTGTGACTAGGGTCCGCGGCGGGACGAAAACAGGCCAGGTACCCCACCGAACCCAACAGGTGTAACAGGAATACAGGGGAAGGATAAATTAGTGGCTGGCCTGACTGATTATTCGCAGATGTGAACAACACAAGTGCGAATAAAACAACAGAGAGGGAAAGAATAACCCCTTGTAAAAGAGAAGGTACAAGAAATTAACCTACCCGGATGGTGAACCTGCTTACATGCGGATGGACCTTTAGAAGGAAAAATGGTTTCCTAAAGGGCAGGAGGGTGCCCTCACATATGGGAAGTAACTTGAATAGATATAGGTGAATCTAATAGTTGACAATAGAAAAAAGACATCTTGATTACGAGGGAATAGGTATGGTATATGTGTAGCAAAGTATACATATCATAAACATGTCACCGAACAAAAATAAAAAAAGTTATGTAAAAGTACCTACCTTCAGAAATCAGTGCTATTAAGCTAGATTGAAGAGTAGATGAATCACCTTGCAGATCAGCTAAACAGGTGATAAGGGCGTTATGCAGTCAGTGTAGCAGTGACCCTTATTTGAAACAAGACTTCCAAAGACTAAATGCGGGGTGCCATAGGCACGCAGCATAGAAAGAGTCCAATCGATTGAAGGAAAAAATCAAAGGAACACTATAGACAATAAAGATAAAAATAAAAAGGGGAGATGTAAAAGCAACATAAGAGCGATAGCATATCTGTAAAAGGATTAAACAGATTTTGAGGGACTTACAGCAACAGTCTTTGTCTGGAAAGCAGCCTTCCAAAAGGTTGGACATAGCGTGCCAGGTGGTGTCTGACGGAGGGAGGTTCCAAGTGGTGGAATTTAGGGTAAGGATACACTGAATAGGGAAAGAGGTAGCATAAGAGCAAAGAAGTGTCTCTAGATAAGCAGGCAAACTGGAAGTATATAGTTCTATAGATGTAGAGGTTACCTTGATGTTGCCACA
This sequence comes from Rana kukunoris, assembly GCA_029574335.1. Lineage (NCBI taxonomy): Eukaryota > Metazoa > Chordata > Amphibia > Anura > Ranidae > Rana > Rana kukunoris. Next base: position 534,979,337 of record CM056052.1, on the reverse strand, counting down.
CAGAGGGATAGTAGTCCTAGCAGGTTGGGTTATAGTGGAAACTGACAAGGCTATAAATAGCCAGCCCAATTAGTGAACGATTGCGTCACAAGGACGCCGCGGCTATTGCGTTTGCCGCCTACAAATCCCAAGGTGCATCACGGCATCGACAAACGTCATGACGCCATCATCTTGCGCTCAGTCACGAGGCACGGAGAGAAAGAAAAAAGAAAGAAGGAACGAAGACAGCGCGCGCATCACTGCTGCGGTAGACACACAGAGATGTCATTTCAGACAGGGGGAGGAGGGGCGCGATCAGGGAGATCGCCGCCCATCCGCCCGTCGAAATGATACACAGCGTGCAAAGCATTGCTGGAGAATGAATAGTAACCAAGGGAAATAAAAAAGGAAATGATTTTTCTTAGAGTAAAAGAGGAAAAAAAGGAAAAAAAAAGAAGAAGGAAAGAATTTTTTGAATATTACAAAAGCAAAGTCACTTATTAAGGTATAACTGATTAATATAAATACTCAGTTATATAAAATTATATAGAGGATAGTATAGACAAAAGGAACAACCAGATGTAGCAGGATATAACAAGGGGTATTGAGCTCACTGGGAAAGGGGGAAGGGATGGGGGAGAAGGATAGGGGGAGGGAAGAAAGGAGAGGGAAGGGAAGGAAGGGGGGGAGGAGACAAGGGGGGGAAAAACCAAACTAAGGTTGGGTAGAGGGACCATATGGGGGAGAGAGCCCACTCCCAATAATGGGCTGTATCCCCGATTGGCAAAAAACGTCCCGCCACGGACCCAGGCCACACAGGAAAGGCATGTAAACAAGTACAGGCGAATAATATACAAAGTAAAATATATAAGAAGATTCTGTACCAATTTCGTTCATAGAATCTACCTATTTTAACTATATTTAGTGGATCTTGGTTATTATTGAAACATTTCCAATTTAATATGAATATCATATGAGTGAATATTAGAGATGAACAATTAATAGATTTTTGAAGTATTTGTAGAAAAAAGAGGGAGAAAGAGAATTCCCAAAATAAGGATCACTCCAAAGGGAGCAATGAGAACTTTGGGAATGCGACAGTTGGCTGAGGGCTCAGGGCGCGGTAGGCCCCTAAGAGGAGAATTGGGGCCCACATTGGTATCCATATAGGTTGGAATATAGGGTCTGATTGTAGAGAGGAAGATAGATTGACATTTAGGGGAGGGGGTAAGGCCAGATACTTGAGCCGAAGTCAGAGAGAAGATGGATCCATGGTAAGGCCAATATCATATCATGGCCCTATATTATAGGGATATATGAAAGAAGATAAAATTATGAGATTATAATTATAAAAAAGGTTTAAAACTTATATATTCGTTCAAACCAGGAAATTTTACGGCATTTAGGACATGGATCCATCTGGTCTCAAGTTGCAATAGGGTCTGGTCGATACCTCCCCCGCGAACATGTGAAGGGACATGTTCGAGGGCTGCAAATTTAATACAATTGATGTCAAAATCGTGTAGGCAACCTACATGTCTATTGAGAGCGGTGGTCATTAATCGTTTATATAGGGGGGACACATGATCCTTGATACGCTTGAAAAATGGCCTTTTAGTTTTGCCAATATAGAAGCTTCCACATTGGCAAGTGGCCAGGTAGACGACTCCTATGGATTGGCATGTTATGCGATGTTTTAGATTATGCAGTTTGCCGTTTGGCAGAGAGGTAACAGGGCTATTGGCAATGAATGGACAAACATCACATCGTCCACATGCAAAGGTGCCGGTGGATGTGAGTGGATGGATGTCCATCCTGTCATGGTGGCTTTTGACTAGGCGATCCCTAAGAGAGGGTGTTCGCTTAAAAGTTATCTCTGGGTAGGTCTTTATATATTTAGAGATAATGTTATCTGCCGTAAGTAATGGCCAATATTTTTTGAATATAGATCTCATCTCTGCATGTTGATTCGAAAACGGAGTTACAATTCTAATTGAGTTGGTGTCTTTTGATTTTTTCGTAGAAGAGTGAACAATGGTAGATCGATCAAGTTTCTGAACCTTATTAAAGGATTTTTTGAGTAGAGAACGACTGTATCCACGAAGATGTAATCGTGAATATAGGTGATTAGCTGCAGTGAGAAAATCTTCATTTCTAGTGCAGTTTCTTTTGAGCCTCAAAAACTGACTATAGGGAATGCTATCCAAAAGGGGTGCTGGATGGGCACTGTGAGCATGAAGAATGGTGTTGCCCGCTGAGGGCTTACGAAAAAGGGACGAGTGTAGCTGACCAGCTGGATCAATATGTATTTTCAGGTCCAGAAAATTGACTGAAGATTGACTACATTCCATTGTGAATTTGAGATTATAATTGTTTATTGAGAGTAATTTCATCAAAGAGCTAAGTTCTTCTCTGTTGCCTGACCAAAAAATGAGAATGTCATCAATAAATCTGTGCCATTTTATGACGTTAGACAACAGACCCAGCATGTGTTTGGCCGAAACAGTGAGCTCAATACCCCTTGTTATATCCTGCTACCTCTGGTTGTTCCTTTTGTCTATACTATCCTCTATATAATTTTATATAACTGAGTATTTATATTAATCAGTTATACCTTAATAAGTGACTTTGCTTTTGTAATATTCAAAAAATTCTTTCCTTCTTCTTTTTTTTTCCTTTTTTTCCTCTTTTACTCTAAGAAAAATCATTTCCTTTTTTATTTCCCTTGGTTACTATTCATTCTCCAGCAATGCTTTGCACGCTGTGTATCATTTCGACGGGCGGATGGGCGGCGATCTCCCTGATCGCGCCCCTCCTCCCCCTGTCTGAAATGACATCTCTGTGTGTCTACCGCAGCAGTGATGCGCGCGCTGTCTTCGTTCCTTCTTTCTTTTTTCTTTCTCTCCGTGCCTCGTGACTGAGCGCAAGATGATGGCGTCATGACGTTTGTCGATGCCGTGATGCACCTTGGGATTTGTAGGCGGCAAACGCAATAGCCGCGGCGTCCTTGTGACGCAATCGTTCACTAATTGGGCTGGCTATTTATAGCCTTGTCAGTTTCCACTATAACCCAACCTGCTAGGACTACTATCCCTCTGTGTGGCAACATCAAGGTAACCTCTACATCTATAGAACTATATACTTCCAGTTTGCCTGCTTATCTAGAGACACTTCTTTGCTCTTATGCTACCTCTTTCCCTATTCAGTGTATCCTTACCCTAAATTCCACCACTTGGAACCTCCCTCCGTCAGACACCACCTGGCACGCTATGTCCAACCTTTTGGAAGGCTGCTTTCCAGACAAAGACTGTTGCTGTAAGTCCCTCAAAATCTGTTTAATCCTTTTACAGATATGCTATCGCTCTTATGTTGCTTTTACATCTCCCCTTTTTATTTTTATCTTTATTGTCTATAGTGTTCCTTTGATTTTTTCCTTCAATCGATTGGACTCTTTCTATGCTGCGTGCCTATGGCACCCCGCATTTAGTCTTTGGAAGTCTTGTTTCAAATAAGGGTCACTGCTACACTGACTGCATAACGCCCTTATCACCTGTTTAGCTGATCTGCAAGGTGATTCATCTACTCTTCAATCTAGCTTAATAGCACTGATTTCTGAAGGTAGGTACTTTTACATAACTTTTTTTATTTTTGTTCGGTGACATGTTTATGATATGTATACTTTGCTACACATATACCATACCTATTCCCTCGTAATCAAGATGTCTTTTTTCTATTGTCAACTATTAGATTCACCTATATCTATTCAAGTTACTTCCCATATGTGAGGGCACCCTCCTGCCCTTTAGGAAACCATTTTTCCTTCTAAAGGTCCATCCGCATGTAAGCAGGTTCACCATCCGGGTAGGTTAATTTCTTGTACCTTCTCTTTTACAAGGGGTTATTCTTTCCCTCTCTGTTGTTTTATTCGCACTTGTGTTGTTCACATCTGCGAATAATCAGTCAGGCCAGCCACTAATTTATCCTTCCCCTGTATTCCTGTTACACCTGTTGGGTTCGGTGGGGTACCTGGCCTGTTTTCGTCCCGCCGCGGACCCTAGTCACACCTTCCACAATGATGTTAATGTGAACCATTTTTTGCTGTGCTTTGTTTTTGTATCCATTGAAATATATGTTCTAATTTAAAAATCTCTCTGCACTAGAGTTCTCATAACTGGAACGATCCGGCTATAAAATCCCCTGAAGAAGCCATACCTGGCGAAACTAGTAGGGTTGTCTGGATCACTTACCATATATTCCAACGAGTACTCCCAACTGTGGTTTTATTATATTTGTTTTCTTATGGTTTTCCTTTTTTCTTGTTTGTGTGTACTAACTTATTAAGTAATTCAAATATTTAAAATAAAAAATCTTTTGTACTGAATACTGATGCAGTCTTCTTTGGTTTCTACTTATAACTTCTTTTCCCAGGCACCGCTATAATCCCCCCTCCCCTCCACACCTCTTTGCTAGGTATTCTGGGAAAGTCCTCAATCCTTTTAAAAAGTGCATGCTCCATAGCCTCTGTTGAACCATAGCACTCTTCTAATCTGCTCCAAATCTTTTTGAGACCAATCTCTGGTTGTTTTATGTTAATGTTCCTGATTCTACTGGCGTGTTCGGCAGAGTCTTTCCCAAGCCATTGGACTAGGTAGTTTATTTCATTGTCAGGAGACATGTTTAGACCTTTTATGGTGTTTTGAAAGGACGACCGCCAGGCTCTGTAATTTTCTGGCCGATCGTTGAACTTTACAAGTCCCTTTATGATTAGATCGCGACTGGCGAAGAACTTGGCAAAGTCTGTTATAACTTGGTTGGTGTCAGAGCATGTTGGCGATGTACTACTGTAGTGGAAGTGTGGTGTGCAACCATACCTGTCAGAAGCTTCTGCTTGGGGCCTTCTTGTCTCGTACCGTTGTGTAGTAGAGGGGTTGTCCTGATGTTGATTTGGAGGTTGAGGGTCATAGCGTGCAGAGACATAGGCTTGATCTGTAGCGTGCTGACCAGGGTTCTGCTGCTTGCAGCTCTGAGGAGTTTGGTTGCTCTCATGCTCTGTTACCTGCTGTGTTCGGTTTGTTTCTTCTAGGACACCGTCTATTCCCTGTAGAGGAGAGGTATCGTAGGTTGATTTGAAATGTTGGTGCAAGTACTCTGACGTGTATTGCGTGGGATTCGGCTCTCCTTGTTCTGAGCCAAGCACATTGTTGCGTTCACCACTGAGGCTCATGGCTGCTTCCAGGGCTTCTGCTTCAGCTATGGCGGTTGCGGCTTCCCTTTCTGCGGTGAGCTTCTCCAGAGTGACATCTAGGAGGGCTTCCTCGGCCTCTAACTTTGCCTGTTGCTGCACTTTCTCTGTCTTCAGCCTCACTTTCTCCTTTTTAATCTGCATTTCTTGCTCAGCGAAGGCTGCTCGGGTCTTTGCTGCTTCGGCTTTCCCTCGGGCAATGGCGGCTGCGACGCTGGCTGTCATCGACTTGCCGGAACTGTAAACTTGTGATCGCGTTTTGAGCGAGGATGAGCTACTGCGTGACATGGCTGTTTGACTGAGTAGCGGCCTGTGGGAGCAGTAAGCATATAAGGCTGCAGTCTCTGTATGCTGCTTGGCTGTATGGAAGTGGCTGTATAGTCGGTTGCAGACTGTAGCTCTTCCGTGCGGCTAAACCTCTTCCCCTCTGCACTATCCGTAGTGTTACTGGACTCGCTTCCCGTACTCCCGGAGTCTATGGGTAGCTATCTAGGCAGATGACCTTTCTCTGCGCACACAATAATAGACTGCTGTTTCTTATCTTGTGTCTTTATTGGCACGTTGCAGATTTGAATATACATGTGGATGTGGATGACACACGTGATATGCGGTAAAACTAGAAATAATAAGAATGGTATAACATTACCATACGATAACAATAACATCATACAAACATTATCACAAACATTATCAGAGATGGCTAGCTATCTCCCTAAGCTTGTGGAAGAAGAGGAAAGAGATTGCTTACCTCCGATGCCATGGGTGGGGACAGATTGCATGCAGGCCTTGCTGCCTTGATCTTAAACATGGAGATACTGAGACCTTCACTTCCTGGCTAAAGAGGAAATGATGACTTTGATGTCACAGCCTATCAGAGCTAACTAATAAAATTCACTACATTCTATCAACTATATTCATGTTTGGCCAGTAGATGGCGCAAGCATAACAGCTAACCTGAGACAACATACCTCTGGCTTACTAATGCAATAATACATTGTACACACAGTGAATTGTCCTTTTTGAGCCTGAAAGGTATCCTGGAGGCACAACAGTAAATATGCGCCGTCGTACCTGTGTGCCGCGCCCACAGAACTAAGATACGCCTAAAAACTGACGTCATCTGCCCTACGTAACTTGCCTACGCCGGTGTATAGTGGGCGCATAGTTACGCCGGACGCATTTGGAACTCCCATTGATTTTCAATGCAAATATGCAAATGAGGGAGATACGCCGATTCACGAACCTGCTTGCGCCCGGTGCTTGTTTTAAGCGATTTGTGTAAGGTTTATGTCCGGCGTAAAGTTATTCCCCACATTGGAGGCGCAACTCATGCAAAGGTATGGACCAGGGAACAAACGCCGTCCAATTTTACGTTGCTTACTTACGTGAACAGGGCTGTGCGCAGGTTACGTTCACGTCGTAGGCAGTGATTCGACGTATCTCAGCCAATTGTTTCAACGTGATTGTGAGCATGCGCACTGGGATGCGTCCAAGGTACGATGCATGCGCAGTTCATTTTAAGTACTTGTCTGAAGCTCAGCCCATCATTTGCATGGGGTCACGCTTCATTTAAATGTCTCACGCCCTCTTCCAGCCCACTTCCACTTACGCTGACTTACGCCTAGGAGTATACACTACGCCGGCGCAACTTGGGAGCATTTGCTTTGTGAATTCCATGCTTGCCTCTCTGCGTTGCGCTGGCGTAGCGTAAAGAAGATACATTACGGCGGCATAAATATGCGCCGATGTATGTGAATCCGGGCCCTTGCCTCTTTTTCAAATGTGTTGTTTACAAGTTAAAAACAATTTTTTTTTTGCTAGAAAATTACTTAGAACCCCCAAACATTATACATTTTTTTAACACACTAGAGAATAAAAGAATAAAATAGCGGTTATTGCAAATACTTTTTGTCACAGCGTAATTGCGCAGCGGTCTTACAAGCGCACTTTTTTTGGAAAAAATACACTTATTTGAATAAAAAAATAAGACAACAGTAAAGTTAGCCCAATTTTTTTTTATATCGTGAAAGATAATGTTACGCCGAGTAAATTGACACGCTTCGAAATTGCGCCCGCTCGTGAATTGGCGACAAACTTTTACCCTTAAAAATCTCCATAGGCAACATTTAAAAAATTCTACAGGTTGCATGTTTTAAGTTACAGAGAAGGTCTAGTGCTAGAATTATTGCTCTCGCTCTGACGATCGCGGTGATACCTCACATGTGTGATTTGAACACTGTTTTCATATGCGGGTGCTGCTGACGTATGCGTTCGCTTCTGCATGCGAGCTTGTCGGGACGGGGCGATTTAAAAATGTTATATATTTTTTTCTTATTTATTTTACTTTATTTTTACATGGTTTTAAATAATAAAATAAAAATGGGGTCACTTTTAGTCCTATTACAAGGAATGTAAACATCCCATGTAATAGAAAAAAAAGCATGACAGGACCTCTCAAATATGAGATCTGGGGCCAAAAAGACTTCAGATCTCATATTTAGACTAAAATGCAAAAAAAAACATTGTCATTTGAAAAAATGACAAAAAAATGGCCTTTTAAGAGCTATGAGCGGAAGCGACATTTTGACGCTGCTTCCGCCCTGCTATGGTATGGAGATGGGTGGGGGCCATCTTCAATTCTCTCATCTCCATACCCAGCCATGGACAGGACCCGATCACCTCCGCCTTTACTGATGGCTCAGGTGAGCGGAGGAGGACACGGGACAGCAGCGGAAGGGAGGGCCCTCTCCCGCCGCCGATAATGGTGATCTTATGAACGGTGATCTAGATTTGTCTTGGTCAAACATATCTGGAGACTCTGGGCCAGATTCTCTAAGAATTCCGGCGGCGTAGCGTAAGACAGTTACACTACGCCGCTGCATCGTACTAGAGCAAGTGCTTTAATCTCAAAGCACTTGCTCCGTAGGTTTCGCCTGCGTCGCGTAAATCGCGCAGCGTAAACCCGCGCAATTCAAATGGCGCGGCTTGTATTTAAATTAAGCGCGCCCCCGCGTCGAATGAACTGCGCATGCGCCGGCCGGGGAAAAAGCCCAGTGCGCATGCTCCAGCTCACGTCGGAAAGCGTAGTTGAAACCGACGTCAAAACGACGTGAGCGTCATTTACGCAACTCCCTATTCGCGAACGAGTTAGTAAAATGACGTAAGCGAAGGAAAAAGCCGACGCTGACCCGACGCCATACTTAACATCCGACGGCATCCGACGGAACTTCGTAAGGTTACTCCACATAGAAGCTGGGGTAACCTTACGCAGACGAAAATGACGTACGCGACGACGGGGCGGCGTAAAAGCGACCGGGAATCGGCGTACTACCTCATTTGCATATGCAAATGCGAAAACGTAAAGGCCACCTAGTGGCCGGAGTTGTCATTACAACTACGATCCGCAAGTGTAATGGTTTTACACTTGTCGGATGTAGAAGCGTATCTATGCAAAAGTGATGCTAAGCATCACGCGCATAGATACGAGACAAAAAAAACGGCGATACGACGGGGTATCTGAGATACTCCGTCGTAACGCCGCTGAGAATCTGGCCCTCTGTTGTGTTTCTGTTGAAGACTTGCCTGGCTGGTTTATGGTTCCTGATCCTGTCTGCTGCCTTTGACTACGCTGATCTCCGGCTTCCTGATATCCTGGCGTGTTCTGACTACTCGCTTTGGCTACCTTCCCCCGGCTATGTTTTCACTACGTTTACTAATTGTACCATTTTACCATTATTATAAAAGGTGTGATTTTTACTGCATTTTCTTTCTTTGTTTGATTCATGGTTCCTGACATCATTACAATGATTTTAACAAACTTTATGTCAGATTCCTTCCTTTTGTTACTTTGAAGAAATCACTGTTTTTTCCTCTGTGCCCCTGTGTGTGCGCTGAGTGAGTCTGATGGGAGTGGTTTCATAATTAATAACCAACTGCTCCAGCTGCAAAGCTCTGAGGAAAGTGGCAGGGTCTGTATCCCTTTAGATGTGATTTCCTCACCAAAAAATGACATTTTTGTTGCAGGGGATGCCTAAAATCTGACTTAAATCTTAGTGCAGACTTCTAGGAAAATTAGGGAGCCAATCACACAAGCAGGAAATTATGTTTCTGGGGGGGGTGGTCAGTACACATTCTGTGTACCGAACACCTCAGTTTGCCATACTGCATTTCATATGAAATTACAGAGCTGCAGATTGAAAAGGCAAGGTCATCTCTGATGCATCTGCATCTCCGATCTCGGTAAAGAGCCTCCGGCGGAGGCTCTTTACTACGTGATCAGCCGTGTCCAATCACGGCTGATCACGATGTAAACAGGAAGAGCCGTTGATCGGCTCTTTCTCACTCGTGTCTGACAGACGTGAGTAGAGGAGAGCCGATTGGCGGCTCTCCTGACAGGGGGGTTCGCGCTGATTGTTTATCAGTGGAGCCCCCCCTCGGATGCTCACACTGGACCACCAGGGAAGCCCACACTGGACCACCAGGGAAGGGGGCAATATAAAAAAAGAGAATAGATGCCAATTAGTGCCCACAAATGGGCACTGACCGGCCATAATATGGGATTAAAAAAGTGATGCCCAGCAATGCCATCAGTGCCACCCCTCAGTGTCCATCAGTGCCACCTCTCAGTGCCCATCCATGCCCAGTGCCCACCTATCAGTGCCCATCTGTGCCACCCATAAGTACCCATCAGTGACACACATCAGTGTGAGTGCCCATCAGTGCCGCCTATGAGTGCCCATCAGTGCCGCATTCCAGCGCGCCTATCAGTGCCCATCAGTACCGCTTCATCGGTGCCCATCTGTCCCGCCATATCAGTGCCCGTAATCGAAGAAGAAAACTTACTTATTTACCAAAAAAATTAACAGGAAAAAATAAAAACTTAATTCTTTTCAAAATTTTCGGTCATTTTTTAGTTGTTGCGTAAAAAATAAAAAATAAAAATCGCATAGGTGATCATATACCACCAAAAGAAAGCTCTATTTTTGGGAACAAAATGATAAAAAAATTGTTTGGGTACAGTGTAGCATGACCGCGCAATTCTCATTCAAAGTGAGACAGCGCTGAAAGCTGAAAATTGGCCTGGGCAGGAAGGTGCGTAAGTGCCTGGTTAAGTACTTTTAATTGCTTATATTGTTTTATATTGTTTTGTATTGTTTTTGCAGCACAGATATTTGTTTTTTGGTGTTTATCTATAAGCGCAGTGCACTTCATTCTATTTATGCCCATAAACTATGACTTCACGGGAATAAATAGATATAAATTTATATTCTTCCCTGAAATTACACAACCGTCTCCCTTTTATCTGATTTGTAACATTAATGAGGGAGATGAAAAAAAATAAAGTTTTCCAACTGTTGGCGGTTCATTAGTATCCTGTTTTGCATTGAATATTATCATACTTTATAAAAGTCCACTTCAAAATCATGTAAAACGGTTTATAAAGGTTTTGATTACCACTTGCATAAGAAAACAAGATTTGCATAATCATTTCTAAATTTTCTTCTTGATAACCAATGCATGAGCTCTATTGTTGTTTTGTTGTAATTATATTGTTTTTTTTTTTTTGTAAATCCATAATCAACTAAAAACAATTCAATAAGAGAACGTTCCCCAAACATCATCTTCACAATTGTCGAACAATCAAGTGTTTTTGAAGAATGTCATTTCCAAAAAAAAAACAGAATTTAGTTTAGTTTATATACCAGACCGGTGTGCCTGATTATCATCACCTTGCTGTGGTGTCGAGGAATTAAATGTCATTTTCACAATTCTATTGCTTCACACTGCGCTCGCTGTTCCTGAACAAGATGGACAGCGTAGGAATTGTAGTTCGCCAGCAACAAAATTAACCCTTTCATGCCTAAGGGTAAAACAAATCTTAACCACTCCAGCCCCCGAGGATTTGGCTATGACCGGGCCATTTTTTGGGATTCTGCACTGCGTCGCTTAAATTGACAATTACGCGGTCGTGTGACGTGGCTCCCAAACAAAATAGACGTCCTTTTTTCCCCACAAATAGAACTTTCTTTTGGTGGTATTTGATCACCTCGGCGGTTTTTATTTTTTGCGCTATAAATAAAAAAAACAGCGACAATTTTGGAAAAAAGCAATATTTTTTACTTTTTGCTGTAATAAATATCCCCAAAGAATATATATATATATATATATATATATATATATAAAAAAAAATTCCCTCAGTTTAGGCCGATATGTATTCTTCTACATATTTTTGGTAAAAGAAAAACGCAATAAGCATCTATTAATTGGTTTGCGCAAAAGTTAGTTTGTCTACAAAATAGGGGGTAGTTTTATGGCATTTTTATTAATAATTAATTTTTTATTAGAAATGGCGGCGAACTGTGGCTTTTATCGTGACTGCGACATTTTGGTGGACACATCAGACACTTTTGACTCTATTTTGGGACCATTCACATTTATACAGTGATCAGTGCTATAAAAATACTGTGTAAATGACACTGGGAGGGAAGGGGTAAACACTACGGGTCGATCAAGGGGTTAAGTGTATCCTAGGGAGTGATTCTAACTGTGGGGGGGCTGGGCTACATGTGACACGACAGTGATCACTGCTCCCGATGAGAGGAAGCAGACGATCAGTGTCCTGTCACAAGGCAGAACTGGGAAATGCCTAGTGCATCTCCCCATTCTGCAGCTCGGTGACACAATCGCGGGACACCAGCGGACATCGAGTCCCAAGGTCCCACGGGCATGGTCTAGGAGCTTGTGGCGTGCGTGCACGCATGGGGGGAATTTCAAAGCAACATACCTGTACGTTGCTTTGCGCACAGGAGCCATTTCAATTTAGCAACTTTGACATATCATCACAACTACTTTGTTCTTCCAGGTGGATTATAAGATTTTTTTTTCAGGACAAATTGGCTTTCATTTGGTGGTAATGGATATCTCCCAATTGTTTTATTATCTAAGAAAAACTAGGCCAAAATAGTTAAAAAAAACGACCATAACTTACCGCCAAAGAACAAGCCAAAATAAATTATTCTGCTCCTGACAATACCACATATGCTTATGTCAGTTGTTGTTTGTACCTGTAGTAAAGCCCAGAAACAATAGTGAGCATTTTGTTTTTCATCCTGCCTAAAACACACACACGATCATTTTTCGGGTTGTAAAAAAATAACGTTTTTAACGGTCTAGAAAAAAACGACGTTTTTAATGGTCTAGAAAAAACAACGTTTTTTTCAACCTGAAAATTAAAAAACGGCCTTGCCCACACACGATCGTAAAAAAAAAAAAAAATGCTCTAGCAAAGCGCGGTGACATACAACACGTACGACAGCACTATAAAAGGGGAAGTTCCATTCGGATGGCGCCACTCTTTGGGCTGCTTTTGCTGATTTCCAGTCTGTTACAGCGTGATGAATGTGCTTACTCCTTTACGAACGCTAGTTTTACCAGAACAAGTGCTCCCGTCTCATAACTTGCTTCTGAGCATGCGCAGGTTTTTCACGTCGTTAAAACATACACACGACCATTTTTTAAGACGTAAAAAATGACGTTAAAAATAACGTGAAAAATTAGACCATGTTCGAAATTTTTAATGCCCATTATTTACATTGTAAAAAGTGCTCTGGAGCCCACACACGATTGTTTTTACAGACATAAAAAAAAAAAACATTTTTTACAACCCGAAAAACGGTCGTGTGTACGCGGCATAAGGCCTGATACACACAAATTTTGTTTGTCCTGACGAGAATCTTGGCAAGAATCTCTTGCCGCCCGAGTGTACACACAGTCCTTTCAAAAGAACCACGGTTATTTTGAAAGGCAAGACGCAGTGACGTCATCCCCTACGACAAGCATGCGCTCGTCACATTCAATGCCATCTTGCTTCACCCTACCTATGCCGTGGAAGCTACCGCGCATGCGTCAAAGTCATTTCGAGCATGCGCAAGTTTCCACGGCGACAGGTAAATATACACACTCTCAGGTTTCTCGTCAGGAAACAGGCCGACAAGAATCCCGACGAGAAAATAGAGAGCAGGATCTCTATTTTTGAGATTCTGGCCAGATTTTTAGACGAGAAACCTAAAAAGGCTAAAAGAGAAACACACGCTCGGTTTACTCGGCTGGCAGTTTTCTTGCTGGTTCTTGCCGAGAAAACTGAGCGCGTGTACATTACTGATACTAATTGAAAAAAAATCCTGTCCAAAAAATACTGACCCTGACTTTTAACCCTGGCCTTGACCTTTGACCCTGACCTTGGCCCAAACATTAACCCTGGGGTTTACCTAGATCAAACCTTGATCTAGGTGATTTATTTTTTATTAATATTATCTATTTATTTTCTACACACTTTTTTCCCCCTATCTTTGCATGGACAGAGAATGATACACTGGGGTTGATTTACTAAAGGCAAATAGACCGTGCACTTTGCAAACTGAGATTTGTAAATGAGGTAAAGCTTAGTTTGGAAAGAATACCCAATCACAAAAAAAAAATTTGCTTGCACATGATTGGATGATGGAAGCCAGGAGATCTTCTGCTCATTTACTATGTTTTCAGAGCAACTTCTTGTAGAGTGCAACTGCACTTTGCAAAGTGAACAGTCCATTTCCCTTTAGCAAATCAACCCCAATGTATCTCTCTCGTCCAGTCACAGAAAACAGGGAGGCGGGCTTCACAGTGACTGATCACTGTAATAGCCAATCAAAGACTGTCACAGCGATCAAGTGACCCAGAATTGAACGTTCCGGGTCCCGATAGATAGATCGGGGTGTGGGGCTCACGTTGAGACCCTGGATTCTGTGCTGGCTTCTTTATTGGAACTGGCTTCTTTATTGGAACATCATCACACACAGACAAAGATATCTCTCTGCACATGGTAAGTAGAACACATACAGCTCACAGGCAGGAAGAAGAAACCAACAAGTAGATCACTGTGGGCAGGAAAATACAACTCATCATAGAGTATACATAGCATAGCATATCATTGAGCATTAGTGACATCTTGTGTCCTTTTTCTAAACTGCATTCCATACGATAGGCTAAGCTGAAGTTTTGTTGTATCTCCAACACCCCTTCTGAACAACTAAGGCTTGGTCTGTTAAACCTATCTTCTTTGTGAGCCTTGAATGTCTTTCAGCGGTCAGAGGCTTTGTAAGGATGTCTGCTGTCATATCCTTGGTTGGGCAATAAATTAACTCAAGAAGACCTTGCTCTTGAAGATCCCTAAGAAAGTGAAACTTCACATCAATTTGCTTAGTTCTTGAATTAACTGCTTCCGTATGTGCAAGTACAATGCATCCTTGATTGTCCTCATAAATTTCTGTTGGTCCCAACTGTGGTTGACCCAAATCTGTTAATAGCTGTCTCAGCCATATAACTTATTTTCTTGCCTGCACTGCAGCAATGTATTCTGATTCAGTAGACGACAGTGAAACAGAGAGTTGCTAGTCCAACTGATGGTGCATCCTGACAGGAAAAATAAGTAGCCACTGGTAGATTTTCTGTCACTGGTGTCTCCTGCCCAGTCAGCATCCACATATCCTGTTAAGGTGCTTTGATTGCTTGTTGGTAACTTGAGCTTGTAGTGCGAAGTCCCTTTTACAGCATTCCAGTCCTTTTGATTTGGCATTGAAACCTTTCTGCATAAGATTCCAACTGTTGCTGCAATGTCTGGCCTTGTAGCAGTGGTAAGGTACAGCAATTTCCCTATTGCTTTCCTGTATTGAGTATTAGTAGGTAATGGGTTATCTTGACAATTCATCTCCTTTAGGTAGTTGGTTTCCATGGGAGATTTCACTTGTTTGGTGTCTTCCATTCCAAAAGTTTCCATTATTTCTTGTATTTTGTGTCTTTGATTCAGAGGAAAGCTGCCACCTTACTCTCTCTCGATTTGAATGCCGAGGTAATTCTTTATGTTGCCGAGGTCTTTGGTGTCAAAGTGCTGATTTAGTTTTTCCAGTATTTCTGCTTCATCCCCAGGATATCATCCACATAAATAAGCATATAGAACCATCTATTTGCCAATCTCTTTGTGTATAAGCAGGGGTCTGCTTTGCTCCTTTGAAAATTTTGGTGTGTATGCACTTCATTTATTTTTATATTCCACACTCTGGCTGCTTGCTTTAGGCCATATATACTCCTGCAAAGTTTGCATACTAAGTCTGACCTTTGTTTTTCTTTGAATTCTGGTGGTTGTTCCATGTAGATTTCTTCTGTTAAATCGCCATGTAGAAACGCGGTTTTCACATCAAAATGTTTCACTTGCATTTTCCTTGTAACGTCTACTGTCAGTAAAGTCGTATTGTAGTGTGCTTGACTACTGGTGCAAATGTCTCATCATAGTCCTCTCCAAATTTTTGAGAATAGCCTTTGGCTACTAGTCTTGCTTTGTATCTTTCAATTGTGCCATCTGCATTGTATTTCACTTTAAAAGTCCATTTACAGCCTATGGCTTTCGTTCCGGGTGGTAGTTCTGTAAGTGTCCATGTTTTAGTGTCATGCATGGATTTTATCTCTTCCTCAGCAGCCTTTATCCATTTAGTTGCTTCTTGTTCTGAAAGTTGAGATATGTCTTCCCAGTTTACTGCCCCGTACACACGAGCAAATAGATTTGTTCAAATTGGTCAGACCGACCGTTTTGAACAAATCTGTCTGCTGGCTGTTTTGGTTTGATCGCTGTACACACGATCAAACCAAAATCCCCGCCAGCAGACAGGAACATAAAGCACATCTTTCACTGGTATGGTTAAATTGTGTCCCGTATCATCAGGGCATACAAGGGTTCCATGCCCACATCCTTCTGCATGTATTGTGCTTCCACCTGCAAGGTAAATAGTTTCTTTGTTGTTCTGATCAAGTTCTGTGAAGAAACTTCTATCACTCGGCATGTGACTGGTTGCCCCTGAATCGATGCACCAGTCTTGGCATTTATTGTTGCCTGTCACTTTAAATGTGGCATTCCAGTTGCCTTCCCTTGGGTCATTGATTGTGGTTTTGACCTTTTGTTTAGCATAAGAGGGATGTTGTCTCATTTGCTCTGCTTTCCATATAGTACAGTCTTTCTGTATGTGTCCCTGTTTGTGGCATCTGAAACACACTCTGGTTTCTTTCCCATGTAATCTTGCGTCTGTAGCTTTAAGAGCGGTGCTGTTTTCTGTGGAGTCATGCATTAATTCCCTTGCCACTCTCAATTGCAAGTGATTCAAGGAAAAGGGAGCCTGTCAACTCCATCTGCAAGTCTTTCTAGATGGGGATTAAGTTTGACCCTCAGAAAATCCTGGTACTCCCTTGGAGGGAACGCATGAAAACACCCACTCCCTAACTGTTGAGCTCTGAAGACAGTGCTGCTGATGTTTGCCTGATGGCCCTAATATTTTTATACAATACTATAGTCCTTTTTCTGTTTATGCAAAGCAACAGCAAGAGGGAGATCAGAGTCTTTAACCACTTGCCACCCGCCAATGACATATTGACGTCGGCAAAGTGGTTTTAATATCCTGACTGGACATCATATGACGTCCTCAGGCTATTGAGCCGCTGCGCCCCCCCGGGGGCGTGCATCGCGGCGAACGTTGTTGCAGGGTGTCAGTCTGACACCCCACAACACCGATCTAGGTAAAGTGTCTCTGACGGAGACTCTTTACCACGTGATCAGCCGTGTTCAATCACGGCTGATCACAATGTAAACAGGAATACCCGGTAATCAGCTTTTCCTTACTCGCGTCTGTCAGACGCGAGTAGAGGAGAGCCGATCGGCTGCTCCTCTGACAGGGGGGGGGTTTGCGCTGATCGATTATCAGCACAGCCCCCCCACTGGACCACCAGGGATGCCACTAGTCCACCAGGGATGCCCACCACAGATGCCACCAGTGATGCCCACTAGACCACGATGGATGCAGGGATTGCTGGCTGTGCTACGAATGAGAGGTGATGATGTGGAGATCTCTCTGCTGGTGAACTCCAGATGAGATGAACAGTAAGACCCAGAAGAGGTGCTGAAGGTTGTGCAGGCTCAACACAGCAGGAGGCAGGTTGCAATGTTAAGTACAACAGGCCAGATGCAGCAGGTAAGTACTGTAATGCTGATCAACAGGTGGGTATCACCTAAGGGTATTGCAGGTGGGTAGAGCAGGCTGGGTACGGCAGTTTGGCACCAAGGCAAATCACAACAGCCAGGGTTAAGCAGAAGGCATAGTCAGGGATGGTTGCAAAGGTCAGGAAACCAGTGGCCAGCAGACAGGGGATCAGAGACGTGGTCACGCAAGCCAAATTCATACACAGGGCAGGAGAAAGTTGCAGATCCATGGGCAATCTGAGGTCAGAGCCGGGAGAGAAGCAAGAGATATCCAAGGGCGAGCTGGGTTGGTAACGGGTAATCAGAAGTAAAGCAAACACAGGAACAGGAAGCAGTCAGCCGTGTCTGTGAGCACCAGGTATCCTTTTAGGGCCAGAAGGCTCCAGAATCTAGCCCAAGTGCTGTATTCCTGCAAGCACAAGCACAAGCACGTGATGGCGCACATTTGTTCGCCCGTCCATTACGTGTGCGCGCACGGGTGCAGCCATATTGGTTGATGGCTAACATGCCTGGTCTTGGGGTAAGTCTTCTACGGCTTGTTGCAATAAGTTGCATCGTGTTGCTTGCAAATGGTTGGCAGTTTCCAATGCTGATTTCCAGGCAACTAGAGCATGGACAGAATTTGAACATGGTGCCATGTAATTATCAAAGTACGTGTTTTATATAGCTGTTTATCGTGCCTAGAGGCATTCTAGTGAACCTTAACATCTCAAAAATATACAGCATCCTGTTTAATGTATTTAATACCACCAAATTTACAGCATTATTGGCAAACTGTTTGCGAGCAGCTGGCAGTTTTTCCAATAATGCTATAGATTTGTTGCTGTAGATGTGTCTGGTTGTCTACTTGTATGGCTTCATGGTGATCAGGCAGCATCAAGGGGATCACCTATCTCCGGCTTCTAAGAGAAATAAAAAAAACTCTATACTAAGTTGTTGTTTTTTAGCCCCTCAAAGGGGCTGTAAGAATGACAATAAATTATTCAGGTGCATGGAAAGCTCTCCAGGCAAAGTAATACATTCTCATCACCGGGTATTTTTTATCACAGATACCCATAGTGTATATCCATTTCATTATTCCAGAGGATTTCCAAACTGAGATAGTTCAGACAAGTTTTCGCTCTAATCAAGAATCAATTTTGTTGGCTAATCCATCAGACTGAGATACAAGCTATACCAGAGAACATGACATTTGTCACTTATCTGCCATCCAGGAAGGCATCAAAACATTGAATTCTGAATACGTTAAATATTTTTCAAAATGAACTTGCTTCTGCAATGCAAAAACATCAGTGGCAAAAAAAAAGACATTTATAAAAGTAGGTTGGATTGTTTTTTATTACCAATGCACAATTCTGTTAGTTAATCACTTCAAAATGACTAAAGTAACTAATTGTGTGTTAGAAATAAGATGCACTTCAGAAACAAAAGTACACCAAGATTTTAAGAAAAACTCTAGACAGAAAAGGGCTAGATTTAGGTAGGACTTATGCCGGTCTATCTCGAGATGCGCCGTGTAAGTCTAAATTCTGCGCCGTCCTATCTATGCGCCGTACCCACAGAACCAGATACGCTCGAAACTAGGCTTTTCCCGACCGGCGTAACTTGCCTACGCCTACGCATCATAGGTGCATCATAGAAAGCATCTGGCGCACCCATTGATTTCATATGCGAATATGCAAATGAGGGAGATACGCCGATTCCTGAACATACGCGCGTTGGGCGCAGGCTACGTGCGGTGCGCCTAAGGTGTACACCCGGCTTAAAGTTACCCCTCATAAAGCAGGGGTAACTTTGCACCAGACTTGCTCAAGTTAGCTGGAGAGCAGCTTCAGCAGCACCATTACGGACGAGCTGAGCAACCACACTTGTAGGACAAGACATGGCAGCCGTGGTCCTAGCACTACTAATGGGTCCACCGGCACATAGGGGGTCCTTGTCGCAATACCCACGGTATTGATCTGCAGGCAGATCTCCCCCAATATCTCCTTTCTGCGTGCCTTGCTGGTTTCAGAACTTAAGGCACCATGAGGGTATGTATCATATCTGGCCATCCCTGCCACAATGAAAGCCCTCTCCCCGGGACTGGAATTTTTTTTCCTCCTCTCCTTGCCTGTTTTAGCAACATCCGCCATTGTATACAAAAGTAAGTTCCCTAAGGGGGGGGGGAATCAGGATGTACTTTTGCGCCGGATGGGCGCATGTCTGGGCGCATTTATAGGCTGTGCGTAAGACGTTTGGCCGGCCGACGTAGTTGTGAGCATGCGCACAGGCGAGCGATATCACTGCGCATGCTCCGTTCATGATACGCCAAGTGTAAATCACTACAACATCATTTGCATAACGACACACCCACTTACTCTTACGCCTGCTTACGCCGACTAAATTAAGTTACGCTGGCGCAAAGTTAGGAGCAAGTGCTGTGTGAATACTGTACTCGCCTCTCTGCGTTACGTCGGCGTAGCTCAAAAGAGATGCGCTATGCCGGTATAAATATGCGCCGATCTACCTGAATCTAGCCCATACAGTATAAAAGATATAAAAATAATTCAGTTCTGTAAGAATTTTTTTATCATTAACTGCATTTTTAATAATTTTAGTACTGGGCACTTTCACCCCCTTTCTGCCCAGGCCGATTTTCAGCTTTCAGCGCTGTTGCACTTTTAATGACAGTTGCATACAACGCTGTAGACAGTAGCCATATGAAATGTTTATAATTTTTTTGAGACAGATAGAGCTGTCTTTTGGTGGTATGTAAGCACCGCTGGGTTTTTATTGTTTGCTAAACAAACAAAAATGAATATGTAGAAAAAAAAATGTGATTCTAAAGCGTACACATGACCATTTTTAATGTCCTTGAAAAAGCAAATTTTTTTTTTCGACGTGATTCTTGTCAAGCCTGCCTTGCATACACACAATTGTGGAAAAATTATGCTTGAGCAAAGCGTGGTGAAGTACAATACGTACGACGGCACTATAAAGGGGAAGTTCCATTCAGATGGCGCCACCCTTTGGGCTGCTTTTGCTGATTTTGTGTTAGTGAAAGTTTGGTGAGAGACGATTCGCGCTTTTCAGTCCTCGTGCTTTTCAGTCTGTTACAACGTGATGAATGTGCTCCATTACAAGCGCTAGTTTTACCAGAACGAGTGCTCTCGTCTCATAACTTGCTTCTGAGCATGCACATTTTTTTTCCCATCATTAAAGCCTACGTGCGACCGGTTTTCACGACGTGAAAAACAACGTGAAAAATTAGAGCATGTTCTCAATTAATGCCCATTTTTCACGTTGAGAAAGATGCTCTGGAGCCTCGTTGTTAATGACTATTTTAAAAAATTGCATTTTTCACGTCATGAAAAAAGGGTCATGTGTATGCGGCATTAGTTTCAGTTATAAAATTTTGCAAATAAGTAATTTTTCTTCTTTACTGATGGGCACTGATGAGGCAGCACTGATGGGGCTGCACTGATTATCAGTGTAAACAATGAACTTACTGTGCCCTCTGCAGCTTGGAATTGCATGCTATTGAGTAGGGATGAGCCCAATGTTCAAGTCCAATGTAAGTTTGACTTTAACATCAGGTGTTTTCGCCTGTTCCCCGAATAGTGAACAATTTGGGGTGTTCGCGGCAAATTTGAAAGGCCGCGGAACACCCTTTAAAATGGGAGAAATCAAAAGTGCTAATTTTAAAGGTTAATATGCAAGTTATTGTCATAAAAAGTGTTTGCCGACCCGGGTCCTGCCCCAGGGGACATGTAGCAATGCAAAAAAAAGTTTATTTTTTTTGGTTCTGGGTGACGTTTGTTTCAATTACTTTCTCTGTATTCCCGGGTCCAAGCAAGTCATGAATAGCCACAAGTAGTTTTTAATTACTTTTTTAGCCTTTAGAAATTACATTTTGTGCAGGGACAATTCTAAACACGGGAAACATGCACTGCTTTACAGGCATACTATACACCCCCCCCCCCCCAGGTATGACATTTAAAGGAATATTTCACTTTTATTGTTTCACTTTAAGTATTATTAAAATCACTGCTCCCGAAATAAGGTCAGTTTTTAAAACTTTTTTTTGCATTGATGCATGTCCCCTGGGGCAGAACCCAGGTCCCCAAACACTAACAATAACTGACAATAACTTGCATATTAACCTTTAAAATTAGCACTTTTGATTTTTCATGTCCGTGTCCCATAGACTTTAACGGTGTTCGCGTGTTCAAACAGATGTTTTGCCTGTTCGCATGTTGTGGTGCGAACCGAACCGAATGGGGAGGTGTTCGGCCCATCCTTACTATTGAGTCTTTCAGTTACTAGGACTCCCAGATCCATTTACAGCTAATTTCCCCAGAGTTTCTCCCCCAATCAGTAACTTGCACGTGCAGGGTATAGTCTGAGCACTGACAGGCTAACTCCCCACCCCTCCAATCTCTTTATTCATCAAAGATATTGGCTGTATGTTTGGAGTCCTTGTCCTGCTGCAGAATATATTTGGGGCCAATCACACGCCTCCCTGATGGTATGGTATAATGGATAAATATCTGCCTGTATTTCTCAGCATTAAGGACACCAGTGACTCCTTAGGCCCCTTTCACACGGTCAGACCGTTCAGGTCCGCCTTTCAGTTTTGTCGGTGGACCTGAACGGCCGCTCCATGCAAGCCTAGGGAGCATTGGATGTCAGCGGAGACATGTCCGCTAACATCCGACCGATCCGATCCGCCAAAATCAGATGTATGGCGATACTTTGCCATCCGTCCATGGCGGATCGGATCGGGTGAGATCTGATGAAAATGGACATGCTGTTGTTTTCATCAGATCTCTCCATAGGGGACAGCGGCGCTGCACAAGCCCCTCCCTGCTCAGTGAGCAGAGAGGGACCTGTCATCCGTCGGCTCAGCAGAGATCAGCAGAGAGTTCTCCAGCTGAGCTGGCGGACTCCGTAGCGACGGAGTCCGCCTCATGTGAATGAGGGCTTAAATTTGCAAGGAACCTCCACCATGCTTCAGTGTTGCCTTCAGAAACTCATTATTGTACCACTCTCCAGCTCTTCAGTGAACAAACTGCTTTCTGCTATAGCCAAATATTTCACATTGTGACTCATCAGTCCAGAGCACCTGCTGCCATTTTCTGCACCCCAGTTCCTATGGGTGTGGAAACAAGGCTAATGCGGCGTACACACGATCATTTTTCGTCATGAAAAAAAAACGTTGTTTTTCAGCATGTCCAAAAAACAGAGGCCCAGATTCAGAGAGAGATTACGCCTGTCTAACTGGTGTTAGACAGGAGTAATTTCAAATTTTGCGCACCGTATCACTAGTTTGAATCCTCAAACCATGATACGGCGGCGTTGGGCTTCGATCTGACAGGCTTACGTCTTCGTACGCCTTCGGATCTACGCTGCGATCTTTTTGCGGCCGCTGGGTGGAGTTCGCGTCGTTTTCAGCGTCGGGGTATGCAAATTAGCTTTTTCCGAGCGTCGTTCGCAATCGCGTACGTCATTAGCTGGTCTAACGTTACGCGGCCCATGTTAAGTATGGCCGTCGTTCCCGCGTCGACTTTCAATTTATTTTTTATTTTTTGCGTAAGTCGTCCGGGAATAGGGATGTCCGTAAACGGAAATTTCTGAACGGAGCATGCGCAGTTCGATCGCCGCGGGGACGCGCTTAATTTAAATGCCTCGCGCCCCCTATTCGCGTAGTTTGATTCCGCCGGGAGAAATACACTACGCCGCCGTACCTTACGGGCCAAAATCTCTCTGAATTCCTCCTAGAGCCAGGTAAAGTACGGTGGCGTAGAGTATCTCTGATACTCTGCGGGAATCTAATTCTTTCTGAATCTGGCCCAAAGTTTTTCCAACTTCATCATTAAAGACGATGTTGCCCAATACACCATCGTTTTTGAAAAATTATGAACAAAGCACGGTTACGTACAACACGTACGACGGCGCTCTAAAGGGGAAGTTCTATTCGCCTTGGGGCTGCTTTTTGCTGATTCTTGTTAGTAAAAGACGATTCGCGCTTTTCTGTCTGTTACAGTGTGATGAATGTGCTTACTCCATTATAAAACGTTAGTTTTACCAGAACGAGTGCTCCCGTCTCATAACTTGTTTCTGAGCATGCGCGGGTTTAAAACGTCGTTTTAGCCCACACACACGATCATTTTTTACAACCCGAAAAACAATTTTTTTTAAAAAGACGTGAAAAAAATGCAGCATGTTCAAATTTTTTTTGGTCGTTTTTCACAACATGAAAAACAATGTGAAGGCCAAACACGAATATTTTAAATGACGTTTTTAAACACGTTGTTATTTTTTCATGCCGAAAAATGATCGTGTGTACGTGGCATAAGAGACTCAACTAAGATGGAAAACCAACTTTCTCCACTCAGAACTGACAATCTGGAGTCCTGCACTCTGCTTGTGGGCGAACCCTGTGTCACTTTCTCTTACATTTTCACAGTGGTAGGGTCTCACACTGTCACAATATATAGAATTGTTTTTTTTTTTAACTAAATACAGTATTGCATTTAATTTATTCATCAAATTCTGAATTAGCGCAAAACAAACAGCATGACAGCCCAACTAGGATAAAAAAGCACTGAGTCATTTTACTCCCAGATATACTGGTATGAGTAACAAATCATCTTTGATTTTCATAGTGTGAAAAAAAAATACTGTCGCATAATTTGAAAATCAGCACTACATTTTGCCTATTGGGACAAGCTCTCTACCTAAGCTAATCTTATGGAAAAGACAAGAATTCGGCTCCCAAGGACGGATTGTATATTAATATATGCAAAAGCAATTTGATGTGACATTATTAATAGCCAATGTCTAGAAAGTGCTGATGACAAGTTAAGCAGTCGGCACTGAATTAACAGGGGAGAGAATCATTTGATTTTGGAAATATAATGCCAAGAGTATACCTGATACATCGGTTCATTTGCTGTTATTTTAAAGGATCTGTGACTTTCATATGACTCGGCAAGCATCTTTCAGCACATGCACTGGAAGTGACAGGATGGGCCATTACTGTTTTTCCAGAAAATAATTACATCATTAAAACACAACTCTAGTTTTAATTTTTCTCCTTTAAAAAGTTTCCCAGCCATTAAAATAAAAAAAATAAAAATGCAGCTATCAGTGAAGTACTTACCTTGTCTCCAGTGTTGTCCTCCACAGAAACTCCAGTTCGGCATCGACTGCCAATTGCCTACCAGGATGACTGAGGGGCCAATGTCATTCAACCTGTGGTCAGGACCTAAGTGAGGTACCCAGGGCCGCCATCAGGAATTTTGGGGCCCCTTACACAGCTTCAGGCATGGGCCCCCTGGAGCAGAGAACCGGGGGGGGGTGCCGCATGAAATTGAGAAGCGGGGGGGGGGGGGCTGCTGCCGCGAATTGAGAAGCGGGGGGGGCCCCTTTACGAAAATAAGAAATAAAGAAAAATATATATAATAAAGGGGGGTAGCCATCCGGGGCCCTGGGACCTCTGTGTCCTTTAATATAAAGAAAAAAAAGAGAAAATATAATATATATATATATATATATATATTTTTAAAAAGGGTGGTTGCCAACTGTGGCCCCGGGGACGTTATTTTTTTTTTTATAAAAGGAAATTACAAAAAAAAGGGGCTTTCCATTCGGGACCTCTGGGCCCTTTAATAAAAAGAAACCTCTGGGCCCTTTAAAAAAAAAAGAAAGAAAGAAAAAAATATATATATAAAAAAATAAATAAACATTTATATATATAAAAAAAAGGGGTTGCCTTCCAGGGCCCTGGGGACCTCTGGGCCCTTTAATTAAAAAAAATATATAAAAAAAATATATAAACAAAAATAAAAAATACAATTATAAAAAAAGGGGGTTTGACACATGGGGCCCTGGGGACCTCTGAGCCCTTTAATAAAAATACATCTATATATAAAAAAAAAAAGAAATAAAATATAAAAAAGTAAAAAAAAATTATAAAAAAAGGGGGGTTGTCATCTGGGGCCCTGGGGATCTCCAGGTCCCTGTGGACCTCCGGACCTCTAAAAAAATAAAAGAAAAAAAATTGGCCATTTAATAAAAAATAAAAGAAAAATATATTAAAAAAATATATTTTTTTATAAAATAATATATTTTTTATAAAAAAATAAATAAAAAAGAGGGGGTTGCCATCTGGGGCCCTGGTGGCCTACGGGCCCCTAGACCCCTAAAAAAATGGCCCTTTAATAAAAAATAAATAAAATAAAAATATATTAAAAAATCTATATAATTTTTAATAGAAAATAAATAAAAAAAAGGGGGGTTGCCATCCGGTGCCCTGGGGGCCTCCGGGCCCCTGTGGACCTCCGGACCTCTAAAAAAATAAAAGAAAAAAATTGTCCCTTTAATAAAAAATAAAATAAAAATATATTAAAAAAATATATTTTTTTATAACAAAATATATTTTTTTATAAAAAAAAATAAAGAAAAGAAAGGGCTTGCCATCTGGGGCCCTGGTGGCCTCTGGGCCCCTGGGGACCTCTAAAAAAATAAAAGAAAAAAAATGGCCCTTTAATATAAAAATAATAAAAAAATATATTAAAAAAATATATTTTTTTTATAAAAAAATATATTTTTTTATAATTTTTTTTTTTTTTTTATAAAAAAAAAAGGGCTTGCCATCTGGGGCCCTTGGTGGCCTCCGGGCCCCTGGGGATCTTCGGACCCCTAAAAAAAAAAAAAAAAAAAAAAAAAACATTTTTTTTTTTTTTTTTTTTTTTTTAGGGTGGTTCCCATCCGGGCCCCTAGGGACCCCCGGGCCCCTTACAGGTGTAATGCCTGTACCCCCCTGATGGCGGCCCTGGAGGTACCGTATATACTCGAGTATAAGCCGAGTTGGCTTATACTCGAGTCACCTTTTTGCGCCTGATCCCCCAGACTTCGGGGGCCCGATAATGGCCGGTCCCCTGAACCCCAAACTTGGCACAGATTTTAACAAACAAAGGTGCTTTATTGTGAAAAGAAAATCATGTAGTACAGTATACCTCTTGACATGGTACAAAACAGGACAGAGAAAAAGGAATATCAGCGAAACATAGAGAACATTGATCAGGCAGAATAACAGGCAATAACATCACACAAAGAAAACCAACAGGATAAAGGTAGGTCCACAAATAGACAGGAACCAGACCCAGACCCCACATATCCCTCCCCAATACAAACTTGGCACAGATTTAGCCCCACTCTTCTTCTACAAGTGTGCAAAGTTTGTTGTGTGGGGGGGCCTACGGCCGGGGTGCACGGATTTTTCAAACCCGGGCACCCCTTCCATAAACTCCCATGTTAAACGTTAATTTCTCCCGTGATTTTGGGTACCCTATACTGGCCAGACCCAGAAATTGGCACACATGTAGCCCAATTTCTCTGCATTGTTTGTTGTCTGTATGACCTATAGATGGGGAGCTCCGATTGTTCAAAACCGGGCCCCCCTTCCATAGACTCCCATGTTAAACGTCAGTCTAGTCATGAACACAGTGAGGCATGGGCACAGTGAGGCATGGACACAGTGAGGCATGGACACAGTGAGGCATGGGCACAGTGAGGCATGGGCACAGTGAGGCATGGGCACAGTGAGGCATGGACACAGTGAGGCATGCAGATGGACAGTCCTAGGCTTAAACTCGAGTCAATATGTTTTCCCATTTTTTGTGGTAAAATTAGGTGCCTCGGCTTATATTTGGGTCGGCTTATACTCGAGTATATACGGTACCTTTTTTGGGAGGAATCACATAAACACAGTATATAGTGCACTGATATTCTGTATAGATCTTGAGTAGGCTTATTAATACAACCAATGGCACTTGATACAACAGTTCAGCAAATAACCAAACTCAACATTTGGCAATGTGTGTTTACCAGAGGATGGCTTCAGTTATCTGAGGGTGGGGGGGAGCCTTGCCTAAGCTATACCTGCTTGCTTGGAACCTCTCCGTACACTAATACAGAGATTCCGACAAGAAAACCGTGGATATTTTTCCGACTGAATTTTGGCTCAAACTTGTGTTGCATACACACGGTCACACAAAATTCCGACCGCCAAGAACGCGGTGACGTACAACTCTACGACGAGCCGAGAAAAATTAAGTTCAATGCTTCCGAGCATGCGTCGACTTGATTCCGAGCATGCGTGTTTTTTTGTGCGTCGGAATTGCATACACACGGTCAGAATTGCCGACCAAAAGTTTACGTTTTCTTGTCAGAAATTCTGACCGTGTGTACGCGGCATTAGTGTTGTCCCTCACAAGTATATTACTGTCTCCGTCCAACCACTTACCTAAGGTTCACCAAAGTGATGTGTGCTCCCTTATTTAAAAGGTTTCCTCACCCAAAATGCCTACTAAATCCCCCCAAAAAAATTTCTTCCAGACAAACAACTTCCCTTCTTGAGGCACCGAATGGAATCCCTAAGGGACCAATTCCCTTACGAGACACCTATTCCCATGCAATTGTAGCGCCCCGTTGCTTCCAGCATGGGCACTACGCCAAAAAATAGTTGACTGGGAGAGTTACCTTGCTCCCGGTCATGATTTGTTCAGGTTAATGACCTGTGTCATTCTGGAAAGGTCCACTGGCTCGGACTGCATTCTGGGGTTGTGAGTATCATCATTGGCCGGCAGTGGGAGCCAGAGGGATTTCTGGCGGATGGAGTCGTCCCCAGCAGCCAATTGGAGGGGATTTTCCCCGCTGGGCATGCTGGGGAGGGGTAGATCTGTGATGGAGGTCATGTGTTCTGGGTTCTTTTTCATTCTCCTGCGCGGGGTCCCGGAGTCGGGGTGTGGCACCCACCTTCAGGGTGTGCGCATCCATGGACCCTGACGGCGTGGCCCACCTGGCCAAGCTTCCAGGCCTTGCTGAGTCTCGGTCTGGGATGAAACTAAAGGGACCCCAGTGACTCACTGGGTTCCCGATGCCGTAGAGAGGATCCGGCGCCCGGGCCATAGACAGGTACGCTCTGCTGTCACCCGGTGATCTGTGCTGAGATAACTGCTGAGAGGATTTGCTCTATTTGGACATTTACAAACTATCTAGACTACACTGGCCTGTGGCAGAGGCCTAGAGCCGGGTCAGTGAGGGAGACCTGTTCCTCCCAGTCAGCATTTAAATTGGCGACGCGTGCAAAATTGTATCTTTCAAGTGGCTGATTTTGCTGTACATATATCCAGTCTTGACATCGAGAATCTCTATCTCCTCATCAACCTATTCTCCTTTCCCCGAGTTGATGTTTGGCTATGTTGGCCTGGAATTAAAGCATTGAGAAAATCTTTATTGACGGTGTGGACACTCAATTACTACTTGGTGGCTTCTGGTGCACCCCTAGACCAAGCAAGAGTAACTTAATCTGGCGATCCCATTATTAATCCAGCGGCCCTTTCGGGGGGGGGGGGGGGACGCTACAAGATGATGGCACAAGACTACAACCAGGTGAAAAGCCTACTTACACCCACCTACAAACCCATTTGCTGAAATCCCAGCATGTCATGGACACACCCACTAGATGTGCTTCACTATTTTGCTTTGTTTTTAAGGTTCTTTCCTCTGTAGTGTATTAATGCTTTACTAAACAAAAACCACTGCATAAATAGTAGGAAATAGTAGGAAAAACAAATTCAATGCACACAAGGTATTGCAGAATATGCCTACAATGCAGTGGTGGAATTCTCAGGGTCGCAGCAGTCGCTGCACTGCAGAGAGGGGGAGACGCCACATATACAAACACATTTATACATACCTGGTCAACATATGAAGATAGGGTGTTACCCAGTGATTTTGGAGCTTCACCAAAGGCTCCGGCTAGCTCCTGTCCAGATCTTCCGCAGAATAAATACTGTTTAAATGCAATCACTGGAATTCAGTTGCTGCTATCTACTTGTCTAAACACATCTGGGAATTCATAACCTAAAACCCAGATTGATACTGGGCTGGTGTTCATATGTACCCCCGTCCTGACAGTTGTTTCACCTACTCTCTTTACGGAATCACTCTAGTTGAGTAAAAACAATTTATGACCATACTTATCCCTATCCTATACCCCTGATGAAGGTGTGAAAGTGGAAATGCGTCGGGTATTGGGGATTACAATCTATTGGAGAGTAACTATGTCATTTTACATGAATTGTTATATTTTGTTTTATGTTGTTTTTGTCACATATACACCTTGTTAGACGTTTGATGTTTTTATAACATGGATCACTCTGTTTGATCTGGAATCTCTTTTATGTAATAATAAAATCATTTTTCAATACACACCCGTGTGGCCTTTAAAGTCCCATTGTAAAGGGGTTTTTTCCTTTTGTTCTTTATAATTTCCTTTAACCGCTTCCAGACCGGCCCACGTACATGTACTGTGGCAGGGAGGCCCTTCAGTGCAAAATCACATACCTGTACATCCTCTTTATTTTCAGGTCTGGGACACGCATGTGCACTGCCGGCGACCTGCTCCCACTGCGATGGGACACAGCAGGAGCCAATCAACGCGTCCTCGGACCCGATGTTTGCCAGCACTCAGCGATTGTTAGAGAGAGAGAGAGGCAGAACGGCGGTCTGCCTATGTACACAAGGCAGATCCCTGTTCTGTGAGAGGGGAAGATGAAGATCTTGTGTTTCTACTAAGCAGAAACACAGATCCCTGTCTTCCCCCAGTCAAAGCACCTCCACCACAGTTAGCAACCACTCCCAGGGAACACAGTTTACCCTTTGATCGCCGCATATGTTAACCCCTTCTTTGCCAGTGTCATTAGTACAGTGACACTGCAATTTTTTTAGCACTGATCACTGAATTGGTGTCACTGGTCCCCAGAAGTGTGACATAGTGTCCGATTTGTCCGTCGCAATGTCGCATAAGTTGGTGATTGCTGCCATTACTAGTAAAAAAATTAAATAAAACAAAATTCCATAAATGTATCCCATAGTTTGTAGATGTTATAACTTTTGCGCAAACTAATCAATATACGCTTATTGCAGTGTTTCTCAACTCCAGTCCTCAAGCCCCCCCAACAGGTCACGTTTTCGGGATTTCCCTCAGATGAAAAGGCTGTGGGAATTACTAAGGCAGTGAAACTGATCAAATCACCTGTGCAAAATGATGGAAATCCTGAAAACCTGACCTGTTGGGGGGCCTTGAGGACTGGAGTTGAGAAACACTGGCTTATTGGGATTTTTTTTACCAAAAACATGTAGCAGAATACCTATTGGTCAGAATTTATGAAGAAATTAAATTTTTACATTTTTTTATTGTATATGTTTTATAGCAAAAAGTAACAAATGTTTTGTTTTTTTTTCAAAATGGTCGCCCTTTTTTTGTTTATAGCACAAAAAATAAAAAACAGAGGTGATCAAATACCACCAAAAGAAAATTGTATTTGTGGGAAAAAGAGGACATCAATTTTATTTGGGAGTCGTGTCGCACGACCGCGCAATTGTCAGTTAAAATAACGCAGTGCCTTCTAGCAAAAAATGGACACAAAGAGTGTAAATCTTCCGGAGCTGACATGGTTAAAAGAACAGCAAGGAAACAGACATTGATGGGTTTCTCCACTGTCAATAGAAATAATGTTCCAGTATATCATATATAGACTCATGCTGTGCCTATAGCTAATTATCAGAATCACAAAGATAAGTATAAAACAATCAGCATTATCTGTGTTCCAGATTAATTATTTGTCCTAAAAAAAAAAATCAGCTTTGTTTATCCTACGAGACACATAAACAGATTTTTTTTTAGAGATCTGAATCGCGTAAAAAAAAAAAAAAAAAATGTGTGAACCTAACAATCCTGTCTCTCAAGTCTGTGAATTTTAGCAAGGCAAAGTTATTTTGGATTTATGCAGATAAGTTCTTATTTAACAATGATTATTTAAAATGATGCTTATAAAAAAAAGTTAAAACGTAACTTCTGGCAATCAGCTAAACTTGGCTGCAATCAGTGGCGGCTCGTGCTCCAAATTTTTGGGGGGGCGCAAATGAAAAAAAAACAAAAAACAATTGCAGTCTCACTGTGCCCATCAAATGCAGCCACTGTGCCCATCAAATGCAGCCACTGGGCCCATCAAATGCGGCCACTGGGCCCATCAAATGCAGCCGCTGTGCCATCAATTGTCACCACTGTGCCATGCCATCAAACGCAGCTACTGTGCCATCAATTGTCACCACTGTGCTATGCCATCAAACACAGCTACTGTGCCATCAATTGTCACCACTGTGCCATGCCATCAAACGCAGCCACTGTGCCATCAATTATCACCACTGTGCCATGTCATCAAACGCAGCTACTGTGCCATCAATTGTCACCACTGTGCCATGCCATCAAACGCAGCTACTGTGCCATCAATTGTCACCACTGTGCCATGCCATCAAACGCAGCCACTGTGCCATGCCATCAAACACAGCCACTGTGCCATCAATTGTCACCACTGTGCCATGCCATCAAACACAGCCACTGTGCCATCAATTGTCACCACTGTGCCATGCCATCAAACGCAGCCACTGTGCCCATCAACTGTGCCCTTTAATTGTCACCACTGTGTCAATTGATGCCACTGTGCCCTTTAATTGTCGCCACTGTGCCCATTCTCGCCACTGTGCCCATTGATGGCACTGTGCCCATGGATGCCACTATGCCCATTGTCGCCGCTGTGCCCTGTAAAATGCCCCCCCCCCCCGCCTAACACTTACCTTTCGGGGGTCAGCCATCCTCCTTCCACATCCCTCTATGTCTTCTTCTGCCCTCGATGACGCTTCAGCCAATCAGGTTACCGGTAACCAGAACCGGTGAACCTGATTGGCTGAGACGCCTGTCAGTCTTATCCAAGGAACGCACCCCCCGTACGTCCCTTAGATAAGTTTCTGGAAGCCGAATACAGCCTGAGGGCTGTACTTCCACACAGCCAACCAGCTGCTATTATTCAGGTGGCCGGCTTTCACCATCCGGCCATCTGAATAGTTGGCGGCAGCGGCAACAATAACATAGATTCATGCAATGCATGAATCTATGTTATTGTAATCAGTGGCGGTGCGAGAGACAGAGGGGGTGGCACTCGGGTGCCCTCTATAGACGCACCACTACTGGCTGTAATACAAACTGTATATGATTATTATTTCACCGCAGCCAATGTTGTAACCCAACCACCACCATGACCCTGCATATTCAGGTCTGAGACATCTGCTGGAGCTATAGCATTACAGCAGGATCGGGAAACACTCCCAGCTTTCTGATTGGACAATGAAGGAGCAGCACGACATTGATGAGGTCATCCCTTTTCTCTCACGTTTAGTGCTAGCACATGCACACTGCTGCAGAGCTTAGTCTGATGCCACGTACATACGGTCGGAATTTCCGACAACAAATGTTCGATGTGAGCTTGTTGTCGGAAAATCCGATCGTGTGTATGCTCTATCGGACATTTGCTGTCAGAAGTTCTGACAACAAATGTTTGAGAGCTGGCTCGGACAACAAAAGTTCTTGTCGGAAATTCCGATCGTCTGTAGCCAATTCTCAAAATCATTAAACTCCATTTTTCTCGGCTCCTCGTAGCGTTGTACGTCACTGCGTTCTTGACAGACGGGAGTTCAGAGAACTTTTGTGTGACCGTGTGTATGCCAAGCTTGAGCGGAATTCCGTCGGAATTTTACTGATTGTTTTTGAGTGAGTGAGTAAAAAACTTGTATAGCATGACACATAGCGGAAAATCCGATTGTGTGTACGCGGCATTAGTCTAAGGCCGCGTAAACACACGGCAGAGAACCTCGACGGGCAGAACACATCGTTCCGCCCGTCGAGGTTCTCTCCCGGCCGTCGAATTCGGCGACCCGCCCGTCGGGAATGGCAACCAGCCATTCTTCCGGGCGGGCCGTCGAGGAAATAGAGAGCGTGCTCTCTATTTCGGCTCGACGGGCTTCCCGACGGGAAGCTCGCCGAGACCGTACACACGGCCGAGGTCCTCGCTGGAATGTGCATTCCAGCGAGGTTCTCGCTGGTTTTCAGCGAGAACCTCGGCCGTGTGTACGGCGCCTTAGTCTGTAGGGTTTAATATTGAGTTGGCCCACCCTTTGCAGCCTTTAACAGCTTTAACTCTTCTGGGAAGGCCGTCCACAAGATTTAGGAGTGTGTCTATGGGAATGTTTCACCATTCTTCCAGAAGTGCATTTGTGAGGCCAGACACTGATGTTGGGCGAGAGTTAAAGCTGTTATAGCTGCAAAGGGTGTTATAGCTGCAAAAGGTGGGCCAACTCAATACTGAACCCTACGGACTAAGACTGGGATGCCAATAAAGTTCATGTGCGTGTACAAGCAGGTGTCCCAATACTTTTGACAATATACCGTAATATATATATATATATATATATATATATATATATATATACAGTGGAACCTTGGTTTACGTGTAACGCGGTTAACGAGCATTTTGAAAGACAAGCAGCTTTTTTTTTTAATTCTGACTCGGTTTGCGGGTGTTGTCTTGCGAAATAAGCAGAATTCAAGCTAATGGGGTGCGCAGTACCGCATTTGGCCTGAGGTACGGGGGCGCCGGGCTGAGCGGAGCTGATCGGAGGCGTTCGAAAATATTTAGAAATACTCAGTTTCTGGGTGTTTCTGCGCCTTTCCAAGAGTTTCTGAGGTCAGCTGAGCTGTCCCCAGGCCTTTCAGAGTGTTTCCGAGGCTCCTTGGCGCCTCCCACCTCTGGCTGCATGCGGTATTGCATGCCATGGAAGTCAATGCGGAACAAATTATTTTCGTTCCCATTGCCTTCTATGGGCAAACTCGCTTTGATATGCGAGAACTTTGGGTTAAAAGAATTCTCCTGGAAAGGATTATGCTCGTAATCAGAGGTTCCACTGTATATATATATATATATATATATATATATATATATATTTACAGTACATTAGAATTATTATTATAATAAAAAATATTATGGGAGGCCTGAGTATAGTGTGAGTGTCTATCTTACGGGGGGATCTTATGGTACGGTCACAGATCATGTTCTAACAAATAGAAAAACACGCACTTCCTACTAGAAATGTCCTTCAGGGTTTATACAAGTGCTGGATACAGATGTGTGTACAGTGCCTGTCGCTTTGGCTCTGATCTTTCTAAACTCTCCCAGTGGACAAAATCTGTTTTCTTTTTAAAGTGACGCAGAGCGAAGAAAAACCGACAACTCGCTAAGTGCTTGTTTATGGAACTCTTTGGCTCAATAGACCTTACCTGCCCCAGCAGAAACATGGCACTGCGTGGGTGCCAGGGGCTTCGATCTCTATGTGACATGAAGATATATCATCAGTACAAGCCCCTCTTGTTTTTAATGCAGTAAATTACTACAGTGCAGGGCTTTTTTTCTGGGGGAACTTGGGGGAACTCAGTTCCACCACCTTTGGCTCAGACCCTTTGGTGCCCGCTCACCACAATCACTTGTGAACACAGAAGTCTGGTTTCTGTGTTTACAAGTGACTGCTTTGTAACCCCCTGAACTCTGCACACTGTATGTAATGCAATTCTGGTATTTAATGCCCCTTTAAGACCCTTCTACTGTTTGTGAAATCTGAACGGGTCGTGGTTGAGTTCCTGCACCTATTTTCTGAGAAAAAAAGCTCTGCTACAGTGAATCCACCTTCCTGCCTGATTGCAGATTTACAAAAGGGTGCAAGACACTCACCAACACATTCCTTTATTGTGGGGAGCGGCCCCATTGTCCAAGATAAGAAAAATTCAAGTTTTGGGACTGGAAGGTATTTAACCACTTAAGCCCCGGACCAAGTCTGTCCCTGGTTTTGTCCCCAGATTGGATTTAATAGGGGGCAGGTGCAATTTCGAAGAAAGTCAGTGTCAGTGGAGAATTAGAAATACACACCCCCGCTCCGCCGTGCCTACTACCATAGGGGGGGTGTATTTTTCCCATTATCTGTGCCCCTTTCTGATGATCATGTGCTGGTCGGAGCGGATGGAATATTTCTTCAGTTTCGGGCGCATGCCCATTCAGCTTTGCTCGCATGTTCTTCTGCCTTGGCTCAAATCCTGGCCAGCCACCTGCCTATCTCCTTGCCTTCTCTGGTGGAGTGATCTTCCTCCGCTCCCCATCCAGTAGTAGCCGGGGGCCCGAAGAGTAAGACTTGAGAGGCTGTGAGGCAGGCGGTGGCGGGCAGAGAGTCGCTGATTGCCACCATTACTAGTAAAGAAGAAATATGTCCCCGGATTTCATTTAAAAAATCTGGTCACCTTATGATAGGGGGCTGGGGGGTGATCGGAAGGGGTTAAATGTGCCTATGTGTACTGGTGTCAGTGTAGTGTTGTGCAACTTACTGTGATGTCTTCTCTCCTCTCGCCGGATTGAAAATACAGCCGAGTGGAGAGGTGACATCACTTCCTCTGCCTGTGTTTACATTACACAGGCAGAGGAAGTGACACGGTGGAGGCTCAGGGGATTGGCTGGGAGCGATCACGAGGGGGCGGACAAAAACTAACAGCCGCCCCCCTCATCCTGGATCGCTCCCACAGATAAGACGCCCGCCGCATGTAGCGGGGGGGGTCCCGATCGGACCCCCAACCCGCAAGAAGGCAGGGACGTACATGTACGCCCATCTGCCAGTACGTGCCATTCTGCGGCTGTACATATACATGCGGCGGGAGTTAAGCAGTTATAGCAATAAAAACAGAATTTCAACTTCTTCTCCCACTCCACTATAAATTGATTTCCATTTTTGTCTGTGTCATTGCTGGAGACTTCCCGTCAGAAAGGGAGATAAAAGGAAGTCTCCCCAATGTCATTTAAAACGATCGTGTGTGGGCTTCACATCATTTTTCGGGTTTTGAAAAACATTTTTTTTCTTTTTTTTTTTTGAACATGCTGCATTTTTTAACGACGTTTTAAACGATGTCGTTTTTCGGGTTTTAAAAAATGATCGTGTGTGAGTTTTAACGACGTTAAAAACCCACGCAGAAGTAAGTTATGAGATGGGAGCGCTCGTTCTGGTAAAACTACCGTTCATGATGGAGTAAGCACATTCATCACGCTGTAACAAACAGAAAAGCGCAAATCGTCTTTTACTAACACGGAATCAGCTAAAGCAGCCCCAAGGGTGGCGCCATCTGCATGGAACTTCCCCTTTATAGTGCCGCCATACGTGTTGTATAGTGCCGCCTTACGTGTTGTACGTCACCGCACTTTGCTAGAGCATTTTTTTAAACGATGGTGTGTGGGCAACGTCGTTTTATTGATGAAGTTGGAAAATCTTAGGCCTGGATTCACATACATCTGCGCATATTTATGCCGCTATAGCGTATCTTCTTTACGCTACGCCGGCGCTGCGCAGAGAGGCAAGCATGGAATTCACAAAGCCATACTCCCAACGTTGCACCAGCGTGGCGTATATTTCATCGGCGTAAGTCAGGGTAGGTGGAAGTGGGCGTGAGCCATGCTAATGAGGCGTGACCCCACGCAAATGATGAGCCGAGTGGCAGAAAAGTGCGCATGCTCACAATCACATTGAAACAACTGCCTACGTTGTGAATGTAACCTACGCCCGGCCCTATTCACGTACAACGTAAACTACGTAAAATTTGACGGCATTCGTTCCCTGGTCCATACCTTTGCATGAGTTGCGCCTCCTATATGGGGAATAACTTTACGCCGGATGTATGACTTACGCAAACCGCGTATATTATGCGCCGGGCGCAAGTACGTTTGTGAATCGCCGTATTTGCCTCATTTGCATATTTGAATCGAAAATCAATGGGAGCGCCACATGCGTCCAGCGTAAATATGCGCCCACTATACGCCGGCGTAGGAAAGTTACGTGGAGCTGCTGAAGCCTATTTTTCAACGTATCTTGCTTTGTGGGTCGGCGCATAGATACGACGGCGCACATTTGTACTTACATCGGCGTATCTGGAGATACGCCGGCGTAAGTGCTTTGTGGATCCGGGCCTTAGTTTTTTCTACATGCCGAAAAACTAAGTTTTTTTTAATGCCGAAAAATGATTGTGTGTGCACGGCATAAGAAACAAAAAACAATAAAACCAAAGTGATATTAACCACTTCAGCCCCGGACTATTTGGCTGGTCAAAGACCAGAGCACTTTTTGTGATTTGGTACTGCATCGCTTTAACTGATAATTGCCCGGTCGTGCGACGTGGCTCCCAAGCAAAATTGGCGTCCTTTTTTTCCCACAAATAGAACTTTCTTTTGGTGGTATTTGATCACCTCTGCGGTTTTAAATGTTTGCGCTGTAAACAAAAATAGAGCAACAAGTTTGAAAGAAAATCTATATTTTTTTACTTTTTGCTATAATGACTATCACCAAAAAATATATAAAAAAATAGCAATAATTGTATATTGATTCGTTTGCGCAAAAGTTATGGCGTCTACAAAATTGGGGAATAGATTTATGGCATTTTTTTATTATTATTATTTTTTTTACTAGTACTAGTTTTTTACTGCTGCGATCTGCAATTTTTATCAGGACTGCGACATTTCGGCGGACACATCCGACACTTTTGACACTATTTTGGGACCATTCACATTTATACAGCAGTTAGAAATAAAAATAGCCACTGATTACTGTATAAATGTTAACAAAATACAAAAAAAATCTGCACTATCCAAAATCGAGCAGCCAACACTACCAGTGGACAAATGGTAAAGGACAAAAAAAACATAAAATGTGTAGCGCATTGGACAAATAAAATGGCACCTAAATATATTAAAATATAGGGCTAGATTCAGGTAGGATTTACGCCAACGTATCTCGAAATGTGGCGCGTAAGTCTAAATTTGCGCCGTCTTATCTATGCGCCGTACCCACATAACTAAATACGCCCGAAAATAGGCTTCTCCCGACCGACGTAACTTTCCTACGCCGGCGTATCGTAGGCGCATATTTACGCCGAACGCATCTGGCGCACCCATTGATTTCCTATGCAAATATGCAAATGAGGGAGATACGCCGATTCCCGAACATACGCGTGTCCGGCGCAGGCTACGCGTGGTGCGCGTAAGCTGTACGCCTGGCCTAAAGTTACCCCTCATAAAGCAGGGGTGACTTTGCACCAGACTTGCACAAGTCAGCTGGAGAGTAGCTTCAGCAGCACTGTTACGGACGAGCTGAGCAGCCACACTTGCAGGACAACACATGGTCCTAGCACTACTAATGGGTCCACCGCCACGTAGGAGGAGGAGGGCACGGGAGAGGATATACCGCACGCGCATGAAAGTGTTTGGCATGGGTGATTCGGAGGTGTTTCGCATTTTCAGATTCAGCCCTGGGACTTTAAATGCAAACACAATAAATCAGCAGTAGTTCACTCTGGAAAGCAAGGGCCCTTGCAAGAGTCAGAGATTAACATAGATCAATAAGCTACTCTAAAACCTAAGAGTGGCACCACTCACCTGAATATATGAGATCAGTCTATGCTCGCGAGCATCCCTAGCGGGCAACCTTCCGGAACAATCAATGTATGCATAGCGGCCGGTTGGTGCACATTAACTTATAATCCAAAGGGAGCAGTTGGAGAGGGAAAAACACACATAGGATGATGTCAGTAATGGTAGAGGGTGATGTGATTGATCGCTTGCCAGCGTCGGTCGCTACCTTGAAACCCTGAGGCAGTTTTACTAGGCCTCTTAGTCTTGTCTGTGGGCCAACAAGTTTTTAGGGTCTATGGTGACCAAAGAGTTAGGAACTGAGCAAGTGCTCTCTTACCCAACAGGCCGATCCACCTGACTTCTCCTCAGGGAATGAAAAGCGCGCTGGTAAGACGTCGCTCCGACACACACACCGGACCCTGGACTGAGACGTTCCACTGCTACGTTCGTCAGCTGGGCTGTCTCTTTAATCTCTGGCAACACCGGCTGGATGTTGGATTCTTGCTTCTGTCTGGATGGCTGGTCTGTCGGCAGTTCTAGGCCCAGGCTTCTGGCCTAAGCACCGCTGCCCCTGTCAGCAGCTCCGCACAGGAGAGAAGGCCGTTCCAGAGAGAGCGAAAAGGCGCCACTCCCTTTCCTTAAGTAACCTCCTCCACTGATCTGAGTGAAACGTCACATCCTCCTGAAGGGCAAAGCATTTCGGGAAACATAGTCCGTTTCTCCTACGAGTCAATGGAGTCCATATCTCCTGCTACTTGTAGTCCCGCAATGCATAACTCATATAAGAGGTATCTAACATATGTACAGTTGTAAGTAAAGTTCCAGCGGGAAAGACCTGTCACTGGACTCTGGCAGGTTGACCCCGCTATACATGTTTGACTATTTCCTCAGCCTTCTAGAGGCTTCTAGTACATAGGGGCTGGAAGAGTCAAATTGGCAGCTTGAATATTCATTATGCTTCAGCCAATCCCTGGGAAGGTGTGCCCAGTAGGTGGCTGGCGAGAACATAAATAATTTGGGGTCTGTAGCATTCATGCTCTTGTCCTGCTGAAGAAGATACACATCCTCAGGGGCTACTGGAAATTCTACTGGAGTTTTTTGATAGTCAAAGAGGTCCCAGCTGTAGAAGAGCTGGGGGGGGGGGGCTATTCCTAAGTTTCCCTGGAGCTAACCACATCGCTTTGCCTAAGAATTTGGTCTGGAGAATTTGCTAGTGGGTGTTTGGTGGAATCTGAAAAGTGTGTAGCTGTTATAGGACATTTTGAGTACTGACTTAAGCTCAAGATCCTGGTAACTGTGTGTTGTCTTAATTATGAGGTGCCAGGGCAGCTCTCTCTAGGAGACAGCGCTTGCAGAGTCTCAGGTTCTGGTCCTTTCCCATTGTTCCTGGCATTAAGACCGCTCAGAGAAGTTAAGCCTAGTGTTGATAATCAGTGTTTGTGGAGTATCCCATAAGACCCAAAACCCTCCTCCTGTTACAAGTTCTACAAGCAATAAAACATAAAAAAGAAAACCCCTAGACCAGTGATGGTGAACCTTGGCACCCCAGATGTGTTGGAACTACTTTTTCCATGGTTCTAATGCACTCTTCAGTGTAATTGAGCATCATGGGAAATGTAAGTTCCAAAAAATCTGGGGTGCCAAGGTTCACCATCACTGCCCTAGACCATAGGTGCTCAACATGTGATCCTCCAGCTGTTGCAAAACTACAAGTCCCATTGTGCCTCTGGCTTTGGGAGTCATGTGTGTAACTGTCAGCCTTCCAATGCCTCTGTCACATACCTGGTGGTAGAGCCTGATATGCAAAGGAAAGCCTCTCTTACACCTCTGAATCGAGGCCCCTGGTAGAGCAGACAGGAGACGCAGGAGTGCAGAGTCGCAAGAGTGCCTGTCGCGATCACAGGAGAAGACCAAGAGCATCAGTCAGCAGATAGCAGGAACTGGCTTGGTACTGTGACACCACAGGCGGGGGAGCAGATACAGCTGCAGTTGGGATGAATCCACAGCAGGTACAGGCAGGCTGGGTCATACACTGGTGGACAAAAGTGGAGTCAGGGTACAAGCCAGATTGGTAATAGGCTGCAGCAAGGTAGCAGAAGTAGCAGACAGATGCAGAGTCAAACAAGCTAGGTCAGTTGCAGGCAAAAATCAGGATCGTCAGGGACAAGCCGGGTCAAATAACAGGAACAGGTATCAAATACTAGGAAGCAGGTACACACGGAATGCTGTAGAGCAGACAACATTGAGTCTGGGTACTGACCTAGTTTACTGACCCAGTTTAGATAGCCTGTTTGGCACCAAGTGCTGTCACAGGGTGTGCACGCGTGTTCTGACAGGAACTGAGGTTCCAGGCCGTCTTCTACAGCCGCTATCCTGAATGCTGCCATGCCCTTCTTGACAGCCTCACGGGACTTTTCTATTACTGTAACAGCTTGTGGACCACAGGTTGAGCACCCCTGCCCTAGACTGTTTATTGGAGTCAGAGGGAATAGACTGTGGCTTGGGTGATTGGTGGCCTCTGTACTGTTTGGGGAAGAAGCAGTTTAGGAAAAAATTAGCAACCTCTATAGAGGTAGTGCTACCCTTACAAAGTGCCTATTGTCTTTAGTAAGCCAACCCCAAACAGATAATATCTAATAAAAGATTCAAAAATGGAACAGTTTTTTCTCTTCTTTTATTTTTCTTTGATTTCTTGGTTCTGAGAAAATACAATATAATATAGAGGTGAACTCAAACAATATATATAGTCAAGTAAATACCCAACAGAATCAGGTAAATGGCTTTCCTCTAAGTCACTCATCAAAAGATATTAACATCTGTACGACATGTCCTGGAAGGACGCAAGTCATATTTTCAGCCCTGTGACTTCCCCTGATATTGATATGGGACTTTGTGTACCTATACTTTTCATATTAATGTAGTGTATTATAACTCAGGTTTATTTAATTTATTTCCCAAGACAAGACGAATTGTCCAGAAGATAATAGGTGCCACCAAACTATATCATAATGAATGACCTTAATAAAATACGGGAGGATTAGAATGCTGTCACCTCTGACAGGGAGGAAGCCTGGTTGATGGGTCCCAGGATGGTATAAATCTAATCTGTTGGTGACATTGCAATAGAGTTTGACAAAACTGTCTGCCATCAATAATCTCAGGTGCAGGCTATCTATAGAGAGAGCAGATAGATAACAGCCGCGGAGTATCAGTCACAGCGCGATTTATTTGTCCTTTTGTACATCCCGTAGCCAAACACATTTTTCAGCAAAAAAAAATATTATCAAACCACAGACTGAGAGAGCGTTTTGAAAAACATAAAATATCTAAATCTAGTTATGTGTTCAGTAGTGTAATACCTGGGGTCCTATGCTGCTTGTATTGAGATGTATTGGTTGAATTCATTTAAAACACAGTAAGAGTATAAAATACACGCATTCACAAAAAAATACTTACACGTATATGTATATATACTCGAGTATAAGCCGACCCGAATATAAGCCGAGGCACCTAATTTTACAACAAAAAAT
Source organism: Rana kukunoris (assembly GCA_029574335.1). NCBI lineage: Eukaryota > Metazoa > Chordata > Amphibia > Anura > Ranidae > Rana > Rana kukunoris. The sequence goes on along the minus strand of CM056052.1, from coordinate 534,937,151 downwards.
GGGAAAACTTATTGACTCGAGTATAAGCCTAGGGTGTCCATCTGCATGCCTCACTTTGCCTCCCTGTGTTCATGTGCATGCCTCACTGTGCCCATGCCTCACTGTGTCCATGCCTCACTGTGCCCATGCCTCCCTGTGCCCATGCCTCACTGTGCCCATGCCTCACTGTGCCCATGACTAGACTGACATTTAACATGGGAGTCTATGGAAGGGGTACCCAGCTTTGAAAAATTGGTGCTCTCCAGCCATAGGTTCCCCAGGCAAAAACTTTGCATACTTGTAGAGAAGAAATGGGGCTACGTGTGTGCCAAGTTCCCGGTCCAAGGCACCTACGATCGGCCAGTACCGGGTCCCCCAAATCACTGGAGAAATTACCGTTTAACAAGGGAGTCTATGGAAGGTGTGCCCAGCTTTGAAAAATCGGTGCTCCTCGTCCGTAGGTCCTCCGGACAAGAAACTTTGTACACTTGTAGAGGAAGGATGGGCTTCCCAAAATCCGGGGGATCAGGCACAAAAAGGTGACTTGAGTATAAGCCGAAACTTGGCTTATACTCGAGTATATACGGTAGTTCTGTGGCATTGGTGACAACCAGGGATTCCATCATTTTGGAGGAAATTCCTTGCACTTCCTGTATTTTCTATAGGCCAGGAAGTGAATAGAAATCTCCCCAATGGGATACAGGTGGCAAAAATACTGAAAGGACTAATGTAACGGAAGGGACCGTGGGACCCAGAAGCTTTTAGAAAATATGAGATACTCCTGTTTCAGGTTTCCCAATGCCTCTTATGTGTAGATCACCCTGTGTCTCTAATAGGGGCATAGGGTGAATGAGAACCCCACTATGATCTGTGCTAGTCAGATTCAAAATGTGGTATACATTGTATATATTGTGTGTTGGCTGTTGTGCATAGTGTTGCTCACGAATATTCGCATTGCGAATGTTCGTTATGAATATTGCATATTCGAGTATTCGCGAATAAATCAAATTTATTTTTAAAACAGATCACATCCTAGTGATCTCCATCGACGTCTAAAAGCATTGCTGGTATGATTAGAGACCCTGGGCCGAGTAGCTGAGGCGATCCTTTTATGTTGCCGAATATTCGCAATGCGAATATTCGTATTACGAATATTCGCGAATACTTTCTCTGCACTTCTGTGTTTTGTGTATAAAAAAAAAAAAAAATTAGCTTTAGTTTAGTCATATAAGTTTGTGTAAGTAGAGTTAGTGTTTAGTGCATATTAGTTTAGTAATCCAGGAAATGATCTCCGTTGACGAACATTTCGCAATCAATTTCGCATTCGCATTAGCGAATATAAAATATCACGAATATTCGATATTAACGAATATTTCGCGAATATTCTTCTATATATTCGTGAAATATCACGAAATCGAATATGGCGTATTCCACTCATCACGGGTTGTGCACTTTAAGCTTGCTGTGATGGGGTGGGGTGTGATTGCATTCTATTGTCTATTATGGTAATTAAGTCTGCTACTGTGGTGATGTGGATTGGAGCTTGTTAGACAATTTTGCTGCCTATTATGGGATGTTTAAGTGTCTTGCTGTGAGGAAAGGGGCGGGGGTCACTCCAGCAACCCCCACTCCCCTGCTAAGACTGTTTACTGAAGGAGAAGTTTGAACACACCTGACCTGTATCACCATTGTCATTGGACAATTTAACCCACCCAAGGGTGGGAGGGGTGATTTTGAAGAGAAATGTGTTACCATGTGCTTGCAATAGGGTCCATTCCCTGTTTGGAACCTCAAACAGAGCTGTGTGTCTCGTTAATGGGGAGGGAATTCGTATGGGTCGTGTTCGCCAGATTGTGGAGTGTCGATAGCTGTCTTGGGATCGGGAATGGAATATCCTAAACGGCTTTAGCCCCTGTCCCATTTGGAGTTTGGTTACAAACCCTCCCTTACTCTATCCAAAAATAACAAAAGTTTTGCCTTTAGTTTTACTTTAACTTCTTGTCAAGGTGAAACAACACATAGAAAAGTGAATCTGGGTCTAATTATTATTTATCCAGGAAAAACCCCTTAATTTAGTGTTCCCTTTCACCTGGCTTGACTCCTTAATCATTCGATAAATATAACCAATTACTAGTCTGGAGAAACTTAGTACAGCGCTCAAAAAGCAATATTTTCAAGTTGAGTTGCAGTTGGTAAATGAGCAGGGTGAAAATAGAATCCATCATTAGACTGCAGTACAGGAATGTTATCTGGTGCGGCAAGACTAATCTATTCTCCCAGGCCGATCAATGCTTCTTTACTTGTGTCTGCTCCAAAATATTTTTTAATTCACAGAAACAAATGGATGTTTATGTCAGCGAATATTGTGATAAGTATCTGATTGAAACTCCAGCAGAGTACATCATAAACACGTCTGAAAATTTTCAAACAGAACTGAAAAAAAAAATGATATAGCAGGAGGAGAAGCCGATATTGTGTTTTCACAGTTCTCATATTGTTGTAGATTAAGCGAAGCACAGAAAGTTAGAGTTTCATTGATCTTAAATGGATCTCATCGAGAATAACGTGTGCCATCTTTCTAAATGAATGTACTTTTGCCAAGCCAGGTAATTAAGATGCTTAAATAGATTAAATATCGAAAATATTACAAGACAACTCCAAAGTTTGATACGTTTTCTTATTGCAACTCTTTAAAGAAGACCTATACTAGGCAAGCTGTGCCCAAAAAAGCAAGCAGAGGGCAAGGACAAAACCAGTATTGCCTGTGGGCTCTATATAGACAATATTTTACAGACTTACCATGCCTCGCTCTGCATTGGGTTGAGTTCAGGGCTCTCTGCAGTCCAGTCAACTTCCTCCTCCCCAAACTCACTCATCCATGTCTTTATGGACCTTGCTTTGTACACTGGTGCACAGTCATGTTGGAACAGGAAACGACCATCCCCAAACTGTACCCACAAAGTTGGAAGTATGAAATTGTCCAAAATGTCTTGGTATGCTGATGCCTTAGGAGTTCCCTCACTGGAAGTAAGTGGCCAAGCCCAAACCCTGAAAAACTACCCCACACCATAATCCCTCTCCACCAAATTATTTGGACCAGTGCACCAGTATATACGTTGTCAGGGCCTGGATCACCTGCTGGAGGCAGTGCGCATCCCAGAGGGTAAGTTTGTACTTGCAGCCACCAGACCCCAGTAATCAACTTCACCTGGCACTGGCTGCTGGAAGGGTATTTTTTCCTTTCTGCTAAATACTGTTAGCCATTATCTTGTACCTGTTCTTTGATAAAGTATGTTTACCACGAACACTGCTGCCTTCCTACTCCCTCTTGTTCCTGATCCCAGTCGTGGTTCCCCCTTCCAATATGTTCCCTACACCTCCTTGCTTTCCTGTGTTCCCCATTTGTACATAGTGGGCCAGATTCTCGGCTGAGATACAACGGTGTATCTCAGATACACCGTCGTATCGCAGTTTTTTTCAATGGGTATCTATGCGAGTGATTCTTAGAATCATTTACGCATAGATACACTAAAGATCTGTCGGATCTTAGATGTAATGACAACGCCGGCTGCTAGGTGGGCTTTACGTTGTTTTCTCATTTGCCTATGCAAATGAGCCTAATACGCCGATTCCCAAACGTTTTTACGACGCGGCGACGTAGTTTACGTAGGTTGCGTACGCGTAAAATTAACCCTGCTATACAGTATGAGGGCTATGTTTCCGAAGTTCCGTCGTTGCCATGTTAAGTATGGCGTCGGGTCAGCGTCGTCTTTTTTCGTCGGTTACGTCGTTTTACTAAGTCGTTCGCGAATAGGGATCTGCGTAAGTGACGATCACGACGTTCTGACGTCGGTTTCAACGACGCTTTCCGACGTGAGCTGGAGCATGCGCACTGGGCTTTTTTCCCGGCCGGCGCATGCGCACTTCGTTTGACGCAGGGGCACGCTGAATTTAAATACAGCACGCCCCCTCCTTCACTATTTGAATTACGCGGACTTACGACTCCGCATTTACGCTACGCCACCGAAAATTACGGAGCAAGTGCTTTAAGAATACGGCACTTGCTCCAGTAATTTGCGTAGGCGTAGTGTAAATGCGATACAATACGCCATGCCGCCAGATACGCCATTTTTTGAGAATCTGGCCCAGTGTATGTAGTTTGTTAGATTGTTAGTATTTCTGTTATTCTGGGTCTAGTTAGGTATTTTAATACTTAGTTTTTGGTTCTCGTTTATCTTTATGTTGGCTGTGTGCTGGTGTTTGGATCTCTTGTTTTAATATTATTAAATGTACTTTAATATATATATATGGCCTGGTCCCAGTTTCCTAGTGTAGCTTCACAGATTTGGCCATCGTTGCTACTAATTCCTGACATACATATTGGAAAAAGTGTGGGAGCATACTGTATTTCACACATAATGAAGCTACAATCTAGACCAATGGTTCTCAACCTTTCTAGTGCCGTGACCCCTTGATAAAATTTCTCAAGTTGTGGAGACCTCTGAGGCCGCGTACACCTGATCGAATTTGTCCGCAGAAACTGGTCCGACGGACCAGTTCAGGCGACAAATCTGATCGTGTGTATAAGCCAGCGGACATGTCTGACCGGCGGACAAATTTTAAAACATGCTTTAAAATTTGTCCGCCGGGGACATGTCCGTCGGATATGTCCGCTGGTCAGTACACTCACCAGCGGACATATCCTCCCGCACAAGCGTCGTATGGATGGGACGCATGTGTGGAAGTTGTTGACTTCCTGGTGCGGTGACGTGGCGGCGTCAACGTCACCGCCATGTCATCGCGCTGTCTGCCGGCGGGGATTTTGATCCGATGGTGTGTACACGCCATCGGACCAAAATAGCCCGGCGGACATATCCGGTGAAAACGGTCCAAGGAGTTGTCAGCACCCAAGGCAAGACAAATAATTTGCGCCCCTAACCCACGGACATTTAACGTTCTCTTCCACTCGTACAGTATTAGGCCACGTACACACGATCAGACCGGTCCGATGAAACTGGTCCGACGGACCGTTTTCATCGGACCAGGCTGAAGTGGTCTGATGGTCTGATGTGTGTACACACCATCGGACCAAAAATCCGATCAGACCAGAACGCGGTGACGTAGAACACAACGACGTGCTGAAAAAACGAAGTTCAATGCTTCCAAGCATGCGTCGACTTGATTCTGAGCATGCGCGGGTTTTTGGTCCGATGCTTTGCATACTAACCATCGAATCTGTCCGACGGACAGATTTTAAAGCAAGTTTTAAAACTTTGGTCCGACGGACAACGGTCCGATAGGCCTTACACACCATCGAATTGGTCCGATGAAACTGGTCTGCAGACCAGTTTCATCGGACCGGTCTGATCGTGTGTACGTGGCCTTAAAACCACTTATGGTACATTTTAGGATGTGAACAAGAAAAAAATTGTGCAAATCTTAGTGAATAAACACTTACGAGCAGCGTCTCAAAGGTGTTATACAACACTAATCTTATGCGACATTTTAGGATGTACCACTCTCTCTTTGTTCTCCTTTCTTTCCCTTCTATTTCTCTCTATCGTCTACGAAAAGGATGGGAAAGCGGTGCGGGCTTCAGGAACAGCCCAGGATTCGGTGACCCCTGGCAAATTGTCATTCGACCCCAAGAGGGTCCCGACCCCCAGGTTGAGAACCACTGATCTAAACAGAAATATCAGCTATCACACCCAAAGGATTTATGTTAATATACATTATAATCACACATTTATTGCTTGGCAACCCTAAGTTTATAGTGTGCCAATTACCTAACATCTTTTTCCTTCAGAAACTCACAATATGACTATAATAGTATACTAGAAAGACAGAATGGCCATCATGTAATGGTGAAGAATCCAAAACAAACATAAAAAGCATTTCTCATGTTCTCCAGGCGTTCTCCATTGAAGGCGTTTTTTTTATTGCAGAATTCCTGGTTCTTTTTACACCCTGATCACAACCAAAATAATTATTCCATTTCTTATTTTTACAAAAAAAAAAAAAAAAGATTTACAGCATACCCTATCTGCCATATATTTGCATTTGAGAGGTTACAGAAAACAGAAACATCTTAAACAGAGCTTTGGTGCATTGAACGTAGCTAAAACTGCTGACCTAATTTAAGTGTGACAACTTTACTTCTGATGTGTCATGTGACACGAACAAGAGCCTACTTGAAATATTCATCAGCAAAGATTATATATTTAGATCAGTTACTTCACCAGTGCTTAGCAATTCTATGCAATACAGTAAATAATTAGCGAAATCCTTTGTGCAGGCAGACAGATAAAGGCGACTTCTTGCTCGCTGAGATACTGCATTATTTATTAGAGGGTTATGGCAAGGGAAGATAAACGCGGCTGGATATTGAGAAGGATTTTCCTCTGAGCATACTGCATTTTCCCACCTGAGAATAGATCAGATAACCAACAGGCTTGATCTGATTACAGGGTAAACCTATTGCTCCCTAAAAATGTATACATAGATGTAGTTTGCATTACAAGAGCACTAAATTAGAAGATCCACTCCATGTACCTTACGGGCAGTCTGTTGCTAGATTTAAAAAGCAAAAACAAAAAAATAAAATAAAAAAAACGTTCTTGTTAAATAAAAAATTTAAGCCTTCAAAAATAAAATTTAAGTATACCCTTCCAAAAAGAATGTAGAGCTAGGCCACTCCATTTCACTAATGGATTGGCAAAAATGCTTTATTTTGACCCATAAACTATCTTTACTACCAGGAATCAAGAAAATGGGTTTAAATTGGTGACCCGATGGTATAGATGTCCTTCGACCATACATCATATCAATCTGATGCTCCCAGACACCTGTTGGCGATGTTTGCAGTCCAGGGGTACCTTGCTCCATATCTGATGGGGTTGCCCACCTATAAGGAAGTTTTGGCAAGCATTCTTCGACTTGTACTGCAGACTGATGGCGACATCAATTGCACCCTCACCTGAGGTAGCCCTTCTATCTATGTGCCCAGGCTCACTCAAATCGGTAAAGAAAGGTGTATTGCGCCATTTCCTGGCTGCGGCTAGGACGGTGATACTCAAAAACTGCAGGTTGATTACTGTGCCTTCCTTGGGGGACTGGGCAATTGAAGTGGACCGAATTTTATTAGAAATATTCCAGTGCTGTTGGGAGACATACAGTGCTTATCCTCATGACACATCACAGGAAGCACCCTCATGGCTAACAATTAGAATTAAGCCCTGTACACATGATCGGTTTGTCCGATGAAAACAGACCGATGGACTGTTTTCATCGGACAAACCGATCGTGTGTGGGCCCCATTGGTTTGTTTTCCATTGGTAAAAAAAATAGAACATGGTTCAAATTTTTCCGATGGATAAAAAACGATCTTCTGTGTGGAAGTCCATCGGTCAAAAATCCATGCATGCTCAGAATCAAGTCGACGCATGCTCAGAAGCATTTAACTTAATTTTTCTCAGCACGTTATAGTGTTTTGGCACGGTCGAGTTTTTGACTGATGGTGTGTAGGCAAGACTGATGAAAGTCAGCTTCATCGGATATCCGACGAAAAAATACATCGGATTAGATTCCATCAGATATCCGATCGTGTGTACGAGACTTTAGACTTGGGTAACTTAACAATAATAAATCACCGGGACGGGTGGCTTGCACCCGAGGGTACTTAGGGAACTGAGTCAATTAATTGGCAGACCATTTTTCCTCATTTTTACTGACAGTCTACTGACTGTAATGGTACCAGCAGATTGGAGAAAAGCCAATGTAGCACAAATATTTAAAAATGGCCAAAAATACATCCCTGGGATCTATAGACCAGTTAGCCTAACATTAATAGTATGTAAGCTCTTGAAGGGGATGATAAGGGACTATATACAAGATTTTAGTGCAGTAATCAGCATGGATTCATGAAGAATCATTCTTGCCAAACCAATCTATTAACCTTCTATGAGGAGATGAGTTGCGATCTAGATAAAGGAAGGCCCGTAGACGTGGTGTATCTAGATTTTCCAAAAGCATTTGACACAGTTCCCAATCCTCATAAAGTCTACTGTACAAAATAAGGTCTGTTAGCATGGACCATAGGGTAAGTACTTTGATTGAAAACTGGCTACAAGGGCGAGCTCAGAGTGTGGGGATAAATGGAAAATGGAATGTTAGTATTGAACCTTGGTGTTTGTCCTCCACCAGTAGGGAGATTAAGGCCACTGCAGATCGGAAGGAGCGGAGGAACAGTAAGACAGCGCAAACACATGCTGCTATTTACCCTACCACGCTAGCTATTTCCTATTCATTGTAAGAGTCCAATTTTATGCGTGTAATAATAAAGTTTTTATCTTCACTACTACACTATTCGAGTTTTCTCTCCTCGTTGCTTACACCTGGGCACGGGTTGGAGTAACCCCCCCCCCCCCTTGCCTTTCCTTCCAGGAAAGCCCTACCATAGAGGAGAGAAGTAGTAAACATTATTAACATCAATCCCAGTAGAAGATAACAGAGAAGAGTGGGGAAAAGTTGATGTGCCTGATATAACATACAGTATCTGTAAGGTGAGAGTTCTGGGAGACCAGTGAAGGACAAACACCAAGGTTCAATACTCCAATTAAGAAAATATCCTCATTAGGATCTTTGAGGCATTTGAGGATTGGTTCCTATGCCCGCTGTTGATCATATGGGACGTTTTAAAACCTCACATTTATCCATTGACTCATATTGAAATATTGAACTATTTTGCATTAATAGCACTTATTGAGCGTATTTTTGCACTATTTGCACATATTTGCACCATTTGCTATTTGCACGTTTGCACTACATTTTGATTTCTTTTAACTTATTAATTACTTATTTTTCTTTGTGGAATTATAAGTGTTAGTTTGCACATTTTTGCATTACATATGAATTCATTTGGAATTCATCCTTTGGCACTTTATTACCATTGCAGTTTACACGTATAGGTTTATTTATCTCTTTAGTGCAAGATCACTTTAAGCCCTCATGCACACTGGACGTTAAAATAACGGTATAAAAACGCCAGTAGCTTTGCAGTGAGTTTTTCAACTTTTTTCAGCTTTTTTCAACGTTTTTTCAATATCGTTTTTAAGCGTTTTTCCGCGTTAGCGTTTTTTTTAGCATTTTTTGGTTGAAGAAAATTTTTATTTATTTTTTCAATTAATCAAAAACGTTAAAAAACGCTGGTGAGTGACGTTTTTGAGCGTTTATCAGCGTTTATCAGCGTTAGAGCTTTTTTACAGCTGAAAACGTCTCTCGGAAGCCACTATTTTTGGGTTTTTTTTTACTGCTCAAAAACGCCACTGCCCAAAACTGCTGATAACAGTCTATGTGTGGATGGACACATAGGATAAAATGCGAGATGCAAGCTACCATTGCTGATATATACTCTGTATACCCTGTTTCTGTATATTTTAGTTTTTGTTTTTGGATTTTATGATATATAATTAAATATTTTTTCTTAAATTTTATGTCCTTGTGATTGCCTGAAAAAGTCCGCCTCCCTACTACTCTATGTAGTAATTCCTATTTTTGATTGAATTATTTCGGATGTTGGCTACATGTGAGTGCTTTTATGTTTCCCCGTTCCCTATATTTTTGAACTTTATGCCCAGAATCAAGTCGACGCATGTTTGGAAGCAATAAACGTAATTTTTCTTATAGTGTTGTACGTCACCGCGTTCTTGATGGTTGAAATTTGGTGTGACCGTGTGTGCAAGACAGCTTGAACGGAATTCCGTTGGAAAAAAAACATTGGAGTTTATCCCAATGAAAATTCCAATCGTGTGTACAAGGCATAAGAGCAGTAAGGATGTGGAATTCACTTCCACAGGTGGTGGTCTTAGGCGCCGTACACACGGCCGAGGTTCTCGCTGAAAATCAGCGAGAACCTCGCTGGAATGCACATTCCAGCGAGGACCTCGGCCGTGTGTACGGTCTCAGCGAGCTTCCCGTCGGGAAGCCCGTCGAGCCGAAATAGAGAGCACGCTCTCTATTTCCTCGACGGCCCGCCTGGAAGAATGGCTGGTTGCCATTCCCGACGGGCGGGTCGCCGAATTCGACGGCCGGGAGAGAACCTCGACGGGCGGAACGATGTGTTCTGCCCGTCGAGGTTCTCTGCCGTGTGTACGCGGCCTCAGCGGGGAATATTGATAATTAAAAAAAAACTATTAGATAAGCACCTGAATGACCAAAACATACAGGGATATACAATGTAATACTGACATATAATCACACACATAGGTTGGACTTGATGGACTCAGGGGCGGACTGACCATTGAGTCACTTGGGCACTGCCCGAGGGCCCCATGCCACTAGGGGTCCCCATCAGGATTGCCAGGCCCAGTAAAACCAGGGAAGTATGTATCTATGTTTTTATTACATCTGTCCCTGATATGTCGGAAACCAACATGCTTTTGATGTAGAAATCCTGATATTTTAGCTGCCCCGCCTCTACACTGTCTTCTGGCGTGGTGGCCATCTGTAAGCCCAGGGGCCCCATAATTTTCTATTGCCCGGGGGCCCCATGAGTTGTCAGTGAGTTGTCAGTGCGCCCCTGGATGGACTTGTGTCTTTTTTCAGCCTCGCCTACTATGTAACTATGTAACACACTTTTTTTATTCATTGATAGATTTATCCTCCTCCAGCAGCCTGAATAAGGGGCCAGTTATCAGCCCTGAGCTCAGATAAAAGACAACCTTCATGGGATCTTACAGATTGGCACTATACTGACATTTCTTCTCTTTCTGCTTTCATTTTAAATGTATACATTACCGATAAGCTAGTGAATAAGCGTATCTCAAAATGAATACTACTCTAGCATAAATCACTATGTTTATTAGGCTTATTGACCTTTAATTTATTCTAAAAAACTTAAATCCTTTTATTAACCACTTAAGACCCGGACACATACGCTGCTAAATGACCCAAGGTGTTTTTACAATTCGGCGCTGCGTCGCTTTAACAGACAATTGCGCGGTCGTGCGACGTGGCTCCCAAACAAAATTTGCGTCCTTTTCTTCCCACAAATAGAGCTTTCTTTCGGTGGTATTTGATCGCCTCTGCGATTTTTATTTTTTGCGCTATAAACTAAAATAGAGCCACAATTTTGAAAAAAAACACAATTTTTTTACTTTTTGTTATAAAAAAAATCAAATAAACTAAATTTTAGTAAAACATTTAGGCCAAAATTAATTCAGCCACATGTCTTTAGTAAAAAAAAAATCGCAATAAAAAAAAAATAGCTACCTAGCGGGAACAGCGACACTAATACAGCGATCAGAAAAATGATCGCTTAGTGACGCTGGCAATAGGGAGTGAAAGGGTTAACTAGGGCGGTGATCAGGGGGTTAAAACTTTATTAGGGGGGGTGGGGGGCTATCCTGAACCTAACACTAACAGTTTTTTACACTGCCTGTCACACTGACACTAAATGCAGTGATTAGATCACTGCATTCAGTGACACTGTGACAGGGGGGTGGGGGGGCGATCACAAGGGGTTAATGTGCCTATGTGAGTGTGTGTCAGTGTTGTGTTGGTGCACACTTACTTGTGATGTCTTCTCTCATCAGCAGCGCTGGGAAACAGCGCTGCGATGAGAGGTGACATCATTTCCTCCTTCCTGTGTAAACACAGGAGGAGGAACTGACACGATGGGAGCGCGCTCCCATTGGCTGGGAGCGATCGCGGGGGGGGGGGGGGCGGAAATCACGGACATCCGCCCGCTCGTCGGCGATCGCTCCCAGAGGCAGGGGGACCCCCGAACCGCACGAAGGCGGGGACGTAAATTTACGCCCTTGTGCCTGTACGAGCCATTCTGTGGCCGTATATGTGCGTGCGGGGGTCCTTAAGTGGTTAATGTCTAACAAATAATCAAATATTGCATTATGTTTTGTTTTTTATTTTCTTTTATAGAGAAAAAAAAATGAAACCGTTCAGAAGGCTTAAAATGGACTCTGGTAATAGACAATAATGTAAAGTGGGGCAATTTACTGGAAAAATCCAATCTCAATGGAAATGCACTCTTCTGTGAGCTGGCAGCAGTGATGTTCTATAGAGTGGGACACCTCTAGCTGTTTTCTTAAAATATGCAGCAAGTTGTAACGCTACAATTTTTCCACACTTTGTTACTGGCAAGCAATCATAAAGTGGTTTGGTTAAAAATAAATATGTTGTTATTACCAGGTTTTTTTGAAAAGGGAAATTGCAGCTATTTTTGAGGTTAGAAATGATTGTCGCACATGCTTAGAAGCAATCATGTAAAGTAGGCTGATAGGAGAGAAAGCCATCTTCTCCTACTCTACTTAAGTTGAAATCTTCCCTTTAGCTAATATCACAAAATGGTTAATTTATATTAATATGTTTTTTTTTTTAACTGTCAAATATAATGCAAATAAATAAAATGAAGCGCTCAAGGTACAAACCAATGTGCCAATAGACTTATACAAGGAAAAGGAAATTCCAAAAATTGCACGTTGCGCTAAATGAATGTGCAAAAATAATTTTGTAGCGGCTGTTTAGCAGGGTGGTGGTATAAGCGACACTGAGCAGACCGATGGCCGATCCTTATCACCATTCACCAACACTAAAGTCCAAAGGTAACGGAGCCAGTGAAGGTGTCCCTATTCTGTTCCTCCTCATTAAGAACCCTTCCCTAGGCCTAGTTTCTCTGTCACTAGCAATGTTGCCAACCGACATTAGTTTGGTTCAGAACTGCGCATGGAGATTGGAGGCAGGGGGTGATTGGAGGCAAGGGGTGATGGTGGCTGCGGTGGCACCGCGGAGAGGGATGGAGGCAGGGGGGCAATGGAGGCAGGGGGTGTTGGTGGCACCGCAGAGGGGGATGGTGGCACCGCAGAAGGTGGGGGATGGAGACAGGGGTTGTTGGTGGCACCGCAGAGGGGGATGGAGGCAGGGGGTGATTGGAGGCAGGGGGCCTGGGGGAGATTGGAGGCAGGGGGAGATTTTGTCCCAGCAGGGGGGTGAAGGCAAGGGGTGTTGGTGGCAGAGGTGGATGGAGGCCGGGAGTGATATGACTAAATAATTTGCCCTTATTATATCAAAAATAACAAAAATATGTTTTTTTTTTTTACCATAGCCTAAATACTAAAATTTGCACCCAAAAATGTAATTTAGTAACTTTTGTGAAATGCCAGTAAAAACGTGGCTGCGCCAGTAAATTTCGGGTGTCGTGCCAGTAAATTTCAATCTGGTAGGTTGGCAACACTGGTCACTAGTCAGCATGGATCCTGTTCCTTGCCCATTCACTTCACAAATGTGCACCATGTGCAGCAAGGTAGTCCTTTTTTCAGCACTGCCCTCACCAAAGATGGCCGCAGCATTCCAGTTGGACCACTGCTTCCCTGATGGGGACTTCAGAGAAACAAAGTTCCTTTCATCCTCAATTCCTTCTGTACAGAGGTCAGCAACACCCGATTGTGGGGGCAGCAGGGGATCAGGTAAGTAAAAGTGTTTCTCCTCTCCCCGAGACTAAACAAGCAATTAACCCTTGCAGTGTATGAACATGCTCATTGCATGGGATCATTTTTTTATGTGGCCAAAGTTGGGCTTTAAGAATAGTAAGTGTTAATTTAGGAGCTATTGTTTTTTTTTTGCTCAAGCCCCTGAACTCAACTCACTAAAAAGCTCATGTATATGTACACATAAAATAGGTATTTGTTCCTCTGCAGATTTTGTAAGTTTCCTCACTTACAAAGAAATGAAGGGTTTATAATTTTTATCATAGGTGTTTTTTAAATGATGAGACAGAATATCAACCAAAAATCCAGAAAAAAACACATGGTACAAATGTTATAAATTGAGTTGCAGGTCAGTGAGTAAAATAAGTATTTTATCCAACGCTGCATCTTGGCCTAGGCTAACAAGGCCCAGGCCAGCAATTTGCAGGGGGGCAGCACAGAGAGAGTCCCCACCAGCTTGCACTACACTGTTAGTGTAGTGCCAATCTTATGAGGCGGACTGGGCTGAGAAGCAAATTGATCTACCACCCCCATAAAACGGCTGCAATGCTACCGGTATGCGGGCGGCTGGCATTCCCCCCATTATTTAGAGTAAGGGAGGGTTATAGCCCCTGTCAGTTTATTTTCATAATATTAATTGCCCCCCCCCCCGGCCCTCAGCCCCCATTCAAAAATTTCAGGGCTGGTCTTAAAGAGCAAGGGGTTTGGTCTTGACAGAAAGGGATGTGTCATATTTAATTTAGGGGGTGCACAAGTTTAGTCAGGCTAAAGGCAGCACAAAACCTAAATAGACTACTGATTTTATCCCCAAGCAAAACACGACTTAGTACTTGATGGAGAAACCCTTGTTGGCAAGCACAGTTATAGTTGGTTACCAGGTTGGTACACATCTCAGGAAGGATTTTGGTCTACTCTTCTTTACAGATCTTCTCCAAATCCTTAAGGTTTCTTGTCTGTCACTTGGCAACTTGAAGTTTCAGCTCCCTCCATACATTTTCTATTGGATTAAGGTCTGCAGACTGGCTGGGCTACTCCATGACCTTCTTCTTGATCCACTCCTTTGTTGCATTGGCGGGAATGTTTTGGGTCATTTTCATGCTGGAAGCCCATCCAACGCCCATTTTCAGTGTTCTGGCTGAGAGAAGAAGGTTCTCATGCAAGATTTTACAATTCATGGCTCCATCTATTGTCCCCTCAATGCTGCAAACTTGGCCTGTACCATTAGCAAAGAAACAGTCCCAAAACATCACCTTTCCACCTCCATGTTTGACTGTAGGGATGATATTCTCTTACGGTCATAGTCAGCATCATAGGTGTGCGCAGCCTATTGCATTAGGGTGTGCACCCAAAGCTCAAACACAAACTACAGTTTACTCACGATAAAAGGGAAGGGGCCGGTAAGTTACATATTTACCGGCCCCTTCCAGCACTCATCCTAAAACATCCCTGCAGCAACAGCCAGAGGGAGAGGAGAGTAGGGAAGACGGTAGCGCTGCATGGAGAAGGAGGGGGGGACCTAGGCAGTAGGGGGAATCTGTTCTGCACAAGGGTGATTAGGGTTTGCCTGGGCACACCTGGCACACCCTGTGCGCACGCCTATGGTCAGCATTATTCTTCCTCCAACACGGCGAGTTGAGTTAATGCCAAAGAGCTAGATTTTGGTTTCATCTGACCAAAGCACTTTCTCTCAATCCTTCTCTGAATCATTTAGATTTTTTTGGCAAACTTCAGAAGTGCCTGTACCTGTCTCTTCTTGAGGAGAGGGACCTTGCCGGTGCTGCAGGATTTCAATCCATGGCAGCGTATTGTGTTACCAGGGCCGATCCACCCTATAGGCTCACTATGCAAGCCGCTTAGGGCCCCGCAAAGCTGCAGGGGGCCCCCAAAAATTACTAGAGGTAATTTTTCGGCCCCTCACCCCGCTTCTCAACTCGCTGGCTGCATGGGAGAAGAGGTAAGAAGTCAGCACCCTCCGCTTCTCACTTTAATGTAAGATGTCAGTTCCGACAACAGAACACCCCCTCCCCCTGCTTCTCAACTTTAATATTTAATGTGACATGTCACTGTCGGCAGTACCCTCCCTCTCCCACTTCTCAACTTTAATGTGACATGTCATTTTCGGTAGCCCCCCTGCTTCTCAAACCTAATGTGACATGTCATTTTGCTTAGGGCCCCAGGGAGGTCAGGATCGGCACTGTGTGTTACCAATGGTTTGTTTGGTGACTGTGGTCCCAACTGCCTTGAGACTATTCACAAGCTCCTGCCATATAGCTCTGAATGAAAGAAAGAGATTCTGTGGACCGGTGTCCTTTATACACATAACATGTTGTTGTTAGGAGCACCTTCTTAACCACATCCCTACCGTGGGATGTCATATGACATCCTGTACTTTGTGTGGGGATATCGGAAGCTACAGGCATCATTCAGATATCCTTCTTTTCAGGCGGCGATTCTGTGCACGATAAGAAAGATCATAGCAGCGGTTCTGCCGCTTGATCATTCTTCTAGGCGGCGGGAGGGGATGTCCCCCCCTCCCGCCGCCATCCGGTGCTTCTCCGGGCTCTCCCGTGCCATCGGAGGCCTGGTGAACGAATCGGCCCCTGCCGGATGGGGAGGATAGAGAATTCTGGTCATTTCTATGGCCGTCAGAGGCCCGGGTGCGACGTTATGACGTCGTACTCGGAAGTAAACAAAGCATGAGATCGTAATTTTTTTTTCACAGTCTCATGTTTTCCAGCCTGGAGATGTGAGGTCTTAATAACCCGCATCTCTCCATTAAGAGGACCTGTCGCACACTATTCCTATTACAAGGGATATTTACATTCCTTGTAATAGGAATAAAAGTGATAAAAAAAAAATGTAAAAAAAAGTGTAAAAATAAAAAAAATTAAAAATGCCCCTGTACCCAGTAGCTCACGCTCAGAAGCGAACACATGTTTAAGTCCGGCCCACATATATAAACGCAGTTCAAACCACACATGTGAGGTATCGCCACGTGCGTTAGAGGGAGAGCAATAATTCTAGCATTAGACCTTCTCTGTAACTCTAAATTGGTTACCTGTAAAAAAAAATTTAAACGTTGCCTATGGAGATTTTTAAGTACCGAAGTTTAGTGCCATTCCTTGAGTGTGTGCAATTTTAAAGCGTGACACGTTAGGTATATATTTACTCTGCGTAACATCATCTTTCACATTATACAAAAAAATTGGGCTAACTTTACTGTTTTGTTATTTTTTAATTCATGAAACCGATTTCTTTAAAAAAAAAAAAAGGTGTTTGAAAAATTATTGCGCAAATACGGTTTGAGATAAAAAGTTGCAATGACTGCACTTTATTCCATAGGGTGTCTGGTAAAAAAAATATATGTAATGTTTGGGGGTTCTGATTAATTTTCTAGCAAAAGAATTATGATTTTTACATGAAGGAGAGAAGTGCCAGAATAGGCCCGGTATGGAAGTGGTTAAAGGGGCTGTATTGGTCTTTTTCACCTTAAGGCTCCTATGCATTAAGGTGAAAAAACATCCAATGCTTACAGGCCCCGCCCAGCCCCCCGTTTGCTTACCTGAGCCCTCGAAAGTCCCACGTTGTGAACGCACTGGTTTCTCGGCGGGTATTGGATAGATTGATAGTAGCGCAGAGATTGGCTTGCACTGCTGTCTACCAACTCCAATGATGAGGGGGCAGGGCCGAGTTCTGTAGTTGGCGGCTATGGACGCCGAATACAGGACTCGGGAGTGCGCCCAAGGTAACCCCCTTGGAAAGCGCTTCCCAGGGGGGTTAGCTGATGCAGGGAGGAGCCGAGACAGACACCGGGGGACCCCCGAAGACGAGGATCGGGGCCACTCTGGAAAAACGAGCTGCACAGTGGAAGTAAGTATGTTTTTTTTTTTTTTTTTATTAAACCTTTACAACCCCTTTAAATTGACAGGACTAATATGTGTACCACATGAGCACCAACTATAGCCAGTCTGTGGGAGACAGAATTAATGTTGGTTGGTAGGGGATCAAATACTTATTTTACTCACTGAACTGCAACTCAATTTATAACATTTGACTGCTAGGTGAGCTAAAGATTCTTTTTTAATTTGACTTTAGTTCCGTCTTAGGAATAACCAGGCAGATTTTCCACAGACTCGTGTCCTTATGTTTCTAAAAATTTAACTACCAAACCAGCTCTAGATATTAACCCAAATAGAAATGAATGACTGTTATACTCCAGTGTCATAGGCACTAGCAGCACTTCAAGTACAATACTTTGAATATCTCATTCAATTTTTAACATAAAGGAAATAAAACATGAGCACGAATTTCAAAACAGACTTCACAAAGCACATCAACATGACTCTTTCATAGAAGCTTTCGTTCTGTCTGCGCTTCCCTTTAATTAGAAAGTATTGTGAAGAAATCTGAATTAATCACTGTGACTTTACATATGCGGCAGACGATCAATATGAAGGAAATTATGGCAGTACTGGAAGTAGAAGCAGGTAAATAAGAACAAACTGTTTTAAATATTTTGAATATAATTGCGCTGTGAATCACATATGCATATGTGATCATTAAAGGAGATGTAAATAAAATAAA